>JAEQBH010000671.1:0-450139 GCA_016808115.1 Tetrastigma voinierianum
AGCCTCCTAGAATTTATTTCTTAATTGAAGATCTTCTAGTTGATATCAAGGGATTAATAGCTCTTCTCCATCAAAGTGATGATAGGGAGGTTTGAAGAGTTACTATTGTTCCCTATCTCATTGGTTTTGATAAGTGAGTAATACTTAAAAGCTAGGGATTTCAATGAAGTGGGGTGGGTAGGTGTAACCCCCTTCAGGACCTTAGGCAGGGGATCGGCATGGGGTAGGGCCTCATGGGTTGCCTAACACCCATGAGAGGACCCTAATGGAAGCAAGGCATGGATGTGGAATCACATGTGGGGTCGAATATGGGATCAAATCAGATGTGGGATCAAAAGGCTAGACATTGAGGTCTTGAGGCACTCTGAGCGGTCTGGTACGTAGAAATCAGTGGGGACATAGGGCGCGGGTGCTTATGTATATCAATGGGTGATCATGGGCACAATGCCATGATCTGGTAGAGCAGGTACATGGCAGCATAGTGTTACGCATGGTAGTGCATGACTTGTTCAGTTGCTCAGGATGGAACCCGATAGCACATAACTTGTTTGGCAAGACAGGAGAACCTTGCAACAATGGGGTGACACTTCTAAATGTCCATAGCAGCCAAGGGATGCAGGGAAAAGACTTGGGTGTGCCTTGCACCTTTTGGAGAAAGGTGGCAATGGACCACAGATCATCGACATGGACAGTTGCCAAACTGAAATGACTTGGACACTTATGGGAAGGCACCTTTTTAGGAAGGGTTGTAGCTGGTCACAAGGGTGGTAGATTTGAATTTGAATAAGTTTGAATATTTAAAACTTGGATCATGGCCAAGAGCTTAGAGAGTGAGGAAACCTGAGCTAGTGGCACCTCTACATGAAGAGTGCAAGCGATCGAGAATAGAGTCAAAATTTGAATTCAAGATTCAAGTGCAGGGAAGGTTACTGCTTGTTGGGAAGAAGCACTTTGATTTATATAAGGACCTTCTCCTCATTGTGGGCAGGATTAGAGAATTCAAAGAGGGGTTCCTTTGTATGTAATCGCTATTGTAATATAGTGCCTTATACACATCAGTTTTGTAACAAAAAATTATTATTGAGTAATACAAGTTGGATTGAGATCCGTAAAAAGATATTTATGTTGTCTGCTTCTTATTTATTTGACTACACATGTTGGGGGAAGGTTGGCTAAGTCAGGCTGCAGCACACATAGAAAATCAGTGACTAGTTCTAGAGGGTGTGAGTAGGTATGGTGAGAATAGGAAATTCCTATTGTTTAGGTTTTATTTTTTATTTTATTTTATTATATTGAAATTAATATATATGTCAGTAACATATTATATTTTAATTAAATAATAATAATAATAACAATAATAATAATAATAATAATTATTATTATTATATATAATAATCCAATTATACTGTCCCATACTTGTCTTGCCCAAAATCCCGATTATACCAATCCATACTCGTCCCGTTGAGGCATGTGGGGCCAAAATAAAAAAATTTAATTTGTCATTCCTTATTTGAAACATAAGTTTACATAGTTTCACGATTACATTCTTTAATATTATTCTTTTTCATTAATAAATTTTTAGTTTTAATGCACTTAATATAAGTAAGAATCATATGGTTCATCCAACCATGTTAGAAATTTCATATTACTCTATCATATGAGAAGCACACCTCACTCATATTTATAACCTCATTTTTCCTAGTTGACCTTTTAATTGAAGCATGCTACAGAGCTAAGTCATCAACAAACAAGATTCAAATGCGTACCCCAATGAAACTATAATTTTGACATAAGGCCATTCTTTTACTACTACTGTTATTGGGACAAGCGAATTACCTTGGCCTACCTACACTTGTAGGTGTTGTCTCTCAAATTCTCAGAGTCCACAGATCGTCGGGACATGAACACAGGCTTAAAAGAACCCTGCAAAACAAACAAGGAACCAGCGGCGTGTACGGTAGCTCTCAGATCTTAAAGTTAGTTAAGGAGATTGAGAGCGTTCTCACTTTCAGTCTGGTAGCCATATATTTTTCACCTTCCTTTTTCTTAGCGTTACCTCCTTTTTAATGAAGAAGGATAATCTATCCACTTTCCATGGAAGATCCACCTCCATGTCGGGAGCGTGTTCGAATGGGCGCGTCTCTGCACTTCTCAGCGGGTTTTCCTTTTGGGTAACCCGAGTCTTCCGCCTCAAAGATCGGTTGATCATTTTAAGGGCAGTTTCGTACGAGGTTTGTGGCAGGATAAGTTCTCAAGTTGCAAGGAATCAGCCGGAAACTCACTGGCCAGCCATTTTCTTAAAGATGGGCCGATTTGGATGGGCGTAGATGTGTCCACGAGGCTGGACTTTGGAGTGCGGATCCATGTTCGTAGGAGCGTTTGGGCCTCTTTTGGGCTTTGATCCGTTTGGGGCCTCTCTTAGGCTTTGATCCGTTTGGGCCTTCTGAGTGGAGATGTTGGGCCAAAATTCATGGTACCCACAATGCCCCCATTTTTCTGTTTGGGGAGTTCGATCTTCCCCTGTTGGAAAAATATTGTGTTTGTGACTTGGTTGTCGTTGGGAGTGAGGGGACCGTGTGGTGCATGTTCAAACGTGCACATTTCCGGGGAGTGTTCTATTTCTAGTATCGCATTTAGTACGGATTTTTGAGTTTCCCATGGGTTTATAACCCTTATAAAAGGATGCAGGGTGTTGAGTTTTTATCTCACTAACTAGTTTTGAATTTTTAGTGGATACAAAACATCATTGGTAGATCTTGTAGTACTAGAAGCTTTCAATTGCTCTTGGGCTCGCGTGATGTTGTGGTCGGCGGTGATTAAAAGGAATGTCTTGGAGCTTGCTAATTTACCTTTGGAGGGATATTTTGAGCCTTATATGCCCCCTTGGGTGGTCCGCGAACTTGGAGGGAGAAAGCCTTCCTTGACATCGACGAAACTCCGTGTCTCCATGTTCAGCGATAAGCCCCCTTGTATGCCCCTCTGCTTTGGCATTGTTGATTATACTGCTAGAGGCGGTCGGGGCTTTTTCCTCTTTCTTAGCCTCGATGTGGATTCTTTTTTTTTTGGACCTGCAGCAACGCCTTTTCCTCGACTTTTCTTCTTGCTTTCTTTTCCTCCGATTCCGTTCTTTCTCTTTTATTTTTTTTTCTTCTTTCTTTGACTCGATTTATTTCGGGTGGGTTATGTAATTGTCTTAGGCTCGGTTTTGCTTTGGATGGGTTATCTTTCAGCCCGTATGGGTTATGTAATTGTAAACACCACTTTGTGTAATTAATGAAATCGTGATTAGGGAAAGCTTTGTGTTGTGTTTCGCCTTATTTTTATTGTGTTCGGCTAATCGGTTACTAGCGTCAACAAACTTCAAGGGTTATGGCGTCTAATGGATATTAGCATGTGTTGGAACTAGGATTATGGTGTCTGATGCTGATGTATTCGAGGGCCGGATGCGTCCGTGTCTGCAGTTCTGAATGGCCGAGATAGATTGTTTATTTTGACCCATCCATCGAGGAAGGGGCATAAGGGCACTAACTTGGGGGCCCATGAACCTGGCCCACACTCGTTCACTGTGCCCTAGTAAGTGAAGCGTCGGTCGAATCTTGGGAGGGTGATGTGTTCCAACGGGCGCATTTAATCTGCGATCGTAGAAATTTAACGTCTTATTCTTAAAGATAATAATGGATTTACACGCTCCTATCGTATCTTCCCGTTTTCTTGTTCTCTTCTATTCAAGAGCTTATAGCGGATATTTTCTTCGTGAGGTTGCATGTTTTGCATATAGTTTTTCGAGGCGTTCGTTCTCCCTTACCTTCTAGTGCAATACACATTTTAGTCCAGGAGTAAATTTAGGTTCCAATCGCCGACATATGTCCGGCGACGTGAATGTAGAAGGGTGTTTTCTGGGTATGTTAGAGCTGGGGGTTTTTCCTGGCCTGGTGGGTTCGTGTGCGTTCTCGCCCTTTTACCAGTTTGGTATTACGACATGGAACTGACTTCCCTTTCATCTGTCCTTTTTGTTGTTATACACTTGCAAATATGTGAAAAGTCGAAGAGACTTCTTAGTCAAACCCGAAGGGCTTGAAGGGCTGGTCGAGATCGCTAATACAAAGCGACATTATTTCTTTTCTGTCTATGGAGGAGTTGAGGTCATACTGCCACATTCCTGATAATATTGATCTTGAGTTGTCGGATGGTCCGGTTGAATCCACTATCGATAAGGAAGACGATGCAATATATTTTACTAGGGAACAGCTCGCAGCCGGGCTTTGCTTTCCCATTTCACCTCTAATCAAGCAATTTCTACACTTTTCCGGAGCGTCACCTGCTCTTATCCACCTGAATATCATCTGGATTCTGACCAGATTTAGCATACTGAACCTCCTTTACCAACTAAATATTTTGTTAGTGGAGGTTTTCTTTATTTACACATTGAAGTTGACGCATGGAGGTCGGCTGTCTCTGTCGGCCCAAAGCCCTCGACTACAAGTTGTTATAGGGCTCCCTGACTCACCTAAGACTGAGGCGAGGGGCGTCATCTTGATTAAAGGACCGTGGCATGAGACCCCGGGCTCCCCTGACCTCCCATTCACCTTAAACCGAGGAATGTCATTCCCAGGTGTGTTCGATTTATAGGATTTATACGTCATTGTATGTTTGCCCTACATATTTTCTTAATAAACTCCTCTTCTTGTAGGGAAAAGCCGGAGAGGTAGATTGGTAAACTTGGTGGAAAAAGCTGGCTTCGGGAAGATTCATAGGTTATTAGAGATTTTCGAGTGGGAACGGCATCACAAAATTCTTTTAACGGTGAAGAATCTTCGTGAATTGAGTCGCAGTCCCTCTCCCTATACTCTTCCAGTTATTCCTCGCCCTCTTCCCACATAAGTAGTAGAGGGTGAGCACTACGTTATTGCCGAACTTCTGACTTTAATCCCAAGCAGTTCGTCCCTAGCTCAAGCTTCCGAGACCGAGGTGGTTGGTCAGGAATTGGCAATTAGTCTTCGGGCCGAGCAGCTGTCTTCCGCTAGAGAGGATCTCGGCATTACCCCCGAGCATCTAAGGAGGTTGCCAAGGGCAACCATCCCAAGCGTCTTCCCTTTACGAAAAAGGGTTCCCGTCTTGCCCCCCAGGTATCTAAGAATGGAAGGCGGGTGCCTAAGCCGGTGAAACGCTGGTACGGGGGATGGAAAATTTGCATCCCCTAGGTTGCTCAATGTCTCAGATTCCGCTGCTTGCGCGAAGAGGGAAGAAGAGGAGGACGAGATGGCTGATCTCATTCATAACTTTGGTGCGCGGAAGGAAAACAGGGTGCCAATTTCAAGCGGACAACTGATGTTACCCCCGAGGTTATGGGTGAGGCTGATCAACACTTAACCGGCAGGGATTCGGAAGAGCAGGTGATAGTCATTATGGACTCGCCTAAAATGGGCTTTCATGGTCAACCGGCTATGGAGACTGCTCACTTAGCTGATTTATGAGAGGTTCCTCTAACTCATGAGGAAGCCCCGAGGAGTGGGGGTGTGTGCCTTGGGTGTTTGCTTGCCGACCAGCCTTGAGGCCATGTCGTCAGTGGGCCTCAGTGGTCGGTTGCTTCGACCTAGCTCTTTGCTATATTCTCTGCTCTTCTCTCCGCAAGGTAGCTCCCCACTGTGGGGCAAGTATCGGCTCCACGGGCCCGGAAGGAGCCTAGGAAATTATCAAACAGGAGAGCCATTCAATCGGTGAATCCGAGCCACCCGTTGGAGCAACTATGCCAATGATGCGGATCGCAGGTTGAGAATTGAGAATCGAAGGAAGAGGTGAAAAAATATGTCGTTTAGTCCACGCCTCGCTTGTAAGGAAGATCTCAGAGGCGGTCGAAGGCGGCATCGCGTCTGCAACCTGGCTTTGTCCAATGGCGGAATGGTATGTTTGTATTGTTAGCCGCACTTCTCTAATGCTCGGTCTTGACACGCCCCCGCCCTCTTGCAGACGATGTGCGACCTTACGAAAGAGAACTCCGGCCGAAATCCTTTAGCGACTAGAGAATCTGTGAAGCTAAGTCGTGTTGCTTCTTTGAAAACTTGTATAAAAATTTTTCTTTTCTAAACTTGTTATTTTATAAAATTTTATGCCTCTTCAGATTTGCATATAGGGTTTATGTCCCAAACACAACAAATACAATTTACACTTCAAAATATGTAACCAACAACACTTCTTCAAAACCTCTGAGCTCATCACATTTCATAAAACAAACTATGTACATACATATGCACCTTCATACAAGTTCAAAATATACTTTCTTACAAATATATAATACAATGGTGAGTAATCTGACACATATAACTAGTAGTTAGGAGGACCTGATATCCCGGCTTTAAACTATACGAAAATTAATTCTCTTAAAACCGAGAAAATAATTAGCTAAAAGAGCTGGAGTGAGTGTATGCTTTATAAAATCACTTTTGTTTTTTTTAAATGTCTCAAGTGTACAGCTATCTTTCCAAAATCTTACTTGCTTTGCTATAAAAGTTTCTAAAACTTTTAAGAAAATGCTTGCTTACTTCCTTCTAAAGTTTCTAAAACTTTTTATATTTGTTGCTTGTTTTGCTAAAAGTTTATAAAACTTTTATATAAAGCCCACTTACTTACCTTTGCTATAAAAGTTTATAAAACTTTTCTATCATTTGCTGCCTTACTTTGTTATAAAAGTTTCTTAAACTTTTCATAAACTGTTTGCTTGCTTTGCTATAAAAGTTTCTAAAACTTTAATTAAAAATGTTTGCTTGCTTTGCCATAAAAGTTTATAAAACTTTTTATAAACTGCTTTCTTGCTTTGCTATAAAAGTTTATAAAACTTTTTATAAACTGCTTGCTTGCTTTGCTATAAAAGTTTCTAAAACTTTTCATAAACTGCTTGCTTGTTTTGCTATAAAAGTTTCTAAAACTTTTCATAAATGCTTGCTTGCTTTGCTATAAAAGTTTCTAAAACTTTTCATCAACTGCTTGCTTGCTTTGCTATAAAAGTTTCTAAAACTTTTCATTAGATGCTTGCTTGCTTTGCTATAAAAGTTTCTACAACTTTTCATCAACTTCTTGTTTGCTTTGCTATAAAAGTTTCTAAAACTTTTCATAAAATGTTTACCTGCTTATCAGTGGTCGATTTTAAGTTGTATGTAAAATGTATAAATATAATAACGATCGACCACTTGGAATGCCCTCTTTGCTTGTTGTACCTAAGTAAAGCACGGGAAACTGTGTCTCTGCATCTTGCGGGTGGAAAGGACCTCGTGTCACATCACCCAGTCGTGAAACACGGGGAAACCTGTGTCTCTATCGTGTCGATGGAAGGACCTCGCGTCCACATCACCTATGCCGGTAAATATGGTGGAATGCTCCATCACCACATAATAAGCTAGGTGGAAGGAACTCGTGTCCACATCACCTATCCCGGTAAATATGATTTAACAAATCAAAACCATAAGCTTTAAAATATAAGTTGGCTTGTTTGCTTGTAATAAAGCATATGGCTTACTTTAGAAAATGGTTTAACAAATCAAAACCATAAGCTTTAAAATATGGTTTAGCAATTAAAACCATAACATGCTTCTTTGCTTTATAAAATATGGTTTAACAAATCAAAACCATAATATACAAATCGTAAAACGATTTATAAACAATACACTAGTATTGAAAAATAGAGTTTAGAACACTCACTTTTCCGGTTACAATAATTGAGCACGACTTCGCAATTTTTCCGCCTCCGCTTTTACCCTACATATAATTTCCATTTATCACATAATAGCATATTATTTATTTTTCTCACAATAACTCACAAAATGGCCCAAATCTCGGACCCATAGAAAACAGGGCACCTCTTGGTCCCTTCACGATTCGTCACCGAATTATTGTGATACCAAAACACACCACAAAACCCGAAAACATTAGTCCCGGGATCAAAACCAAGCCTTAACATAGTCCGGACTGCCCGAAAATAGTTATGAAATTCCTGTCTAGATTGTCCGAAAACAATCTCAAAATTTCAACCAATGACATCAACTTGAGTCCGAAATTCAACTGAGGCGTAATAAGTCGGAATTCTACAAAATTCCCTAAACAGCCAAAAGAATTTTGGGGCGAAATTTACGACCATCCACGACCTCTAAGAGAGAAAATCCCCAAGCCATTAAATGACCTTTAGGATATAAATAATACAAATGAAAAGGATTCCTTACCTCTTGGAGTTTGTGAAACTCTAAGATTTTAGTCTTACATAGCGTAGCCGCCGTTCACGTGGATCAACTTTGTCTTCTGCTCCAATGAAAGCCTACGGTCCGATTTCCATAAATTTGAGAGAGAAGTTTCTACCTCTAAAATCTCTCCTCTCCTCCTAAGCTCACAATTTCTCATGCCCCTTCTCTCCATCTTACACCCTTCCTTTTTTGACTTTATCTTTTTATTTTTTATTTTTATTATTTTATTTTATAATTATTATTATTTGGATATATAACTCATATTGTCTCACATTAGGTCCATTTCTACTGCGAAAAATGTATTTCTTTTCAGTTCTGCTGTGTAAATGAACTTAGCTCAAATCATTTCGACTTCCGAATTTTGTAAAATTCTAGTCCTAAAGTCATGACGGCAGCGCAGTCCGTTTCATCGTCGAGATCTCCCAGAGAATTTTACAGGCTCTGAACCACATTCTAGCAATTTATTATTATTATTATTATCTTTTAACTAATTAAAGTTTCCATGATTTATTCTTTCACCCCTCTACTTTCCTTAATTGCAAAAGTGCCTACATTCTTTGAACACTTTACAATTTCATCCTTAAAACAACTTTGAAAATACTACTATGGCACTTTCGACTAATTAAGAAAGCCCTTGGTGCACATATCGACCCTACGGTTACACGTACTTGATACACCCTCTTGGGACGAGGGCTTTACAAAATTACCAACTTTTAAGCTTTCATTACAATGCATTATTACGTAGGTGGTTCACGGCCATCCGAACATGACTACCGATTACTAAGAGTTTGGACTCGGCTAAGGGATCTTGGAGGATTACGACTCACCTTGTCGATCATTCGACCACAAGCCAGCGGCGCTTCCTTAGCTGAAGCGGAGTCAAGCTCCCGACGCTAGGAGAATGAGGCTAGAGGAAGCGTTGAAAGGATGGCCCGAGCCAAGGCCGAGAGAGATGCTGCCCGCCATGATGCCTTGATGGCACGCATGGATGCCGATGTGGCAGGGAATGCCAGGGCTAGGGTGGGCCGAATTGGCTAGGGTGAAAAATGCCTTGGCTGCTGCAGAGGAGGCTAGGCGGAAGGCGGAAGACGGGTTAGTCGTCGGCCGACAAAGCGAATCTCTTTGCTTTGGGAACTCGGGGACTTATGGGATGAAATATCTGCTATTTTAGCGGGGGCCCATGGAAACGGGGCCTTGGGAGAGCTTCACAGGAAGGGAGGCTTGGGTATTGATGTTAACCTGGGTATGGGCTGTTTGTGCTCACACATAACATTTGTGTTAGCCAGCTCTAATTTCTAGACGGATGTCGAGACACGTCAAACACCGTTATCTCGGGGATTTTTGCTGTAAATCCTCGATGCCTAGGCGCTGTCACCCGAGATTGCATCCACTAATGTCCATCTAATGAAGTGAATCACGGCAGAGAGAGAAAGGCTCATGTTGCAGTTCTTAAGACGGGTAATAGCAAGGCGAGTGAGCATCTTTCTGCCACCAAGGTTGGGTCGGGTAAAGAACCTACTTTCTCAGAATAACCAAGGAGAGTGAGGGACATGGTGTTTCATGGTTGTATTTCATAGTCACTCATTGAGCTCTATTTTTATTCACCCACATGGCTGGCCGCCCAGTTTCGTTATTGTTTTGAAACGAGTTGATAATGAAGCATATGTTATCAATAATGAAGTATGTGATGTTTACTAATCTGATGTGAGTGCTTTACTTCATAACTAAGTTAATTTATCCGAGTAAGAAAAGGTGTACCTTGGGTAGGACATTGCTCAGTTCTAGATGATCACTCCGGCTAGCTAGGTTCATTGACCCTTCTTCTACTACTTCCTTGCCCGGACATCTTAATGAACCAGTTGGGTATCAACCATACTGGGCCGGTAGGACATCAACCTTATCCGGACTTGTTAGCGAGCAATTTGGGCATCGACCATCTTGGGTCGGTGGACATCATTTATCGGGACTTTGTAATGAACCAGGCGGGGCATCAACCATCTTTGGGTCGACTAGGACATCAACCTTATCCGGACTTTGTAATGAACCAGTTGGGCATCAACCATACTGGGCCGACATGACATCAACCTTATCCGGACTTTATAACAATGAACAGTTGACATCGACCATCACTGGCCGCGGGACATCAACCTTATCCGAACTTTGTAATGAATCAACTGGGCCTCAACCATCCTGGGTCGGCAGGACATCAACCTTATTCAGACTTTGTAATGAACCAATTGGGCATCAACCATACTGGGCCGATAGGATATCAACCTTATCCGGACTTTGTAATGAACCAGTTAGGCGTGCCATCTTTGGGCGGTCGGACATCCCGATATATCGGACTTTGTAATGAACTGACTAGGCATCTGACCATCTTGGGCCCGGCAGAGACCGGCCTTATCCGAGACTTTGTAATGAGCAGTAGGTATCAGCCATCTTTGAGCGGGCGGGACATTAACCTTATCAGGACTTTGTAATGAACCAATGGGCATCGACCATCTTTTGGGCGACGGGATATCAACGCCTTATCGGGACTTTTTGTAATGAACGGCTGAGCATCGACCATGCTAGGTCGATGGGAGCGTCAACCATCTGCGGGCCCATGAGACGTGCAAACATCCGGACTTTGTAATGAACTGGCTGGGCATCAACCATCTTTGGGCATCAACCATCTTCGGGCGAAGCAAGACATCAACTATATCGGGACTTTATAATGAACCGGTTGAGCATCAACCATACTGGACCGGCAGGACATTAACCTTATTCGAACTTTGTTGTAAATATTTGGAGACCAAGAACAAAGTTAGAAATTATCCATCATTCTTTATTGATGATACCTTTTTGAGATGCATAACATTCTAAGCACAGGCGTCTGCATCCTACAGTTTGTTTTAACATACGATCCGGATTAGATTCGTGTTACAATACTCACGGTCCTTCCCGGTTAATTTGGAATTTTCGACTAACAGGTTGGTTGTATTACTAAAAACTTTTCTTAGGATTAGAGTCCCCGGCTAAAACATTGGGGTTTCACTCAAATGCATTATAAAGGTTTGTTAGCCTTAACAGTGCTATGATGCTATCCGCGCAGTTCTTCATTTCAGAGTTCATCTGCTATGTCTAGATCTTTGATCACAATTTCAATGTTTGATTATTTGGGTAAATCAGTTCGAAGCGTGGGCATGCCGATTTCTGTTGGGACTATAGCTTCCATCCCATAAGTGAGCGCAAAGGGGGATATACCGGTTGGCTGGCGAGCTATCGTTCTATAAGCCCATAGTTCCTTAGGGGTTCATCCATGCCTTTACTTGAATCTAAACGTTTTTCTTTTTTAGGTGGATTAGTATGGTTTTATTTGAGGCTTGGCGGCCCATTTGCTCTGTGGATGCAGCGGTGGAGTATAGATTCTTTATCTTCAACTCCTAGCATAAGTTTTGTTATGCCCGATTAATGAATTAAGGCAGTTATCTAACCATGATTGATCGGAGGTATATCAAGCCGTGACGATATTCTTCTAGATGAACTGAGTGACATCCTTATCCTTGATTGATGCAAAAGCCTCGGCTTCTATCCACTTGTTGAAATAATCAATTGCTACCAGCAATAATTTCTTCTAAGCCAAGGCAGTAGGAAGTGGCCCGACTATGTCAATGCCCCATTAGGTGAAAGGCCAAGGGCTCGTAATGGAAATTAAATCCTGAGCGGGTGATCTCGAGGCGAGGGCTGAGTCGGCGCGCCGATCACGCTCGGAGCATCAGTCGGCGATTGTCGGGTCTCATGGTTGGCCAATAATGCCCTTGAGTATGGGCTTTGTGTGCCAGCGTTCTACCTCCTGGATGATTCCATATCCTTCATGCGGTCGGTTAATACACGCAATGTCACTGACCATTTAGGCACTTTAAAGTATAGCCCGTCAGGGCCAGTTCAAGCAGCGCCCATTAACCAAAGAGAACTTGGCCGATTAGATTTGGACCTTGTGGGCTTTGTTTTTGTCAACTGGGAGTTCTCCCGTGTTGATATCTTGCTTATTATAGGGTCCATCGGGGAAAGAGACTTCGTCCACACAGCTTACCGATGACAATTGAATCCGACTGATAATAGATGGGGCGGGGATCACTTTATTTTATGTTATGGGAAATGAAGCGACAATGGTAGCCAAGGCATCCGCTTTCGTTAACGATCTCACATTTGACATACTTTAAGCTTCCAGGCTGAAAATTTGTCCAAGTGTTATTTAACGAGGATACATACTTCTGTTCGAGGTCCTCACATGGAATTCATATTCTTCGTTTACGCACAACCAGTACCGTCGCTTCAAATCAGAAGCCTATCAGAAGACACGGTAATTGCTAGTTCAATTCCGGCTAGTATGGCTTCATATTCTGACTCGTTGTTGGAGGCGTTGAAGCCTGAACGGATAGCTTACTCGATTCTCTACCCGACCGAAAATTTAAGTTGCAAACTGATGTCAGCTCTAGTTTGATGAGACGCCCCGTCCACATTAAGGGATCCACCGAGTTTATCTTTGCTTACTACGGCTTGCTCAGTTAGGGGATTTTTGCTAGAAAATGCTATAACTGTCTTTTAGCTAATATTGGCTGTCTGAATCACGAATTAAAGCGAATTAATTCGCCCATCTAGCCATCCTCCCGAACAATTCAGGCTTGTGAATGGTGCTCCAAAGAGGAAGGTCGATCCAACCGACCAGTAAGGATTGTACTTGGAAGTATAAGGCGGGAACTTCTTCATTGCTAGGAAGACTAATGCACCACTTTTCCTTTCTGACGGTACATGGCATTCTAACGTCGGCTAAGGACTTGTTGACAAAAAACACTGGCCTTTGCTTTTTATTCTCATATTCCTTGAACGAGACCTTGCGGACATTTAGAGCTGCTAGGTACATGAAGAGTGTTTCGTCAAAACTGGACTGTAAGGGTGGAGGTTCTACGAGATATTGTTTGATAGCATTGAGGGCTTCATCACATTCCTCATTCCACCCAGTGGTCGGTTATTTGCTTGAGGGCGTAAGCAAAAGGAATGGCTTTAGATGATTTTATGATGTTGGGGAGTAGAAGCCAACATGCCGATGGATTATTATGCACTTCTTTTCTAGAGGTGGGAACCGGGGACTCCAGGATAGCTTTAAGTTGAGCGGGTTGGCTTCGATGCCCCTCAGGAGTCCACCCGTAAAGGAAGCCCCGGAATCGGCCCGTGCCCCCAACTCGAAGCGCACATTGGAAGGGTTGAGCTTCATTTTGTACGCCCTCAGGAATTCAAAAGTCTCTTGCAAGTGTTTAGCATGGTCCGGGCGTTTTTTGGATTTTACCAGCATGTCGTCAATATAAACCTCCATGATCCTTCCAAGTAATGGCCTGAACATTTTGGTTACTAGCCTCTGATAGGTTGCCCCATCATTTTTTAAGCCAAGTGACATTACATTGTAGTAGAACAGGCCGTATAAAGTGATGAAGGATGTTTCTCTGCGATGCAAGGTCATACAGATTAACTGATGATATCGAGAGGCGTCCGTAAATAATGACATCCATGCCCCGTGACGCATTGACTATCTGGTCTATCCTAGGTAGAGGGCGTCTTTTCGGGCATGCCTATTTGAGATCGGGAAGTGCAGAAAAATATATCTGCATTTTCCGCCTTTTTTCAGGACTACTACTACATTAGCCAGCCATTCCGGGTACTTTACTTCTCTGATGAACCCTGACTTTCTAAGATTATCCGCCGCGGCTTGAATAACCTGATATTAGTCGGGTGGAGCGTCAATTTACGTCACTGGCCGAGCCGGCGGAAGAATGACATTTAGTTTGTGAGGCGTTAATGCGAGGTTAATGTTAGCGCTATCTGAGTGAGTGCAGGCGACCACATCCATATTATGGAGCGAGCACGCCTGGTGTCTTTCATACTCAGGATATGGGGGGAACCGCGTAGGTGGATTTATCGAAGCTCGATAAGGTTATTGATTCTAGGGGTTCCATGACCCATTGCTCTCTGTCCCTTTGCTTTGTCTTCCCGCGCCCGGGGCGGCCGGTATGGTGTTGCTGATACGAGGGCTGAGTGTCAGGGCCGGATTATGGGAAAGCTTTTGTTTTTTTCCCACGCTCCACCATATGATAATTGGTAACCAGCTGTCCGGTACTGGCTAGCCATTCAAGATCAACACTGCGTTGGTGAATAACTTATCATTTGATGGTAGGTGGATGATACGACTTTCATTACATGCAACCATGCTTGACCGACAATGGCGTTGTATGGGCTCAGGTCTTCAACAACTGAAAACAAAACCTACTGGACCACCGGCCCTGCTCTGGCGTGGAGGGTAATGTCGCCCATTGTCCAGCTGGCTGGTTGCCCGTTGAAGCCGAGATGGGGATTTGCCAACGAACTCGACTATCCAAGGAGATGTTCATCTACGAATCGCAGTAGTTACCCAGCGGATCGGTCGCTGTTAGAATCAACCAGTACTATGTGCACATCGAAATCATTGATACATAAAGTGAGTACAAGTGCATCATGGTGTGGTATAATGACCCTGGACGGGTTAATGGGGGGAAAGGATATAGGGTCGTCGATTGGCTAGACTGCTCTGCTACTGCCTAAGCATGGATTGTGTTTATCCGGGCCTAAATGGTGGCTGCGTGCAACAACCTCGTCTTCTGGCGCTTAGACTAATATTGATCGTCGGTAGAAGCGTGATATAGTTGATGGTGGGCGGGGAGTTCGAGGCGGCCGGTCGCTATTATTTTGGCCCAGCAGAGCGACCTGACTCTTTGTGAGCCGTCTTCCCGGATATACCTCTGAGGTGGCCTGCTGATTAACTTTTCCACCATAAATGACTTTGACGCCGGTTGGTCTCGTGCACGTGGTCTGTGGTAGATCACCTCGAGAGTGGTTGCGTTGTGGGGGGATCGGACAGATGGGTGTGGGCTATTTAAAGTCGGGATGATCCTGAATGAGCGAAAGAAGCCTGTCATACGAAATGTTTAGAGGGGTAAACTACGGAGGTTCCCTCTTTCTCTTTGATTAGTCTCGGGAGCGTTTCTGGTTCTTGCTCCCCTTTAGTTCAGGCTAACCTTTAGTGGCCAGCTTGCCGCTTTGGGCTGTGATCAACACGGTCTGGGAGGCAACCTGGATGTTATCTTCCAATATTGAATATTTATCCCCCCGCATGTATAATTCTTCCATTTTCGTAGGCGGATCTAGGGATAGCAAGTGGAAGAACGACGTGGTCGGCCCAAAGCTCCTCTTGAAATTCTAGAGGATCGCATCCAAACTGTATGAATCAATTTGTTAGACAGCCCCCCTAAATCTCCTTGTGAAATCACGAATGGACTCATCTTCCCGCTTGAAGATGGTTTGTAGAAAGAAGCCCCGATGTTTCCCTTACATCGACTAAGCTACAAATCTTTGGGAAACAAATGCCGCCCACAACTCACTAAATGAGTTGATAGTTCTCCGCAGGAGTTTGTGGAACCCGACGGGGCCTTAGAGTGTAGGGAACACTTTTCATAATAAGTAGATTAGTCTCAGGTGTTGAGTATCATCGCCTGATTGAAGTGCAGCATGTGGTGATACGGGTCAGATGAGCCATCATACATGTCAAATGACGGTATGAAAAAGACACACGGTAGCTCATAGCTTAATATATGTTGGCCCAACGGGGAGGACAGCATGTCTTCTAGTCCTCGAACAGTAGTGGGTGCAGGCATATAAGAGGCTGGGGTAGCTTCGAAGGTGGATACGCGAACGGAAGTGACGGTGTTGCGCCTTTACGCCGTGGTATGTTTCGGGCGTGCCTCCATTTATTGCCTTTCTTTACCGAATTCTCTCTATACTCGGGGAGGCATGTCGTTGACGGATCGGCTGGAACGACGTGGGGGCCTCTTCCTTGATTCGGCCTCCATGTTGTTCTTTAGAGGTGTGAGATGCAGACGGAGAGCACCGAAGATAACTCATTATCCGTTGTTAAACCATCGTCAGCCGGATGGGTTCCTTACCTTTATTTTGTTTAGCCCGAGGGGTGCGGGTGGTACATACGCCGTGCATTTTCAATCCGTTCTCTTTCGCCTGAGCGTAAGCGATCTTTTCTTGCTGCGGATGATCGTACGGCTCTGCCAGTTCAGCCATCATGCAGCCTGTTCCTCTAGCCGTCTCCATATCTTGGCGCCCGTAGAAAGGCGGTCTTCGAGGGGGTAGTTTGTTGGATTCTTGGCCATAAGCGACTTAGTCACAGTGAGCTGGATGAATGAGCAGAACTCTGATTCTTTGGGAGCAGGGATCTTGATAGTTAACGAAGCCTTGCACATTACCAATGTGACTTTTTACTTAGTCGTTCCCACAAACGGCGCCAATTGTTGTCTCTCGGATTCTCAAAAGTCCCACGGATCAGCAAGGGCGTAGACAGCGGCCAAGAACGCAAAACAAACCTTGAGGGGGCAGCAGCAGTGTCTTGAGCTGGCTCTCTCCGTGTAAGTTAGTTAAGGAGATTAAGAGCATTCTCACTGTCAGTCTTGCAACCGTATATTTTTCACCTTCCTTTTTCTTAGCGTTACCTCCCTTTTCTATGAAGAAGGATGATCATCCACTTTCCATGGGAAGATCCACCTCCTATGGGAAGTGGGTTATTGGTTTCCGAAATTGAGCGCGCCTCCTACGCTTCAACAATTTTTCCTTTTGGGTAACCAAGTTGCCCGAGTCTTCCGCCTCAAAGATCGGTTGATCATCTTAAGGGCGGTTTCGTACGAGGTTTGTGGGAAGATAAGTTCTCAAGTTGCAAGGAATCAGCCGAGAACTCACTGGTTGGCCATCTTCTTAAAGATTGCAACCGGCGAGATAAGAGCGTGTCATGAATTTGGACTTTTAGGCTTGGATCCATGTTCGTGTAGAGACGTTTGGGCCTCTTTTGGGCTTTGATCCGTTTGGGGCCTCTCTTGGGCTTTGATCCGTTTGGGCCTTTTGAGTGGAGATGCTAGGCCAAAATTCATGGTACCCACAGTAGGGAGGAAGAAAAGGGAAGTGTTCAGCTTTGTTGTGGACAGAGTTTAGAAAAGACTACAAGGTTGGAGGAACGAGGGAATTTATCCATCAGGAAGAAATTGTGGTCGAGCAATTCCGAACCTTCACGCAATGAATGTGTTTCTTCTTCCCTGAGATTTGTGCATTAAGATTAAAAGAATGATGAATTCATATTGAAGAGGAGGAGACAACGGAAGTTCGTGAGGCATTAAATGGACAACGTGGAAATACTAAGTCTTGAAAAGCGTATGGAAATTTGGAGTTTCAAGAAGTTGCATGACTTCAATATTGTCATGCTAAGGAAACAAGCTTCGCGGCTGGTTGTACTTGTGGATACATCCTCTCTGGTCAGCCGCATTTAAGGGACATTGATGTTATCTCTAAACTATTCAATGTCAAGGATGAGGAGACACATGGGCAGAAAATCAAATTTTACGGAAAAATGTAAAATCGTAATTTTGGTAAAAATCTGAAATTGCACGGATCTCGGATGATGAAAGCGAGGACTTCACCATTGGAATCGTCTCATGAAATGTAGCTTCTACGATCGAATTTTGTCAGATTCGAGATAGTCGAATTTACCACAGTTTCCAGGCACAGTGTGGTCTTTAGTAAAACGACATGTGATGTGACAAAAGTTACCCACTACATGTACTCATGTGACATATATTGCATGAGTAAAGAGATGATGGAAATGGATGGCCGAGATAGTACCAAATGTCAAATTCTAAGATTTAAGGACATAGATGACATTATTTGAAAGTTAAATGATAATAAGGACAAAAGATGAACAGTGTTCATTTTCTTTAAAAGGCCAAAACGTGAAGGAGAGGAAAAAGAATTGCAGTGGCTTAGGTTTTGATTTTAGAGAGAGAGGTGACTTCTCTCTAAGATCCAGTACCGTCGAGCGATCAGTTCTTCGAACGAAAGGGAAGAGTTATACGCACGAGGCCGAGGACTACGCGTGGGCACCAGTTTGGGGGAGTTTCGAAAAACTCCGTGAGGTAGGGTTTTTCTCCTACTTGGTTTACTTTTTATTTAAGTGTTTTGTCGTCGCCGAGTTGATTTTTAGGCTATGAGGGCCGTTTGGATTAGTCCCAAAGGCAGGACAATTTTTGGAATTTAGACTGGTTAGACGATTCTGATGTTTGGGCTGCTTGTGTTGTGATTTATGCATTAAATTATGTTTTTGTGTGTATGAGGCCGAAAATGGCCATGGATCTCGAGTTCACAAGTGGAGCTAGGAGTTTACGGCCAATTCAGGCTGCCATAGACCATTGCTGCTGCGTTGGGACTATTAAAAACGATTCGGTTGTGTGAATTAGACCAATCGTCCATGTGTTGTGGCTTGAATTGTGTGGAAATTGTGTTTAAATCAAGTGAGCTAAATTTGATGTTATTGGTTAAAAATAGAGTAACATGATGTTGTGGTTTAATTTATGTCAATATATGCATGATGATGTGTTGGCATGTGTTGTATAAATTGTGTTGAAATGGCATAATGCATTTTCATATGCACCGAGGTAACCTAGAAATTAGGTGTTAGTGCATGACATGAATTTTCTGAAAACGAACATGGTTGCGAAAGGAATTTCACTAGATTATTTTTCCGAGGGATGTGTGGGTGTTGGGAGATGGTCTACAATTACACATCGAACCCGCGTAGATTGTTTTGGAAAGTTCTCCAACGTGCATTCGCCTCGGAGGGTAGTCACATATTTTGCCGAAAATCGGTAGTGTGTTTTCGAGAACAACAGGTTTTGTTTTGAAAACGGTGTTTTCTCATACATGGCTTAGGTAAGTGTGAGGGAGTCGGTGAGGACTCGAGACATGGGTTTTGGGCATGTAGACATTCAAGTAAGATCACGTATTTACTTGAGTGTATGTTTACATTGAATCATTGCATATACACTTAGGTGGGAAGTAACCCATTTAGGGTAATTCCACTCTTTGAACCAATAGCTCACCACAATCGAATATTATTTCGGTACGAGGGAGTGTTCGAGAGGATAGCTAAATCTTAGAGGCCGATTTTGAAGAAAGTCGGGTTGTGAAAACTGATGTTTTTAATTATACTTATGTATTAGAATGTTGTAATTTTAATATGTGTTTGTATAAAGAGTAATGTAATAACTCTTGAACTATTGGAATATAGTTAGGTGTATTTTGATGAGCATTGGTGTATGGGCCCAAGTGACCATTTTTACTCAGGTATGGGCCTCGCGATACGAGATGTATAGATTTTTTGCGAGTTAACGGGTTGTCAACGGACACCCCGGTTTGGGGCGTCACAGCTTGGTATCAGAGTTAAGGTAAACGATTACCTTGGGAGCTCGGTGGGTGTAGTTATAAAGTTTGATCACGATGCCGGCTTCACGGCTTGGTATCGGAGCTTAAATAAGCGATTACCTAGGACTCGGGTTTGGGTATCCATAAGTTTAGTCCTGATACGACTTCACGGCGTAATTGTCTGAGCTTAGGTACGGTACCTAGGGCTTGGGGGACTGGGCTTAGGCCACGGTCTTAGAGTGTAGAACTTGGGTGTGTATGAAAACCTGGGTTGGGGGACTTGGGCCTAGGCCATGGTCGAGTGTAGAGGCTGCATCACACTTGGTGGCTCGATGTTAGAGTTTAGGTATGTGATTACCTAGGAAATCACGAGATAGGACTGAAACACTGCATGCATGGTGTTTGATGTGTGATGGTGTGTATAACATGAGTTGTATGTTATGTGATAGTGTGATCATGTGTGTGAATTGTGATTGAATTGTAAGTTTGTGGTGAATAGCATAGGAAAAATGTTGGACACTAGGGTTAGTGTGAGAACAAGTGTTTGAGAAATTTTGGGCAAATAGTCCATAATTAAATGAAAAAAAAATGATGTGGAGAAAATATTTTTTAGGTTTTACAGTGTGTAAAACTGGAAAGAAAAAAAAGGATAAAATAAATTTTAAGAGATTTATTTGGTTCACTGGTAAATGACAAAAAAAAAAAAAAAAAATTATATATATATATATATATATTGGTAGTTTTTCCAGTAGCTAGAATGAGAAAAAAAAAAAGATATGAAAACAAGGAGAAAAAGCACAGATTGCGAGGCTGTGGCAGGCTCTGCCCATTTTTAGCATGCCTTTGGGTCTGGCATGCGGCCGGGTTGTTTCGTGACACGGAGGCTGGGAAGGGGCTGGCACAGGCGCGGCCGGTACGACCGACCAACCATGCCACGATCATGGCAGGATGCAATACGGTCGAGACGCATGGGCCTGCAGTTGACCATGATGCAACTTTCTACCCAGGACAAATGGTCGAGTCATAGAGGACTATACATGTGTTAGAAGAGGACATGCTCACGAGCATCGTCTGGATCATAAGGAGTGGCCCAGGAGAGCATTTGCCCATGAGCAGAATTTACTTTACAACAGTTATCGGGCCAGTATGCGGATGGCATCATGAGGCATTGTATGGGAGGCCATGCGGATCAGGTATGTTGGGTAGGGGTGGGAGAGAGCTCCTCCATCTGGTCACGATCTGATTAGAGACACCTCCCAGAAATTGACTTGATCTGACGGCTCTTCTCACGGCTCGGGGCCGGCGGAAGAGCTATGCAGGATGTACGACGTTGACCGCCCAGAGTTGAGGTTGGTAATCACGTCTTCTTGAAGGTGATGCCTAAGAGAGTGGTCGAGGTTAAGCGACGAAATTATCGTCGGGGTTTATTGGGCCTTCAGATCTCGAGAGGGTGAAAGCCGCGATGGCGTGCCGGTTGGCGTTACCGCCCAACATGTCAGGTGTCCACGAGGTATTTCATGTCTCCATGCTCTGGAGGTACACTCCAAATCCAGCTCATGTAGTGGATTGGGGAGAGATTGAGGTTGACACAGATGGGACCTTCGGAGGGACGGTGTGCATTTGGATAGCGGAGTGATCGGGGTTTTGCTGACCAAGGCCGTGAGGCTAGTGAGGGTGTTATGGTAGCACCGTGGTGGAGGGTCGTAGGAGCGAGGACACGATGCGGGCCACCTATCCCTTCTTGTTTAGGGATGAAGGTACGTGGTTTAATCATTAATAAATAAATGACTAGTTTACATGCATGGTAGAGTGCACGTTGCATATGCATGTGAGTTGTTGTGATTGTCCAGAATTTCCAGACGAAATTAAGGAGGGGAGAATGTAAGACCCGAGAAAATCCCAATTTTTGGAAAAATGGCAAAATCGTAATTTCTATAAAAATCTAAAATTTTTCTAGATCTCAGATGATGAAACGGATTTCACCGTTGGAATCGTCTCGCAAAATCTAGCTACCACGTCAAATTTCGTGAATTCAAGACGGTTAGATTTACACGTTCGAGGCACCATGTGTCGGTCTTGAAGTAAAAGCACATGTGATGTGACAAAAGTCACCCACAACATGTACTCATGTGACATATGTTTCATGAGTAGAGATATGATGGAAATGGATGGCTGAGATAGTGCAAAGTGTCAAAATCCAAGATTTAAGGACATGGATGACATTATTTGAAAGTTAAATGATAATAAGGACAAAAGATGAACAGTGTTCATCTTCTTCAAAAGGCCAAAACGTGAAGGAGAGGAAAAAGAATTGCAGTGGCTTAGGTTTTGATTTTTAGAGAGAGAGGGAGTGACTTCTCTCTAAGATCCCGGGTGATCGGACCGTGGGATTTCTTTGGGCCAAGAAGGAAAGTTGCTCTACGCGGCCGAGGACTACGCGTGGGCACCGGTTTGGGGGAGTTTCGACAAACTCCTTGAGGTATGGGTTTTTCTCCTACTTGGTTTACTTTTGATTTAAGTGTTTTGTAAATGCTTGAGTTGATTTGAGGTCGTGAGGGGCCGTTTGATCGATCTCAAAACTTGAGAACGAATTGTTGGAATTTTTGAAGCCGTTTTGGACAGTCCACGGACTGTTTGGGCTGCTTGTGTTGTTATTTATGCATTAAATTATGTTTTGGTGTGTATGAGGCCGGAAATGGCCATGGATTTCGGGTTCACAAAGTGGGGCAGGAGTTTGACAGTGGGCTGCCCATGGACAGCCAGCTGCGCTGGACCCCAGGCTGTTAAACGATTCGGGTTGTGGAGTGAACAAAATTGTCCATGTGTTGTGAGCAAGATTGTGTAAGAGTGTGTTCAAGCTCAAGTGGGCTAAGTTGATGTATTAGTTAAAAATAGAGTAACATGATGTTGTGGTTTAATTTATGTCAATATATGCATGATGATGTGTTGGCATGTGTTGTATAAATTGTGTTGAAATGGCATAATGCATTTCATATGCACCGGGGTAACCTAGAAATTAGGTGTGAGTGCATGACATGAATTTTCTGAAAAACGAACATGGTTGCGAAAGGAATTTCACTAGATTATTTTCCGGATAATGGTGTTGGGAGATGGTCCTACAATTACACATCGGAGGAGCCTATGAATTGTTTTGGAAAGTTCTCCAACACATTCGCCTCGGAGGGTAGTCCTATATTTTTACCGAAAATAGGTTGTGTGTTTTCGAGAACAACAAGTTTTGTTTTGAAAATGGAGGTTTCTCATACATGGCTTAGGCAAGTGTGAGGGAATCGGTGAGGACTCGAGACATGAGTTTTGGGCATGTAAACATTCAAGTAGGATCACGTATTTACTTGAGTGTGTGTTTACATTGAATCATTGCATATGCACTTAGGTGGGAAGTAACCCATTTAGGGTAATTCCACTACTGGGCAATAGCTCACCACTGTCGAGGAATATTATTTCAGGTGCACAGTCATTCGAGGGACGGCTCATCTTAGAGGTCGATTTTGAAGAAAGTCGGGTTGTGGCTTGATGTTTTTTGGTATAAACATGTATTAGAATGTTATCAATTTTAATATGTGTTTATATGAAATGTGTAATAACTCTGACTATTGGAATATAGTTGGGTGTATTTTGATGAGCATTGGTGTATGGGCCCAAGTGGCCATTTTTACTCAGGTATGGGTCTCGCGATACTAGATGTATAGATTTTCCGTGGGTTGACGGGTTGTCAACGGACACCCCGGTTTTGGGGCGTCACAGAACCTATTCTAAGAATTCCCCTATCAACCATCCCCACAGAGGACTCATGGTATTGGATGTATGATAAAGGGGGAAACTTTTAAGTCAAAAGTTGTTATAGAGGCCTTGCAAGAAATTTCAGTGTGGCACCTCAGGTTTGGCAAAAAATCTGGAAGCTGAAAGTACCACCCAAGGTGTAAAACTTCAAGTGGAGAACCATAGTAGATTGCCTTCCAATGGCAACAAAACTTCTCAACAAAAAAGATAAATTTTAGCCGTCTTTGTCAACGCTACCAGAGTGTAGAGGAAACAACTATCCATATTCTATATAAATGTCCATTTTCAAAGAGCGATTTGGGGATCTCTGGCTCATCTCTCCCTAAATCTAGGATGTTCCTATACTTTAAGGTCGACTTCTTCTAGAATGCTAACATTTCGATGGATAATTATGCTCTGTTCTCAACGATTTGTTGGCAACTATGGTACCAAAGAAACAAGCTAGTATGGGATCGACAATCCACCACCGCTCGACATTTGAGTAAGGCTTCAATACTACCCCTAGGTGGATTTTGTCCCACGAGGGAGATGTAGCATCAACTACAAGGTTCAAAGAGGGTGGTCGAGTCAGTGCAAGCTCGGCCGATTAATGGCTTTCCCCTACTCTTCTCGTCATCACAGGCCTGAATGAGACATGGAGTTGAATCGGGTGGAACTCGGTACTCTCATCCGGTAAGACTTCGGTGAACTCGACCAGGATTCCCAAGATGACTCGATAGACTCGATTAGGAAGAAAAAAATCAAATCCTCGATGCGAAGGTAAAAAAGATGAAAAAAAAAAATTCACCTTTCAGAAATTCCTCTGAAAAGCCAAAAAACCCATGAACCAATTTCATAACACAACAACATGAATAAAAAACGAAGAACGAAAACGAAGAACGAAGAACAATTCTTCTTCCTAGATCTGAGATTTTGACATCGAAATCTCAAGAAACGAAGAACGGAAGAAGAGGAGGAAAGAAAACCTCAGTCGCCGACTTGTCGTTGCTTAATCGAAATCCGAGATTTCCTCAAGGCTCAGGTAGGCTCGCTTCGCAGTCGCCTGATTCGTTGAAATCGTAGCATGCACAAGGTAGAGATTTGGTGCTCGGAATCAAACAAATATTTATAAACCTAAACCTCTTACTATCGTAGCATAGCTACTACAGTATAGTGGCTCTGGGGTCGAACACAAGGATGGGTTTTCTTTGTGCAGGTAACTAACAATTGATTCAAAATGGTGATTTCACTTTGGATTTTTGGGTTTTCATAAAAACAATGGGGTTGGTGATTTGAAGACTACAATAAAATGTAATAATAAAATGTAAGGAACTATCCCAAGAGCCTCCGGCATGAGTTTGAGGTTCTAGGAGCTGAATGAGATGTCCTCGGGTCCTTTTTCTCGCATTGGGGAGAATGACCTATAGTCATTTCTCGAACCGGATCTTCGTTTAGCTATAAAACCGAACCCTAATAGTTTTCCTCTTGAGATATAGCATTCATTGGTCATTAATGTTTCAAAATAGTAAAAACTGATCCTTTGATCTACCCTACAGTGACAAATAAATGGAAACTAAACAAGCCTCAATGGATCTAGCAATAAGCATCCACTGAACCCTAGAAGATTGCCAAGTACTGGTCAATAAAGATACATCAAAAGGATTTGAACCCATAGTGAGAGATAGAGACATAAATGACAATAACTGCTTGTGTTAAAAACAAGAGGACCAGTAGTTTACCTCAAAACCCTAGCCCAGTAGCCCTACTCTTTAAGGATAAGAGGGGTTTAGCCAACCATTCTCTGAGTTATCATCCTCAAGGGATGTTTGGAAAACGAGAAAGTGAGAGAAAATGAGAGAAAATGAGAGAAAGAAAATCAGGTAGGAGAGTTGAAAGCTTTCGCGCCAAAATTTATTGCATAAAGTGATCCCTTTACAAAGCCTTAGTGACCTTATATACACTTTCGGAGACAGAAATTACAAATGCATATGAACTACCAATAATACCTAGGGTAGTTTAGGAAAAAGTTACAAAAAGTTGGTCAAAATGCTAAATTGAAGCAGGGACCACGGGACGGAGTTGAAAATTCGCAACTATGAAGTCAAATGGAGTTGCGAAATTTGTGACACATTCTGTGGGTTGCGAATTTTCGCAACCCTACTCCTCTGCGGGGACCCAATTCCTTCTATATTCTGCTCCATTTTCCTTCTGGCTTCTGACCGATCGCAACTTACGAGGTTCGGCAGATTCTTCGTGTTTGAGTCGGAGCTCAACAATTTGGCAAGTTTAGCTTGCATAAACTATAAAAAATAATAGCCATAAATACGATCAGTAGTAAAGACTGGGACCTTAATGTGCCAATTGGGTTAATTAAGTTGATTAGTACACAAAAAGTGCTCAAAACCTGCAATAAACAGGGCTCAAAATAGCACTATTTGGGAACTAATCACTCCTCCCAACCGACACATTACTAGTCCCTTAGCAATGGCAGAAAGAAAGAGAGAGCTGACAAATTATGTTCACAAAAAAATGGTATTTCAAAAAGAATGCAAATGAGTAATGCCTAACCCTCAGTATGAATCACCAAGACCCTACCCAATAACCATCTTGAGAGAATGAATGCCATACAGAATCAAGCTTCAGAAGAGCATCCAAATCAAGAGAATCAACCTGAAACTTCCACCAAAATCTAAGTGTTTATATGATCAGTTTTCAACAATGAACTGCCAAAGTGCACTCCCCTAACTAAGCTACTGCCATAACCTAGAACATTGACCGACCTAAATAAATTAGGATCCACTCTTATTCCACTCTTTTTGCATTGTAGGGGTGCAATGCTGAGAATCGACTTCACCAAAGTCCATGTAACGAGGATCCACCAATGACTCCCAACCAATTAAGGCTTAGGGCATCAAGTCATAAGGGTCTTTCCAACCACTAACTCTTGGGTTTTACCCGGACTCGAATGATTTGAAACTTCACAGCACATACAACTCGCTAAACCTCACCCATCCACCCATGTAGCGAGCACTAAGTCGGTGACTCCCAACCAGTTAGCTTAGGGCACCAGGCTTTCAAGACTTTCGCCGTATACCCCTCGGACTGTGCTCGAGTTTCAAGGGCAAAGCGTCGCGACACTTCTTTTCTTTTTCTTTTTCTTTTTGTTTTTCTTTTTCACTTCTTTTTATTTTGGAAGACTTCATTGGTCTTCTTTTCATGGGGATCCTTAACTTTGTGAGCGGTAATGGCTTATGTCAAGTTGTGCAAGGCTCGAAAGCTAAGCGATTTTGAGTTATTGCTAAAACCTAATGTGCATTGTGTATGGTTAGCTAAAAATGGAAGAAAAATGTTGAAAACAATGAGACTTCAACTGGCCATTCACTCAATCATGCATGGAACTAATCTAACATTAACAGAATTGGACAGTGTTTCAGTTTTTCAACTTGCAGGCTAGGCAAAATACAAAAAAAAATTGGTGTGATTTTGAAGCCATAAATGTAAGTTGTATGGTATGTATAAAAAGAAATGCGACTAGATTTTCAACTTTACAAACAAAAACTAATAGCTTCAACAAAAAGGGTAAACAGCAAGCCTCTAGACATCATAAAATGGGCTTTGCTCAAAATAGCAACAAAAAAAACAACATGAATATAAGAGTCACTTCCTTTGCTAACTCTCGCTCCGCCCAACCAAATGTCGCATTGTCCACAATGGGGCTCGAATTGGACAGTTAGAGAAGGAAGTTCTACCTCCACAATGTGTAGCCGGTGGAAGGTTATCCTCATCCTGGGTAGGCTGAGGTGCTGCTGGTGTAATTTGGAGGGTGGCTATTACTACTATTTGTTCTTGACAGGTGAGAACAAGCTACGGGGGTACAAAATTTGAGCGGAGGTCGCTGGCGAAGGAGGATGAACTGAAGAGGCACAGGCGGGGCATGATGGGAAATCAGGGTAAGCCCGGTGACTGCGAATCTGCACGAGATGGCCTGGATGCATTGCAAGTAGTCTTTGGTCGAAGCTGACGGTGGCCTCGGTGCATGTCATCCTCTCAGCTAGGGCTACATAGGCAGCCGCAAAGGATGTTGAAGTGACGGAGAAGGTGCGGACTGCATCCATAATGGCCAGGAAATCCCGAGTATAAATGGTGATATGCTGCGGAGGTGGCGCTAATGAACTGGGTCCAGCTAAGTCTGTATGAGCTATGGTATTAGGGGCTGAGGGCTCTAGAGGTACAGAGGATGCAAGAGCTATGGAGTATTGTCGGAGGAGAAATGGTAAAATTTGGGTGGAGAATTTGGAGCGAGATCTTTGGAATCTGGGGCTCCTCTGTGCACCTTCTTTGGAGGTGGCTACTCCTGCATAGGAAGTCCCAGTTCTTTGGTAGTCCTCAGCTAGATCCGGAGGTGGGAGGTGATAAGAATGAGACATAATCTGCCACTTGTCAACAGTGATAATGGCCTCCTTGGTCTCACTTGGCGCTCCTAGCTGGGCTGACGGGAAAGCGGAGTAATAACCACAGTACGGCATAGCAGTCGAGAGCAAGGGGGGAGTGGACTCGTCTCGGGTCGATTCTGCGATGGACCTTGTCCTCGAGTAATGGAACAAAGGAGGTCATGATGAGCTCGGCAGGGCTAAACCAAAAGCTCTCGGAGTGCTATGGGAGCCTCCGGAATGGCTCCTCTCCCTGCATGCCGGATGTTGGAGCGGGAATGGGTGGACCCTTGAAACATGATCAATGGGAGCATCCCTCGAAGCGCCTCACCCGAATAAGATGGACCGATTGTCGTGTCAGGGATAACAAATGAACCATCTCCCTAGTAGAGGGATGGGGTCATGTCTATAATCGGCCGAGTTGGTGAGGACCACCGGCAAATTGAACATAGCTACGATATACGCCCAGCCTGAAGTATCTACTGGTCGGCCGTGATAGCAAAATAAATATGTGTCGGATGGAAGCTCACTTTGGATGTCATGGTGTGGTAGAACTCCATGACCACCCGGGGGTAGAAAAACCGGCGTGGGGTCATAAATGGCTCCAGGGAGTACCTCTGCACTAGCTGCATAGAGTCTCTGAGCTTTGGATCTTCAGCAAAGGCTGGAAGATCATAATAAACTTCGTTATGTAGGTCCACTGATGCTATGATCGAATTTTTCGATAATGGGCCCTTGGAGTGGAAGATAGGTTACTTTGTTGATCGAAGCAGGGGACAGATCCCAAAGGAACTCAGCGGGGCCCTAATTGGGTGTGGCGGGGCTCCTAGGGCACAGGCGGAAGACTCCTGAGGTAGAGGTTTAAATGGCCTTTTGGAAGGTGGGGCCCTCTAGGTTGTGGTCTTGGATGTGGAGGGAGATGGGAGAGTAGAGGCCAACTCTAGTATCATGTCGTGGGGCGGGGCTTGGGGGACAGCCCGAGGAGCTGTGAAGCAACCATCATTTGCATCGGCCCCCCGGTAGGCATGGCGAGCACTTGAAATTTGCGCGGCCCGGAGGAGGCGATAGGTACGGCGACAGCGCGGTAGTGAAGCGATGCGACAGCGATTGGCGCGGCGGCAATATCAAGGCCGGGGTTGGACCAGCCAGCAAGGGGAGGAGAAGAGCGGCGCACCGGGGGCCTGAAGCTGTGCCCTCTACGTGTCTTAACCATGCCTGGGCCGGAGAAGGGAAGGAGATGGAGAGAATGGGAGGAGGAGGGATTTCTTTGCTAAGGAGGAGAAAGGATTTGGGAAATGAATATATGGAAGAAGGAGGAGAGGGGAGAGTTTTAAAATAGATGGGTTAGGGTAGGTGAAAGGTTGAGCCCACTTAATGTTCCTAAATGGGTGTTAAAGCTAAGGCTCAAAAATCTAGAAAAATTAATGTTTTGCGCAGGAAACGAAAGGTAATAGAAGACAAAGAGGGAGGAAGGTGAACAGTGCGCGCATAAGAAATTTTGCAACTGTATGAAATTTTGTAGGTTGCGAAATTCGCAAACCTGGAAATTTCTACATTGAAGCAAAAGCCGTGCCTTCTGCTACACCTGTAAAACAGAGAACAAAATTCATGAGAATATGCAAATGAAAGACAGAGAAAAACATTACGAAAACTAAACTAAAAATAAAGGAATTATGCAAAACCATAAATAAACCGAAATTAATAAACAAATTCTCAACAAAATTTTGGGGTGGCCTATAAGTCTCTGCAAAGACCACACCCACAAAGGGTAGCCTTTTGGATTCATGGGGGGTCAAGGAGGGGAATCTCCTCCTTGTCTGTTGTGTGTTGTACTGCATAGGGCTTTAGTCTTTGCCCATTGACCTTTAACACCCTGCTGTCCTTATAATTAAGCAGGTCCACTAATCCATTGAGATAGACTTGGTGAATGATGGGCTGGCTCAGTCCATCTTGACTTGAGTTTTACCTGGAAGGAATTAGACTTGGGATATCAGCGGTGCCAGTCTCACTTGTTTGAAGTTTTTGCAGGCTATCAGCTGATCATGCCACTTCTTTAATCTGTCTTTGCAATCTTCAAGTTGAAGCAGGCATCATTCCTCGGTTCTTCTAGCTCATTGATATCAAGGACCCTTTTAAGGCCAGCTCTTTCCATGTCCAAGTTCAGCTTCTTGACTACCCACCATGCCTTATACTCAATTTCCACAGGCAGGTGACATGCCTTACCTTAAACTAGGCGATAAGGGGACATGCCAACAACAAGGAATCCAGCAGCTTCAGAGACCAGTCCTTTTTGTTAGAGTTCACCACTTTCATCAGTATTGTTTTGATTTCTCTGTTGGCGAGCTCAACTTGACCACTGGTTTGAGGATGGTAAGGGGTGGCCACTTTGTGTTTTAGTACTTAGCTAGGAGGTTCTCAAAGGTTTGTGCAAAGTGTGACCTCCGTCACCTAATTAGGGCCTTAAGGACCCCAGACACAGGAGAAGATGTTCTCCTTCAAAATTTCAACACCACCACAGCCAGTTTCTTTGCTCTGAAACCTTCCTTTCTGCAGGAACCTTTAGCTTGACCCACTTCGACACATAGTCAGCCCCATCAAAATGTAAACATATCCAAAGGAAGAAGGGAATGGTCCATGAAGTCGATGCCCCCGAACGCTCGAACAAATCAACTACCAATATCGGGTTTAGAGCGCTATGATGATGAGAGATCGCTGACCTTTGACATTTGTCGCATTCACGACGCATGGTGTGGGCATCCTTGAAAAGTGAAGGCAAATATAACCCAGATTGTAGCACCTTCATGGTGGTTTTCTAGGATGCAAAATGGCCTCCACATGCATTCTCATGGCGATGGTAGGGTATCCTTCTTGTTCTCTCGGGCACGCATCTTCGATTGTTGATCGGCCTGATATTTGTCTGAAGGGCTCTTCCCAATAGTCGGAGTGAATTTTAGTGAAGAAAAACATTTTGTCTTGTGCCTTCCAGTCTGCTAGCTCTCCTATTACCAAAAAATTGGCGATGTGAGCATACCATGGGTTACTCTCTACTAGGAGCAGGGATTCCTCAGGAATCTCATCGTTGATCGGAGGATTATGAGTGTTGTGTGCTATTGTTAGTCTCGAGGGCCAGTCTGACAACATTCTCAGCGCCTTTTTATCCTTGATTTGCGGGTTGAACTCTTGGAGCGGGAGGAGCCCATCACCTCAGCCTAGCCTTGGCAGCATTTGCTTGGTGGCGGGTATTTCGCCAAGATAGTCCATTGAAGATATTATGTCCGACCCTGACAGTAAACCTGAAACTTGTCGGAAGCATGAATATTGCGACTAGCTCCTTCTATGTGGTGGTGTAATTCCTTTGTGCCTTGTTCAATGTTTGCTTATAGTAGACCACATAAGGTTTCTCTTTCTCTGCAGGAAGCTGCTCCAGCTAGCGGGTCGCACGCCGCATAACCTCGAGTAACTTCAGGTTAGGGGGCTCTCACTATAGATGGGAGTGGTCAAATGGCCTTAAAGCTCCTCAAAGCTCTTCCGGTGGTCTTCATCCCCAGATGAATTTGGCATCTTTCTCGATAAACATAGAGGAAGCGGCAATTTTGAAAAATCTTTGATGAACCTCTGTAAAAACTGCATGCCACTAAGAATTGTCTCAGTCTTCTACGTCGTGAAGGGAGAAGTCAGTTTGGAAATTAGTTCAATTTTCGCCTTATCAACCTCAATTCCTTTGTTGGAAATAATGTGTCCCAGCACAATTCCTTGGTTGAGCATAAAATGGCATTTTTCCCAGTTCAGCACCAAGTTCTTCTCTATACACCTATGTAGGACAGTCTCCAAGTTGATCAAGCATTCTTCAAAGCTCCCTCTATAAACTGTAATATCATCCATGTAGGCCTCTATAATGCGTTCCACCAAATCCACACGAAGATGCACTAAGCATGCATTAATGGAATGTGGCAAGGGCGTGAAGCCGAAGGCGTCCTCTTATAGGCATATGTGCGAATGGGTAGGTAAATTGGTCTTCTCCTGATCTTCTATAACTTAATCTCAATCTACGATGCTTTGAATATATGTCGAGGCGATGAAGGGTGCCATCGAAATTCTTTCAAGTTTGGTCCATGAAGGGTAGAGGAAGTGATCTTTCCTTGTCACCTCATTTTAATCTTCTGTGTCGATACATACCCTCCAGCTTTGTGGTAAAGGCGTTGGGTATTTCCTCTCCCTTTTCATTATATGCAATGATTACCACGATTTTTTAGGCACAACTACAGGTTGGACTCACCCAAGTGTTATCGGATATAAGGTAAATGATACCAGCTTGTAGCAATTTTAAGATTTATGCATGTACCACCTCTTGCATATGAGGATTCAATCTCCTCTGCGGCTGCCTTACCGATTTTGCTTCCTTCTCCAAGTAGATATGATGGGTGCAAACTACTTGGCTAATTCCATTTAGGTCAGTGATTTTCCACCCGATACTTTCTTTTGTTCTTCACAGATGCCATGAGTACATTGCTCTATGTAAATCTTGAGCGGGGGAGGAGGATATGACTGGCTTTTGGGCATTGCTCATGTTCTTCTAAATATGCATATTTTAGTTCTACGGGCAAGGGCTTGAGATCCAGCTTTTGAGGCTCATTGGCTTCTTCCCCAGTCAGTAGAGGTAGAATCTCTTCTTTTTTTCTCCATGGGCCATGTATAGTGCACATGTCTTGGGTTCCCTATAGCTCTTCAGAACAGTCAGCCAGCTCCTCAATTAGCACATCCTGCATTTGCTGCTGATCAACTTGTTCCTCCAGAATTGTATCAATTATGCAAACTTCCTCGGACCTCTTTCCATTAGTTGCGTGCTTTTTTATAGTGGAAGATATTTAGAGTTCTAAAGGTCATGTTCCCAAATGTAAGTTGCATAACTCCATTTCGACAATTGATAATTGCATTGGAGGTGGCTAAGAATGGTCTTCCGAGGATGATAGGCACATAATTAGTCCCCATTGCTACCGGTTCTATGTCAAGCACAACAAAGTCTACAGGATAGTAGAATTTATCCACTTGTATTAAAACATCCTCCACAGTGCCCTTTGGTATTTTTATGGATCTATCTGCAAGGGACAATGTGATGGAAGTGGGCTTAAGCTCTCCCAAACCTAGCTGCTTATACCTTTGAATAAGGCGACCAAGTTGACACTAGCTTTTAAGTCTGCGGTGCCTTTTCTACCTGAAGTGCCTCGATATTCAGGATGGTAGGAAACTCGGATCTTTGTATTACTGGAGTCTTGCACTAAATGATGGCACTGACTTGTTCTATTAGGAAGGCCTTCTTGTCAACATTTAACCCTCTCTTCACTATGCACAGGTCCTTTAAAAATTTGGCATAAGTTGGAACCTGTTTGATCATGTCTAGCAGGGGAATGTTGACCTTCACCTGCCTTAGCACTTCTAGAATCTCAGCCTGGTTGATGGCCTTCTTCTTGCTTTTTAGCGCTTGAGGAAAAGGTGGAGGTGTGCTCTTCTTAACTGCATCTTCTTTAATCGCTAACTCCTCTGGTTCTGCTTCTTTTGCCTCCTGGCCTTCTTCTGCTGGTTTGGGGACTGGCTATTCAACCTCCTTTCCACTTCTCAAAGTGATCACTGCCTTGACTTCATCTATCCTAGGCGTTGGTTCGCTGGAAGAGTTCAATTCATACACTCCTCTAGGATTGGGCTGTGTCTGAGAGGGGAATTTCCCTTTTTCCTGCACCTACTACTGGTTAGTCAACCTTGAAATTGAATACTATAGGTTGTAAAATTTTTGGGAAATTTTAGACTGCAGGTTCTCTATTTTCTTGTTCAGTGTGCCTTCCATTATATCAATCCTCTAGTTAAGCAGTAATCAACGCATACATTCTTCCCACAAAATTGCTCACCACCTTGCTCAAGTTCATGATAGCTTGTTCAACTGGGGATGATGATGGTGGTGGTTGTGGCTGGGATGAAGAACCATACTGCTACTGTGCAATAGGGGGCACATATGGTGGAGGCTTTAGCTTCCATGAGAGATTAGGATGGTTCCTCCAGTTAGGGTTATAGGTGTTGCCATTTGGGGCAGTGGTTGGTGGCTTGTATTGACCCACAACATTGGCATGCTCAGCCATCATATCCCTTACTGAAGGAACAATTGGGCAGTGCTCTCCTTGGTGCTCAGTGGACTGACAAATAAAGTAAGTTGATTAGGCATAGATGCCTCAGTCACTGCTCGCACCTCATGGTGATTTCGCATTTCAAGCTCCTCCAACCTTCTAGCCAAGGTGGATAGCTTTGCCTTCATCTCCATGTCCTCTGTGAGTGAGTACATGCCTCCCCTTGAATTGGCTACAAGTCTCATCCTCTCTGCCTCTCTAGGGTTGGGTTCATCCCATGCTTTTGAATGTCTCAGCCACATAATTCAAGAAGTCCATGGCTTCCTCTGGATGTTTTCTCATGAAGTCCCCTCCACACATAGTTTCCAACAACTGCTTCATAGCAAGGGACATTCCATTATAGAAGTGATTAACCAACATCCAAGTATCAAAGCCATGGTTTGGGCGAGCAACGTGGTCTCCGTACCTTTCCCAGCGCGGTAGAATTTCTCATTTTCATGGGATTTGCAAGGTGTAAAATTTGCCTCTTAGTATTGGTTTTATGGAGTCTTTGAATTTCTTTAAAAACTCAGCCTACATATCTCCCCAATCCCTAATAGTTCTCGGCCTTAGAGAGTTGAGCCAGATCTTAGCCTTGTCCTTTAGAGTAAGAGGAAATAACTTCAGTCTCATCAGGTCCACATTGGAGATGTCCCCTTTGAAGGTATTGCATACTTCCTCGGTGGATGTGAGTATGGATTTTCACTCTCCATTCCATGGAAAGTGGGGAGCAGGGGCACAATGTAGAGCTTGATAATTATGTCCTCTGAAGGGGGCACAATGCAGGAGGGTGCACTTACCCTTGGAGGATGTATATGATCCCTCATTGATCTATATGCATTGGGATTTGTAAGACCCCACTGTTGGCTTTTCTGCTCCTCAAGTGGAGGCTCCATCTGACCACCATGTATGCTCAATTCACAGCTCTGTTCTTGTGGAGCACTGCTCCTTTCTAATCGGCCTACTGTGTTCCTATCCCAGTGTTGCATAAACTCCTATGAAAAGAGTAAAAAACACAACAAGAGATAAAAACAAAACAGGCTACCAAAAAGGTTAATGTTAACAAGAAAAAAAAATGAAGATTGAAATTGTATATGGACAGTATAAAATTGAATCAACCTAACAGTGAACTGCTAGGAGAAATAATAGTAAAAAAAAAAGGTTGAAAACTCACCAACACTTGTGATGTGGATCTATGATTCGACAAAGCTTATCCCTCACTTGCATAGGCACCATCGGCCAACGACGCCATTTGATTCGTTAAAATCGTAGCATGCACAAGGTAGAGAGATTTGGTGCTGGAATCAAAAAATGTTATAAACCTAAACCTCTTACTGTCGTAGCACCCAGCTCTTTGCAGTATAGTAGCTCTAGGGTTGAACACAAGGATGGGTTTTCTTCGTGTAGGTAACTAACGATTGATTTCAAAATGGTATTTCAGCTGGATTTTTGGTTTTCATAAAAGCAGTGGGGTTGGTGATTTGAAAGGCGCTAAAATGTAATAAAATGTAAAAAGAATTCCTTGAAGCCTCCGGCCACTAGGTTTGAGGTTCTAGGGCAACTAAGAGGTCCTCGGGTCCTTTTCCTCGCTTTGGGGAGAATGACTTATAGTCATTTCCCGAACCAGATCTTCGTTTAGCTATAAAACCGAACCCTAATTGTTTTCCTCTTGAGATATAGCATTCATTGGTCATTAATGTTTCAAAACAATAAAAACTGATCCTTTGATCTACCCTACAGTGACAAATAAATGGAAACTAAACAAGCCTCAATGGATCTAGCAATGGCATCACTTTAGACCTAGAAGATTACCCCGAATCTTGGTCAATCAAGATACATCAAAAGGATTTGAACCCATAGTGAGAGATAGAGACATAAATGACAATAACTGCTTGCGTTAAAAACAAGAGGACCAGCAGTTTACCTCAAAATCCTAGCCCAGCAGCCCTACTCTTCAAGGATAAGAGGGGTTTAGCCAACCATCCTCTGAGTTGTCATCCTCAGGGAATGTTTGGCAAGCGAGAAAGTGAGAGAAAATGAGAGAAAGAAAAACAGGCGAGAGAGCTGAAAGCTTTGCGCCAAAATTTATTACATAAAGTGATCCCTTTACAAAGCCTTGGTAGGCCTTATATCTTTGCTCGGAACAAGGAGATACAAAAATGTATGGGCTACCAATAATGCTTAGAGAGTAGTTTAGGAAGAAGTTACAAAAGTTAGTGAGTAAGGGTGAAATGAGGCCACGGGGAGCAAGTTGCGAAAATTTTCAACGCGAAATTGCAACTGTGAAATTCTGATTCTGCAATTTTCGTAACCCTGCAAATTTCCTGCAGGGACCCAATTCCTTCTATATTTTGCTCAATTTTCCTTCTAGCTTCTGACCTGCAACTTCTGAGTTCGGCTTAGATTCTTCGTGTTTAAGTCGACTACAATTTGGCGAGTTTAGCTTGCATAAACTACAAAAATAGCCACAAAATGCGATTAGTAGTAAAGTCGGGACCTTAATGTGCCAATTAGGTTAATTAAGTTGATTAGTACACAAAAAGTGCTCAAAACCTGCAATAAACAGGGCTCAAAATAGCACTATTTGGGCACTAATCATCGTAAAATCCGTGACACATTGCTCGCTCAAAAACCTCGATTAGCAAAACCCGAAAATTCGATTTTTTACAAAATAGTAAAGCAGTAATTTAAATTCGAAATCGAGAATTTTCTAGATCTCGGATGATGAAATGGACTTCACCGTTGGAATCGTCTTGCGAAATCTAGCTACCACATCAAATTCGTTCAATTAGGGACGATCGGGTTTCCACGCCACGGGAGCACAGTAGTATGGGACACTTTGAACATTTTGAGTGGCTCAAGATGAGACACGTGTCAAGTGGAGAGCTAGTCAAACATAGGCGCTCAGAGTGTGGGGCCATAGAGGACATACATGGAACCTTGTGAGTGGATGGAAATCCATGGTAGATGGATAAGTGGATAGGGTGTAATCCAAAGAACCACTAGAAATAGACAAGTGGCATGAGGAGAATGAGTTCTCTTGTCAGCCTTGACCCGACGATTTGGGAGGAAAGAGAGAAGAGAGAGAAGAGGGAGAAAGGAAGAGAGTTTAGAGAGAGCGGCTATACCTTTTCTTTAGATTTTTAAAATGTCGATCCATCGAGTCAGACGAGACGAGGCAGAGGAATTCAGTCCCGGCTCACCAAGAGCTACGGCGTGGAGTGCCGTGTGTGAAGTTTGGCAACTCTGGGAGGTAGGAGTCTTCTCCTACTTGTTTTTATTCTTTGGCTAAGAGTCATTTTAATGGATAGGGATGTTATGAGGCCTGAACGGTCATGTATTCAGTTCCAAAGATTGGGATTGAGTGGTGAAATCCCTAGAGTCGTCCATGACAGTCCGAGACCATGGGTTGGACTGTTCATGTGACCTTGTGTGTTGTTGTGTGCTATTTGTGTGATTCTTTAGGCAGTTCAAGATGGATTGCCATATTGTTTATTAGCCCATGTGAGCTAATTTGCAGTGTTATCATATGTATGAATAACATGTTGCTTTGTAAAGTTTTGTTAATATATGCATGCTTAATCATGTTTGTACTCATTATTACAAAATGGCATATTGCATTTCATATGTACTGGGGCACCACAAGAGCAGTGGAGTATGAGTGCATGACATGTTTTTCGGAGAGGTTGGCTCAAAATTGGTTATCGAGATTATGTCCACAAACGAATGAATCGAGGGTTGTCAAAAGAAAATTATATCGGAAAGTTGTCCAAAGAATTGTTTTGGAAATGTATCCGAAATAAATTCCACATGGAGGATGTCGATGGATTGTTTCGGAGAGTTGTCCAACAATTCCCTTTCAGTTAATCGACAAATTTATTCGAGGAGGATTGTCGATAAAATTTTATCGAAAATTGAACAATGTGTTTTCAAGAACAAAAACCTTTTGTTTTGAAAATAGTGTTTTCTCACACTTGGCTTAGGCATGCGTGAGGGAGTAAGTGGGGGCTCAAGATGTGGGAATGAGTGTATCACATTCTCATCCATAACATGTAGACATTTGAGTAGAGACTTGTATGTTTTACTTGAATGTTTGGTGTGTCATTGCATGAGCACTTAGGTGGGGAGTAACCCATATAGGAAAATTCAACTACTAGGCATTGCTCACCCTATCGTGGGATCCCTCTTTTAGATAAAATTATTGAAGACGGCGCTCGGCTGGGACGCTTTTGAGAAGAAAGCCGACATGTGGCTTTGATTATATATTTTTGTAAAACATGTATGAAACATTTTGATTGGTACATGTTTGTATAGGAGTGTAATTAACTCCTGAAACTGTTGTAATATAGTTGGTTATATTTTGGTGAGTATGGATGTATGGGCCCGACGTGGCCATTTTTACTCATGTTTGAGTCTCGGGTAGAGAGACACTCATTACAATGACATTGAGAGCACTCAATGGCCACATGTATTCACGCGAGGATGACGGGTTGTCAACGAACCCACCGGGGTTTGGGGCCTCACGAAGCAGTATCGAGCCTAGATTTACTCAAGCCACCTAGAGCTAGATGTTGGATACTAGAGTTATAGCTTAGTATGAGTAAGTTAGGTATACGATTACCTAAGACTCGATGGGCACGAGTTAGATCATGCATTCATTGTGCATTCTGATGATTGTTGCGTGATTTTGTGTTATATGTGTTGTGTGATTGTATGCTTGGTAAATAGCATATAGTAAAATGTTGAACACTATGGTTGAGAAATATAACCTTAGGGGTTTGAGGAATTATGGGCATAATGGTCCAGAAATGAGTAAAAAGAAAAAAATTATGGACAGTCGTTGTAGTTTTTGGATATGAATAGGATGTGTTTTGTGGAATTTTGAAAGATTATTCTAGTTTTCACACAAGGAAAAAGGGTTGTAATTAAACTCTTTAATTTGTGAAGTATATAAATAACAGGTGTTTACATATTTTTTAGTGATTTGGAGGAATCAAAGCTGCAAATGTAAAAGAGTATGGGTTTTGTAGAGAGGCTACGGAGGATGCGGAAAAAAAAAAAAAAATATATATATATATATATATATATATATATATAGGGAGGCGGGATGGGCTACTACCCATTTTCTAGTCCTGGTCAAGACACAGCAGGTCGTGTCGCAACAGAGCGGGAACTTTGGGGCGTGCAAGCTGCAGCACCTTCGAGGCTAGGCGTTACCCGGCAATGCCTTGCGACAACGACGAAACGCTTCGCGCGACATGAATTCTTGGCCTCATGTCGCCAACCATGATTTTGTGTCGCTGACCGCAATTTGATTGGACGGGTTGGCCACGGGTTGTGACATCATTTTCATGTCGTGACCTGGTTTGGCCTTGAGGGCGTCACGACGTGGTTTTGATGTCACGACATGGGCCTTCGGCTGTGGGTATGTTCGGTGTCGTGACACCATTTTTGGGTCGAGACAAGGGGGCTAGGCTATTGGGAAGTCTAGTGTTGCGACACCAGTTTTGTGTCGCCGACTCGGGACGAGCTGAGCTTGGCAACTGAGATTTTTAGTGTCGCGACCTGGGTTGCTTTGAGTGGTGTCGTGGCCACACTTTTGGTGTCAGCGACATGGTCCCAGGCGCCTTGTTGCCGTTTGGTGTAATGACAGGCTTTGGGTGTAATGAGTTGGCATGCATGGTGTCGCGACTTAGGGGCGTCTGGCCTTCGCCAGTATGCGCGAACCACGCGCACAACAGTGCATAGCGTGCAGCAACACGGCGCCAGGTGTGCGCAATAGCCTACGCCTGCGTGCGCACTATGCAAACGACCCACACCTTTCTGCAGTGCCTTGTGTTATTACCTTTGTTTGAGTCAATGTGGAGAGACTATTTTATGGATCTGTTTCCTAGATCATTGATAAAATCTGAAAAATAAAATTTTTGTTTTGTGTATGACTTAATATATGGTATGTTTATCTTGCATTACCTATGATTGTTTTATAATTAGTCACGTAGAATTTTTGGTAAATGAATAGTGTCTCGGGGCGTATTTACACCCTTAGAGAGATGCTTCATTAAAACTGACACAATCATTTGACATGTGTAGATGGCTAGTCGAAGGCGAGGACGTAGGGGTCGTCCATGGGGTGCTAGCCAAGCACCATGTATTTTACCAACGGGGCCTTTCTTTGAGGCCATGGGTTGCGACGGCGCAGACTGCGGTAGTGCAGATTTAGTAGCCGAGGAGTTGGAAGTAATGGCCTCGAAGTTGAGCACATTATCCTCCGATATTTTCAGGAGGAGGAGATCCGATGGTGGCAGACCATTGGTTTAGGCATATTGAGAAGGTGTTGGAGGCCATGGCTATCACCTCTTATACGGCCAAGATCAAGCTAGTTGTATTTCAATTAGAGGGCGAGTCCCAAGTGTGGTGGGACTAGGTTAAGACCTCTAGAGACTTAGAGGCAATGACTTAGGTAGAGTTTCATGAGCTCTTCATGAAGGCAAAATATTTTCGACCCTTTGCTAGGTATGCGGCTTAGGAGTTCTAGAGTGAAGCAAGGAATATGGCCGTGATAGAGTATGTGGGTTCATAGAGTTAGCTTGCTTTCTTGTGATTATGTGGCCTTGAGATGCGGCATTGGGTTAGAAATTTGAGAATGGACGTTCTTTGATTGTCCATTTGAGGCAGGATTGTAGGACTCCGCCTACAAGACATGGACTCTATGGTTGGGACGACCATGACCATAGAGAGGGAGATGGAGGAATCACAGAGCACTAGGGATGCAGGTGTTAGTGGCAAGAGGAAGGAGTGTCGATCTTCTTCCACCCCGAAAGAAACGTAGAGCCTAGCTGATATGGGCCCAAAGCTCGCTGCTTGCCCGAGCCATGGACAGATCAGTGGTCGCGCACTCAAGTAAGGCGTATGGTGTGCTTCCATTGCCGCAGTCCTGATAAGGAGTGAGTGGATCGCTCAGAGACAAAGGATCCCGTGGTTTCGAGACAAACATAGCCCCAAGCCACCAGGACAAGAGCGGATACGCTTTATTCCTCCACACCCTAAGATGGGTTGTGGCGAGCGCACGCACTAAGGAGGCTGCACAGCCCTATTACACAGCAGCGAGGGGCCGATTATGGGCCGAGGCAGAGGACGGGCTCACAAAAGTGTGGACGCCGGGATTCAGGGGCATGTCTACGCAGTCACATCACAGGCTGAGCTCGTAGAGCAGCCAATCATATAGGGTACGTTTGCTCTCTGCCTGCACGGGCAAGTATATTATTTGATTCGTGCACGCATTCATTCATCGGGCCGCATCGTTGTGATAGAGTTGCTTAGAGGTCGAGACCCTAGAGGAGCCCCTATATGTGAGTTCTCCTAGGATTAGGCGAATAGGAATGATATGTTTGAGGTTGCGAGCTAGGAGATCTCCCGACTTGCTCAATGGACCCAAGGGTCATGTGGACATGTCAAATTTCGACGCCATCCTTGGGATGGACTGGCTGACCTGCATATCGAGTCATCATCGATTGTGAGCGTAGGAGAGTTACCGCCTACACCCAGACGGCACTGCAGCCATGCTCCGTGTGAGATGCTACAAGATAGTTTTGCCCCATACCGTGTACCGATTCCGTATGGCACGCATGTGCTTGGTGGGTTGGCTTATTAGCCTTACCCTAGAGGACGAGGTGCGATCAAACTTGGATCTGCCTCAGGTAGTGTGCGAGTACGAGGACGTTTTTCTGGATGAGCTACCGGGATTACCTTTGTTGAGGGATGTAGACTTTTGTATTGAGTTACACCCTGGCACGTCACCCATCTCTATGACTCCACATAAGATGGTACCGGTTGAGTTGCAAGAACTCAGGGTCTAGATATAAGAGTTACCGGACAAGGGATTCATTAGACCGAGCACTTCACCATAGGGCGCTGCAGTTCTATTTGCGAAGAAGAAGGACAAGACCCTTCGACTGTGCATTGACTATCGATAGTTGAAGAGGGTTACGATCAAGAATCGGTACCCATTACCGAGGATTGACGACTTATTCGATCAGTTGAGGGGAGCGCGAGTCTACTCCAAGATAGACCTTCGCATGGGTTACCATTAACTGAGGGTTAGGGAGATAGATATCCCTAAGACAGCTTTCAAGACGAGGTATGGGCATTTTGAGTTTATAGTGATGCCCTTCAGATTGACAAATGCGCCAGCAGCATTCAATGGATCTCATGCATAGGGTATTCCAACCCTATCTAGATTAGTTTGTCGTGGTCTTCGTAGACAACATTCTGATCTACTCCCATGCGTAGGAGGAGCATGAGGATCATTTAAGGATTATTCTGTAGTTGTTGAGAGACCATCAGCTGTACACTAAGTTTAGTAAGTGTGAGTTTTGGCTTACTGAGGTGAGATTTCTTGGGGTACAGTGCCAAAGATCAGCATGTCAATGGGACCCCGTAGAAGGTCGAGGCTATGATGAGTTAGAGAGACCGGTCACTCAAGATAATGCACTGGATCAGCGAGATACTACAAAGAGAGAGGTTCATCGAGGACTTCTCCCTAATTAGTGGCACTCTATGATAAACTTAATTCGAAGGAGGTCAAGTTTGAGGAATGACCTATGAGAAGGCATTCCAGAGTTGAAGAGGAGGCTAATACAGCTCCTATTCGATAAATTCCGAAGAGGGGACAAGAGGTATAGTGTGACGCCCCAACCGGGTCGTTGATCACTCCGTCAACTCGCGGAATTCTATACATCTCAAGCTATGAGACGCATACCTGAGTAAAATAGCCTCTTGGGCCCACAAACCAATACTCAAAAAACAAAATAATCAACTATATTATCATAGTTTCCATGCTTGTTCTACAAAAAGATTTATACATATTTACAAAATATTTACTCAAAGCCACATGTTGGCTTTCTTCTCAAAAGATACCTCACTCGCACCGCCTCCTCGATAGTCCCCAGGCCTCGTAAAGTGGGTCTCACGATCTAGCGTGCAAAGCCCAGAGAAAATTCTTCCTACAAGGGTTACTTCCCCACCTAAAAATGCATATGCACGGCATATATAAATAATCAATCACATTCCATACAATTCATTTTCTATATGAAATGTCTATATCATGCATGAGACGCGCCCCCATGCTCACCACTTGAGTCCCAACCGACTCCCTCACACCTGGAATGCCAAATGTGAAATAAAACCAATCACACACCCTGACTAAACCATTGGAAACCCTCCAATTTATTTATCAAAGTCTTTTTCCTTTATTTTGTGGGCCACGGATTTCCGGGTTTACACCGTAGGACGCCGCACGCCTTTTTCAACATTTTCACAAACTTGCACGCCGGATTCATGTCTAACCGTGAATAATATGTGGACTTTCACCCCGGGGGATTCCACTTCAACTTGTTCGCCAAAACATGTAATTTATCATTTTGATTATTTACACACTCGTGAATTTCACTGACTTTGTCCCATTTTTTTCCCAGTTCACGACTCCATTCACCAACACCGATGAATAAACCTTTACCATGCACCCATTAACCGACCGATGTGACTGCAGGCATATGAAATGCATGATGCCAATGCATTTTCCTCATGTCGCATGCATGAATGAGCAATTGGCATGAAACATTTACAAACCATGGAAAATTATAATTTATACATATAATATACCTCCATGCAAAACATATTAATACATCAAAAGCATGTATCAACATCACATTTCCACTTAGCATATATTCAAGCAAGCCATAACACACAACAAGGTCTCAAATTAGGACTATTCAACGTAGCCTCACGTCTCTTTGCAAACATGAACCATTTTGGTTCCAATCCTTATCATCACATCAAACAACCATAGAAACTTTCAGTTTCTAATTCAAACCCTAACTCCCACAGTCGGTGACTGTGTGAAACCGGTCATACAATCCATACCCTTAAATTCCAAAGTTTGTAACTAATTTACATGACTCCCACAAACAACCCCTACCATTATAAACTTTGAAAGCAGTGCAAACCAAGTAGGAAATATCCTACTTTGGAGTTTGTCGAATTCCTAGGCTTTCTCGTGTCCATCAGACCACCGTTGCACCAACTCTTACTCCTCACTCTAAATTTTGATCGCTTCTCCAAACCCTGAAACCTCCTTTTCCTTTCTTCTCCTTCTCCTTTTTCTTCCTTTTCTCTCTATGAGCCGCTTTCCCCTCTTTCCTTTCTTTTCCTTCCTTCCTTTCTTTTCTCCTTTGCTTTCTTTCTTTTCTTTTTCCTTTTTTTCCTCTTTTTTCTCTCTTCTCATTTCCTTTCATTTTCTTCCTCATTTCCATTTTCTTCTCCTTATTGGTCATTTTTCTCACCTTTGAGAAATCATCATCCCGTCAAATGGGAGGAAATTTCCTCTCCCTTTCCTCAAACCAAATTGGTGGCCCTCATTTTTTCCCACAATTTTCTTATTTCTTTTTTTTTTCACTTTATGACATCATCACTTACATGGCTCAATGTGAGCCATGGGATCCCTTTTCCCACACATGGCTCATTGTGAGCCACTCTTTTCAATGCCAAGTGTCACCCTCCTTGAGGTGCCATGTGGTATCTCTCATTTTCCGTACAGTCATCCGACACCCCACGCTCGAAAAACGTGAACCCACTCACCGAAATTCAACGAATTCGGGATGTAGAAGCTAAATTTCAAGAAACGATTTTAACTAAGAAGTCTGTTTCACTATCCGAGATCAGAAAAATTCCTTGATTCAACCGAAATTTCTATTTTACCCTTTATCCAAAATTGATTTTTCCAATTGATATGGGATTGTAATGCCTCATACAGATCAGATGTTCGATGTCCAAGGGTCAGAGCTTATGGCCCCCGCCACTGAAGAATCATGATGATAATTACCTCAATACAGATATGGGAGTCAAGGCCGTGAGTCTTCAGCTTCAAGATTCGGGCACCACTACTTATATGGTGTCAGCTTTTGAAAAACTGCACTACAAAAGTCCTAAGTATATCTTGACAAAACAGACACCCCGGGGCCAGAGGGTAGTATGGAGTTCATGAGGTCTATGACTTCACTTTGCATTACCATCCCGTATGCAAATGTGGGTAGCTGGACGACTTACCAAGTCACGGAGTATTATTTTCACCTAGCTTCCCTGAATAGCGCATGCTCAGACCATGTGACGCTTCCAAGCCATGTTGATAGTGGAGAAGGCTCAAGGTATGTTAGAGTTTGGTAGCAATAACTGCCTCTATCGAAGGTGAGGATTGAGTCTCAGGACAGACATGACATGTTGTTCATCAGAACTGTTACAGCCTAAAATATGATTTATAATGACCATCCACACAGATGGTAGTCTTCAAGATAGGGTCGGGCAGTGGGTCTCAATTAATAATTCTGAGAGAGTGATATCCTCGTTAGAGTTCCACTACTCCCAATTTATCGGTAGTAATCCAGTAAGTACCTAAGATGTACCGAGATCTTCGCCGCCATTAACACTGGTCGTGGACGTAAGTTATGACATATCGCAGTGAATTTGGTTTCATGGTTCAACGCGTCGTTAAGGCACACCGTTACAGGCACCAGCCACAAAGGGACAGTAGAAGTGGAGCATGTCAATGGCGGATTTTGTGACCCGTTGGCCATGGACGCCGAGGTACGACGCAAAGGCGCAAGATATGCTCAGATAAGGCGGTATGAGATATTTATATAGGGCTTTAAGCCCCTTAGCCCGTTTTGCTTCTTACTTTGTGTAGTAGAACGCTTTTGACCTTTTCATCGCTTTTCGCGCGCAGCGTGCTTTGAATAACCTGTGCACATTTTCGCAGGTTCGTCTCCATCAAACGAGATCATCGTCGACATGACGCCGTGAAGCCCCTGTAGTTCTAAAGTGAAGAGGGGCAACTGAAGTAGTAAATCGGTACTATTAATTAATCGAGCACCACACCTATGAAAGAGTGTGAATGTGAACAAAGATATAAAATAGACCCTAAGGTCAGTTGGAGTAATACAGTAATTCTTTGATCACTGGTACCACACTAATCAAAATTTCAAAATTAACATGCCATCTTATAAAGATTTGAGCACTTCACCTCGTGCAAGGGTACTAGTCTTTCGATCACCACTCGAGATCAATAACAAGATTGTATTTGTACTTCCACTCTTGTGTATGCAGTTAAGGAGTCTGATTCTGTGGTTTCGCCTTCCAACCTCGAGTGTCATATTTTTCTAGTGGTTTTCAGAGCAGCATTTTAGTTTCCATTCTGGTTTTAAGCATTGTATTTTCTAATCGCTTTATAACTCTGAGTTATTTGATATATCTGTGCTTATATTTCTCCCCAACCTCGCGATCATGTTATTTTCACCCCAACACAGAGTGTTCAAACACCATGAACTCATCTTAACTTTGATGAGTCAAACCCTCCATGAGGAGGGTTCTGAACTGTGAAAACCTCACCTTCAAGGTAATGCTTCATAGAATCTCTTTATGTTTAATGGATTCTATCATATTGAACACTGTGAAAATCTTCAAAACTCAGTTTATAATCTTCTATAACTGTGAATCTGAGAGATTCTTGTAATACAAATAGTTTGATCTCAAATGTGCAAAACCAAGAAATCCAAACAACTGTTTGAGAAGAGTTTGATATCAAACAATTATTCTTTTATCTACAAAAGCTTTGAGTTAAATTCATCAAGACCATTCATCAACGGCTCCAGACGATTTGTAGTTTAAGAGGTGGTGTTACCTAGTCAGGGTGGTGAGCGTAAACCCATGATCCTATCATTCGTCTTCTTAATTTTATAAATAGTTAGCCAATTGGTTAATGTAAATCAATCAATCATAGTCCCCATTTACTTTAACGATATCATCGAAAGCAATCCAGATCACTTAGTGAACTAATTGAAATGACCCATGGACTCCTAAGGATGCTATAATGCTTGATGACATTAATCTTACACTTGAACAATTGCCACATGTTAGATGAAGATTTACAAGAATGTTTGGCAGATACAAAGCGCCTAGTCGATCCAGAGGTTAGTGGTAATCGTAAACGACAAATTCCCATACGCTCACACTTTCTTTGAATTTGGGATCATATATGATGCCTGCCTAGTCAAAAAGATTGACACGGCCCCGCTTGGTCGCACAAGCAAACTTCACTTGTAAGAGTTATACCAGATATGAGGCAGAGTTCGCACAGATAAATGTTTCATAAGAGAAACTGAAACTGATAACATCCCGCGAACCAGCTTGTAAACCTTTAATCCAACGACTATAAAGATCTGATAACCCACAAAGGATCAAATGACTCTCCACCATAAGGAGATGGTGTGGCACCACTAGCAACCCCATACAAAGAGGGGAAATGTTAATTTTCGCTGAAAATCACACATCGAGCCTCCCACTCTTTACCCACTGTGGAAAGAACCTCTAGATTCCCAGTAACCTCAAAGAACCACAACAAATCATGTATCACCACCCAAGAGGGCACAACGACCTCAAGTGGTCTTAGATTATTCGGTTTCTTCTCCTATGATCATGTCATCTATGAACCTTTACTCATTCATGATTTTCGAGGATGTTTGCAAATGGTTTTCACAATGATCGCCTCCATATAATTTTAGCTGGTTTATCCTTACCTTCTCCAAGAAAAAGATCAATATATCATCTTCGTTCAATCCACTTTTACCAATACGCAATAATTTCTAATAAATCTAACTTCCATCAACTAAAATTTGCTTATAATCCAAAACTTTCAAAACGAAACCTCGCTGCCATGGGAAAGATATATGACCCCTCCCACGCTTCTCCTCACTATAATTGACGTCGACAAATTGTTATTATTTTCACTCACTATCCTTAATATTAAAACAACATATCCAATGATGTGCAAGTGGGAATTATATGAGAAAAGTGCTATGAGACTGTGGCAATTTTTTGATTAATAGCAGAAAATGTTTAACTCAGAGATTTGACAATCTCAGATATCGCAAGTAAAAGATAACCATATGAGGTGGAGAACAGCATCAAGGAGAACGATGACTGTAACAAAATGCAACAATTTGAATTTAGAAGTTGGGAGTAGCCATCAAATTAAAAAAGGAATGAGATCGATATCTATACCATATGCCTGGTGGATTCAGAGTGATGAGTCGCATCATTTGCAATGACCCCACTCATTCAACTATTAACTCCTAACCTTCTCGCTAAGTATAACCGGATGAAGTAAGCTTAATGTTTTAATTACCAAAGGAAGCCTTCCTAATTCTCCATACCTCAACTATAATCCAGTGTGAGTAATCAACTTTAGCTGAGAATGAGGGGGCCAAACGACATAAATAACCCAAGGCTGAACTCCAAAACCAAGGTTTTCCGAACTGAAGCCCCTCAATCAAATCAAGGTCCCTGGTATCTCCTCAATCCTAACTAAGGGAGTCACTCCTCTTTCTCATATGAATCAAAACCAATGTTCTTTATCATACAACCTGCACATAAGAGAAGCCGATGAGATTGTAACAAAGTTTGCCCAAAGCTCAACAATCTAATGCACATCACTTAACCATTTTAAATGATGTGAGATCTCAAATCACTAAGTCGACCTCTCGCATTTCAACAAGAAAAAGGAAACTCCTTCTCGAACCATCAAAACCCAAGGTCAAAAATAATTAATTTGGAATCTCAAGTCCAAGCGATGTAACCTTTAATTTATTACAAGAGCTATCACCACTCTTCGAGAAGTGGAAAATCAATTGATAAAACCATTGACCAATTATCCAAAGAAACAACAAAAAGATGCTGAAATGAACGGCAAGGGATGATGAGGTGTGCGAGCAAGCCTCATGTTCCTAGAACAGTGTTGGTGATGTTGAGCTAGAAAAGATAAAGCCTCCCATGTCCTCCTTCTCCATACCCTCATGGAGTTAGAGTTCCTAAAGTGACAATCACTGAAATCTGAGTTGTTCATTTATGTTTAAGATAACATCCCCTTGTTGGATGCCATTAAGCAAATTCTGTCATATGCCAAGTTTTGAAAGACTTGTGCATTGTGAAAAAGTTAGGTGTCAACAAGGGCGGCATTCATATTTGACAGTCCTCCTTGATTAGGAACAATTTTCCCCCAAAATAAAGGCAGAAACTGTGATTCCATAAAGTGGTGGGAAATTCAAAATGGGACATGCTCTAGTGGACTTAGGAGCGAGTGTTAACTTGTTGCCATACTCGGTATATATCTTGAGCTAAGGAGTTCGGAGAGTTAAAATGTGACCTAATATCACCAACGCCATTTAGTGATGAAGCAGTGTCTCTATAGTATCATAATTAGAAGGATGTGTTGGTGCAGAAAGACAGGATTCTACTTTCCTTATGGACTTTTGTTGTTCTTGACACTCAACACAGTGGTGAATCAAGGGACTCAGTTCCCAATTATTCTTGGTAGGGCATTCTTGGCCCTTGCCAAATGCACCATCATCTGCTTGTCCAAGGACTAATAGTTATCTTTTGGTGGCACATAATTTGCGGTAATTGAATCTCTTTGCTTGTTATCAAGGAGATAGGGGACGATGAGGACATCTGTGAGGTAAACATGATAGAATACGTTGATGCGAGAACTGTGGCAGATCATGTGTTTCATATGAGGATCCTCTCCAAGTCTTGTCTAGTAAGCCCAAGTTGTGTCGGAGGGTAACCACATCTGGTGGAGATTACGCCTCCATGAGTGAGGCATAGTGAGGTAATGGAATCAAATGGTGGGCACCCAGTTGAAAAATTGCCACCAATTGAGAATGAGTATTACCTTGGAAGAAACCACCTAATCATCTTGAGTTGAAACCCTTACCATCGCATCTCGAATATGCATTCCTAGGGTAGAAGAAACTTTCTAGATAATCATTTTCCTCATAGAAGTCGAGATCAGAGAATAACTTTTGGAATATTGAGAACCCATAAGCTTTGCCATAGGATGGACAATTCTTGATATTAAGAAATTAGCCTTGATTTGCACACCGGGATTCACTTGGAAGAAAATGTCAAGCCCTCTAGACAACCACCAGCGGTGGCGAACCAAATCATGAAGGATTGTCAAGAAAGAGGTTTTAAAACTGCTAGATGTAGGTGTTATTTACTAGATAGCAAGTGGGTCAATCCAACCCAAGTAGTTCCTAAGAAATCTAGGGTCACTGTGGTAGCAAATGAACACAATGAGCTAATTTCCACTCGAGTCACCACAAGTTGGAGGGTGTGCATAGACTATAGGAAACTCAATGCTGGAACTAGGAAAGATCATTTCCCTCTACCTTTTGTGGATCAAATGTTTTAGAGGGTTGCAGGGCATGAATTCTATTATTTTCTAGATGGGTACTCAAGATACAATCAAATTGAGATAGCCTTAGAAGATCAAGAGAAAACCACGTTCACTTGCCCTTTAGGCACATTTGCCTTTAGGAAAATGCCCTTCGGATTATGTAATGCACCAAGAACCTTCTAGCGGTGCATGATGGGGATTTTTAGTGATATGATAGAACATATTTTGGAGATTTTCATGGACGATTTCTCTATTTTTAGAGATTCTTATGAGGGATGCCTGGAGAATTTGAGGAGGGTACTAGACAGATGTCGGGAAAAGTTAGTCTTTGAATTAGGAGAAGTGTCACTTCCATGGTGACCATGAGGATTAATGTTAGGACACATAGTGTCAAGAGAAGGAATAGAGGTGGATAAAGCAAAAGTTGAGTTGATCTCAAACTTACCTACCCCTAAGTGTGTCAAGGATATACGGTCATTCTTAGGTCATGCAAGATTTTATAGGAGATTCATAAGAGATTTTAGTGCCATAGCCTGTCCTTTGTGCAATTTTCTTGCCAAGGATGTCACCTTTGAATGGTCACAAGCATGTGAGGTGACCTTTGATAAATTGAAAATGATGTTAGTGTCACCTTCTATCATGCGATCTCCTAATAAGGACCTTTCTTTTGAGATCATGTGTGACGATCTCCTAATTAGGACCTTTCTTTTGATATCATGTGTGACGCTAGTGATTATGCCATAAGGGTTGTATTAGGGAAAAGGGAAGATAAAAAAGCATTTGTGATCTATTATGCCAGCAAGACTTTAGATTCCGCTCAATCCAATTACACAACTACGGAAAAAGAGTTCTTGGCTATAGTCTTTGCCCTAGAAAAGTTCAGGTCTTACATTGTGGGGTCTCTTATAACTATTTTCACTAATCATGCAGCGCTGAAGTACTTGCTCTCTAAGCAGGATACTAAGCCTCGGTTGACTAGGTGGATCATACTCTATCAAGAATTTAACCTGACCATGAAGGATGAGAAGGGAGTTGAGAATGTGGTAGCTGACCACCTGTCTCGGTTAGTTTCGGAAACAACTTCTAAAGGTCTACCCATAGGCAACACTTTCCCTGATGAGCAAATTTTTGCTCTTGTCAGTACCCTATGGTATCTGCGAGACATAAGTAAAACTATCTAGTGGGGAAAAATTCCAAGCCCCAATGGACCTCTCAGCAAAAGAAATTTTTGGTGGACATAAAAAAATACTACTTTGATGATCCATACTTGTTTAAATATTGTCCTGTCAATTGCTGAGAAAGGTGTGTATCCAATGATGATCAAATTAGGGTACTCACCTTTGCCCACTACGGCTTGTGGAGGGCATTTCTCCACAAGAAAAACAGTTGATAAAATCCTACAAGCCGGTTTTTATTGGCCCACTCTTTTTAAGGCGCACATTTTTGCAAAACATTGCTCGATGCAATGATTAGGAGAGAGTCCTGTGAACATGATGCCTCTTACTCTATTTTAATTATTGAGATCTTTGATTGCTGGGGTTTAGACTTCATGGGGCCTTTTCCCCCCTCCTGTGGGTACTTATACATTTTATAGACAGTTGATTATGTTTCTAAGTGGGTGGAGGCCATTCCAACGAGAACTAATGACCATAAGGTTGTTTTGAAATTTTTGAAAGAACATTTTTTTTTCTTGCTTTGGAATGCCTCGTGCAATCATTAGTGATGGTGGGTTCCATTTTTGTAATCGACCCTTTGAAAATTTGTTAAAAAAGTATGGAGTCACCCCTGAGTTTCCATGACTTACCACCCGCGGACCCGATGGTGTGGGGTGCTTGATAAGGAGATCGAAACCGTTTTGGAAAGCGGTTACCCAATTGCAGTTAGTCACTTGACCTTGCGCTCTTTAGGCCTACCGTACTGCTTTTAAGACTATTCTTGGTATGTCTCCCTATAAGTTTATGGCAAGGCATGTCGCCCCGTCAGGCCCGACCCAGATTGACGGATCAGAGCAGAAGTCAGGAGGCGCGATACCATCTATCTTATCTATATAATGGGGCTCTCATTGACACATTCTTTCTGAGGTTGCTACTGTACCTATTGGTGCTAAACAATTTCAGTAACAAAAATCATTTGTACATATACAAAGAACTACCAGGAGTGGTGTCAAAATCCGCAATCCCTATACACATATCTGAGTCCCGTCTACTTATACATGTACAATTTCTGTACAAAACATCGAGGGTGAGCTGTTTGGTGAGCACCTATCCTACAAGTCGGCCTGCTTTATGTTGTGTGGAACTAATCTTTGTCTTCTATCCTTGTCTTCGGCTTCTATACACCACGGATTGAACACGGTGCTAAACAAGCTTCTTGGGAACATAAGCATGGACAACCACAGTGGCGTCTGAAACTTATACATATGCATTATATATATCTATAAACATTTTTCTATAACGTAATTCCTTATCATCTGATATTCCTATTGCATGTCAATCTTTTTCTATTACATGTTCTATGTCTTTAGCATCTCCTTTATTTATACTTTTTATGTATTCCTATTTGAGTACTTTACATATTCCTATACTTATTCTGTGTTCATCTTTCACGCTTGTTATATGTCTTTTCAATGTTCCTATTCTTTGTCGAAGTTACATAGCATGTCTCTAGTACGTCTTTTTCATCTTTAGGTTCTATGATTTATTGCATTCTTCACTTTCATACTTGTACTATTGTATACTTTCTGATATATGTGTTCATCTTGTACTTTTCATATCTGTTATCTATTACTATTCTATACTTCATATACATTTGTCACGTTCTTGTTCTATCTATCTATACTTTGTGCGTTTGTATACTTTCATACTTTTTCTTTGTGTATATACTTATTTTCATATCAAGTTATAATGTACTTCTTGTTCTTGTAACTGTCTGTATTTTCATCGCATAGCAAGGCTATGCTTCTCATATCATATCATATCATATGCTTTTCATATGCATTTCCTTTGTGTATACTTTTCCTTTTTCTTTTATATTCATATCTGCAAATACCTTAGAAGTGGATTCGGGGAAATAGCGGGTGTGCCGAAGTCTTATCAACTGTGCGAGGCGTTGATCTCTATCTAGTGCAGAAGGTATCGTCAGCGTACGAGAACGGTGACCTATGTCATATCTTTGTTGTGCACCGAAGGTACTATCAGCATGCGAACCGGTGATTTAGGTCTGTGTGGTGACCACTTGCGAAGGGGCCACCGATCAACGGGATCTATATCACTTAGACCCTGACGGGCCTCAATATCGTCTATGAATATCTTTGATATTGTATCTTCCCTATAAGCCTTATCTATCCCTCTACCAGGTTCTAAACGAGACAATCAGCTTTTTACATTTTGTACATATCTCATAGCATGAATAACTATTGTTATCATAATTGCTTATGCATATATACTATCATTACTTTTACGTATTAGTTCTCATATCGTAGTTTCATATATTAAGGTTCTCATATATCTATATAATACATATATTCATATCTTTTCTATCATTTAGTTTTGTCTATCATGTATTTCACATGAATGCATCTATGCACTCTTGTATTCATATATTAATATATATAGCTTTAATATTCATATCTCTTTATATCATTTATACATTTCTATGTGTTTTAGCTATTTTTGTTACTTTCTATATTCCTATTAATGTAGGCTTTTACTAATTCACATTTCCATATATGTACCTATCATTATGTACATGTTCTCATTCTATCTTTGTCATCTTTGCTTATCTCTATCGTTCTTATCATTTTATGTCTTTCTATCATATGTTCTAGCGTGTTCCATCTTATTCCTTTAGGTATGTCTATCTTATACTCATATCACTACGTATTCCTATCTGTTGTTCCAGCATGTTCTATCTATTCATTTAGTATATCTATCATATAATCATCTGCTTATATTCATATCATTTAATCTTATATGCATATGTGCCACTATCATTCGGTGTACTTTAGACTATCATATCTTATGACATGTTCTATCATATCTTATCATTTTAGACTTATACCTATCATATCTTATGACATTCTATACCTTTCTATGTATACATTATGCAACCTATGTATTCTTATTCTCATGAATCTACTTTATTTAGAAATTGGAATTATCTGATCGGATCATCCAAATTAAAAAGTTATGGCATTTTCATGCCCGACTAGTCGACTAGATTTTCTAGTGACAATTTGTATTACTCATTTTATAAGGGTCTTAACTTTATATTTTGACACTATGTCCTTATAATCATTTAAAGAATAAGGTGCTAAGGTTCTATTCCAATGGAATCACAGGTCGAACACTTAGAAAACTCAAGATTCGTCGAAACAGCAGGACTTCTCTATGTTCAACAACGAGCAATTTAGTTTGCATGGTCCCCGCCGAGTGGATTTTTGAGCCCTTGATGTCTATTTCTATATGGATGATTCTCCTTGAAATCTATTCAATTGGCCCATGAATCACTTTCAATCGAATAATAAATGAAAAGATTATGGCAAAATCTGGCCAGTGAAATAGGAAAACCAGAACATGGTGTACCGGTACATGTCTAACATGTACGGTACATGTCTTAAAAACAAACCAGAACACAAGATGTACCGGTACATGTTCAAGGAGTGTGCCGTATATGTCACCAATGCCCAAAATGTGTGTTTTCTCACATATTTCAATACTTTGAAATACCCAGAATCAATTCTATACTTCAAACACATCTAAACCATTTCCAATTCACCTTGGAATCTCTTTTCTATTCAATTCCTCTTTCAATACTTGTCTTCTTTCAACAATTTATCATGAATTACTCTCAAACCCACTATTATATGGATCCTAACCCATACATAACCCTAACATGTAGATTAGCTAGGGTTTATTCTAAACCCTAACTCATTGCTGCCACTTGTCAGTATGAATCCATCCTCAGGGGATTTCATGTGTGCTTCTTGTCCTGATACTAAAGGTTTACCAACACTTTTAAGAATTCTAGGGTTAGGAAGAAATCTGAAAACAAAACCCTAGGTTTTTGAACAAACTAATAACCATGCAATTGTATGAAAACAATTCCAAGCTTTAAAAGCCACGTAGTTCCATACCTTAGCTTGATCTTGGCTTCTCTTCCTTCTTCTTCTCTTGCCTTTGTTCTTCTCTTCCTTCTTCTCCTTCTTCTCTCCCCTCTCTCTCTCTCTACGATTTGGTCTCCCACCAAATGAGACCAATTTTTGGTCTTAAGTCCATCTTTGTTAAGGCCATGTTTGGCCAAGTAAATAAAACCCATTTTTTTTAACACTTTTCTCATTTTTGCCCTTAAGTTTCTCTAATTGCATCTTGGCCCCCCTATTTCTCTCTTATTTCTATTCCAACTTTCTCAAATCTCATAATGGCATACAAACTTCTTGATTTATGCCTTTTATGTCCTTAAGTGGTAAATTACATATTTACCCTTGGCTCCGATATTAATTAAGTCTCTTCTTTATTTAAGAAAATTCCATTTAACTTTGTATATAAACAAGTAGAAAGCGCACAGAATTGTATTTAAGATATTACAAGGCATGTCATCTCCTAGTGGAAGTAGACCGCGAGCATATTAGGCCATTAAAACTCTTAATTTTGATTTGGCCTAATGCGAGTAAACGAGAAGGCTATAGCTATGGATGAACGAGCTTGATGAATTGAAGAGCGTGAATCATTATGAGAACTTCAGCGGATCTACAAACGAGAGGCTCAAAAATTTATTCCATGACAAAAACATTATAAAGGAAGACCTTTGAACCCTCACACTAAAGGTATTATTGTGCGACTCTCGCTTGCACATCTTTCAAGTAAACTACATTCTGGAAATTAATTTGGACCTTTCATCGTCGAGGTAGTTCACCTGTAACAACCCAGTGGAATTGAGAATACGGAAAATGGGAAAATCTTTAAGTTAATGGTCAGCGCTTAAATCCATTTACGGAGAACCCAAGTAGCCAGGGAGTAGTGAGGAAGCATTAGATGCTCTGGGATGTTCCTTCGACGTAATCTCTGTCTGCCCTTTTGTATATAGTTTTTCTTTTCCTTTTTCTTACATTTATTTAATGCTTTATTCATTTGAATCTACGTATTTTTGTTTTTAATAACGGAGAGTCTGACCCTTATGTAACTTAGTATTTGTTGCCCTCTCTTATAGTCTGTGGGGTGTATCGTCGATACATTAGAGCGTACTATTTACGGTAATGGTGGAATTGGGCATACAATAGTTTGAGCCATTTAAATGCATGCTATTTGGTTTAATTCAATGTTCTTAGGGGGTTAAGTGCATGCAATTTTTTCGATTTTGGCTCTTTTGAGTATGGTACTTGACTTGTGATGTATGCAGCCGCATGACCTTATGTATGCACTCCATATAATTTCACTACACATACACAATAACAGGCATGCACAAAACTTTTTTTCATGTTGGGATATATTGACCCAATTGTTTTCTATTCTCCGAGTCATTCTTGGCCCGGTATCCTCTCATTCATAAACTACACAAGTCATTGATTTCCTACCCCAAGTTCATTTTTGCTTGCTATTGCTTCCGCTTGTACATTGTTTTAGCATTCCTTGTCAACTACATGCATCTTAATCTTTGAGGAACATTCATAAGTAGTTGAAAGATGATTTTAGGCCATATTTTCTCTTTTAAACTTCTAAATCATACCAAGTCAACCCTTTGCACCCTTGAGTTGCCAGTTCTGTTCAAACCTTAGAATTCTTGATCACGTGGAGTACGGATGACTCCAAGGTAAGCGTGAAGGTGCCAAGAGAGTGTAGTACAGGTTCCAGCAACCCTGAAAGTCAGTTTAGGAGAGGAGTGAGCAGTGGCAACAAAAGTGAAATCCAAAATGTAGAGAATTACAGAAGGATTTTGTAAGCTGGTACCACTAAAGTGGCTCTTGGTACCAAGGCTGAAAAACAAGGCAGTAACAAAGTGGTACCAGTACCACGCTTGCGGCTATCGGTATCGACAAAAGCGGCGAGTACACTTTTGAGTAGAGTGCGGAGTCGGTGCGTGAATGGGCTGTTAGAGCTTTTTCTCCCAATTTTAGAATCCCTTCATATTCACCCCCAACTCCTATATAAGAGAAACCTAATCACAACTTCTTCTCACCAAAGCAAACCATAGGCACGGTTTCCTCAGTGTCTTCATCACTCGACGAGGACATCACCCAGTTCTTCGCACACCTGAAAGCCTAGGAAATGCTGGGCAGTGGGTGGTAGAGTGCTCTCGTCTTCTTGAGAGCAATTTGAGATATTTCAGCGTAATTAGTATGGATTGTGTTGGTGTGGCTTTGGAGTTCTTGGTTCTATGCTCTCTTGGTTGGTTAAGGCGTCATTACGACGGTATGGGAGGAAGGTTTTGAATGATCTGGAAAGGGTGAGTCCAATATTGCTAGAAATGGGTTGTTGGGAGACTTTTGTGTGTGTATGGACTATTCTCGCAGTATTCGCCATTTTTGCCATATCTATGGCAAGATCGAAGAACACTGGGAAAGGAAAGGCCACTAGCTCTTCTATAGATGTTTGTAAAAATGAAGGTCGTGCACTTAGTAGATTGTGAAAAGTGAAAATGAGAGCGGAAGGTTCTTCATCAGAGTGAGGAAGAAAGTGAGGCGACGAAGAAGTGAGGACTATGTTTGTTGAATCATCGAAATCCGGCGAAGGTGGGTGCAAAGTCGGTTGAAGGCGGGGTTCCCAGCGTGAGTGGGAATGAATTAACGTTCGGGTTACTCACCGAATTCGTGTCGTTATTCAGGATCAAAATATGCAATTTTTCGGGGAGAAAGTAAAAGGCTATTTGTCGTCCATTGTCAGGGAATTTTATTCCAACTTGAGAGAGAATTTGAATGTGGATTCCCTTTTGGAGACCACAATCTCGGGGAAGCAACTAATGGTCAGCCCTGACTCGATCGCTAGATCGCTGCATTATGATCGCCCTACCACACATGACAAGCCTTACCCACTCGGGTACATTACGAGTTTGATCTTGTCATTCGCAAATACCATGTGCACCAACCGGTATGAGGGTTTGTGACGAGGAGTTCATCGTGAAATTAAAGCTTTGGTATGCATTGATGAATAAGGTCGTTCACAATATGATTGAGCGAAGAAAGGAGAAGTTACGAAAGCGGAAAAAACCGGTTTAAGTATGAGGTAATGAATGGAAAAATTATTGACTATACTTTGTTGTATGGTGTATAATGAGGACTTTATGGTCTTGTTGGCTTGACACATCCACAGCTAGGCCACCAGTTACAAATTTGGTGGAAGCTCTTTGGGATAAGGGGTTCTAGTGAAAGAGTTCTTCTAAGTGGGGCCACGTCCGCAGGCTGTATACGAGGAAGAAAGCCCAGGAGCCGCTTCCATAAGGCCTCAGTCAGCACATCCCCCTTCGGCTATTTCTGGGGCTTCATCGTCGTCGGCTCTTGGTCTGATGAGTACATCTCCCTTAAAGAGGATGGAGCGTAGAATCAAAGGATGGTTTAAATGCATCTTGGGAACGTAAAGCGATTCTGGATCCACACCAGACTCTCTCGGCTTGGGAGCCACATCTACGGAGAGCTTCTTTGACATAAATGACCTCCTCCATGAAGCCCCAGGAAGGGATTCGTGTTTGGATGGCGTGTGTAGATGAGATGCATTCTCCTCGGAATTTGGAAGGAGGGAACGAAAGTAGTGGTATTTTTGGGTTAGAATAGAGATTGGTGTTGGCAATTGTTAGAGACCTACGACCCATGTCATGCAACACCCATTTTGTTTTACAGCCAAAAAACCACTGTTGTGTAGCCCATGGTCATTACAAGTCCTAAAGACCTTTTTTTTATTTTTGAATTCGTAGGGTGTTCCTTATTGACTTCTATGCATGTTAGCTTGCTTGGTTATGGTAAAATGTTTACAGTTCTAATGAAGTTCATTCCAGTTTGGTGATTTCATTGCAACCTTATTTCAAATCTATGATCCCTTATATGAGAATCTCTGTTTTGTAACAGTTTGTTATTTTGTCCGTACATAGGACGCAATTCATTTAAGTGCCGAATTGGTTGCATCTCTGATGGAGTTATAGTACTATGTTCATATTTACTCTTTTGGGAATCTTGCAATGCCTAACTTCACCTTAGCGCACTTTGTTGAACCTCATAGTTAGTAGGCATTACTAGTTCAAATCTTGCCAAGGGACTAACTTAAGATGTATATTTTACCCCACCCCCTTCTAGTGGCGGGTGTGCGACCCTCCCATGAAATCTAGGTCGGTCCTAACAACTAGAAATTCTTTATGAATGACGTATTACTTGCTTAAGCCTCGTATAAAATTTTTTTTCTTTTTCCAACTTATGATTTGGTAAAAATCTCGGCTGCATATCAGCTGCAACAAGGACATATCCCAAAACCTGTATACACAATTTACACTTTTTTCCAAATATAACTTGACAATATTCTTTCAATGAGCCTCGGGCTCGATACATTCCACAAAATTACACTATGTACATACATATGCTTTCAGTATACAAGTTCAAAGTATTTCATACATTCTTAATAACGACCTTTGGTTTTAAGTCGGAGAATCTAATGCTCCATTTGTCGGGTACTGTGCACAAGGAAAATAGTTTTTAAAACACAAAAATAATGAGCTAAACGAGCTCAGTGAGTGTATGCTTTATAAAATGTTTTGCTTTTTCGGAAAACATCTCAAAACTGTAAAATCCTCTTTTACAAGATATTTTCCAGAAGCCTTGCTTGCTTACTTTGCTTTGCTTTAAAAGTTTCTAAAACTTTTCTCAAATCTCTTACTTGCTTGCTTTACCTTGCTTTGCTTTAAAAGTTTATAAAAACTTTTCATAAATCCTTAACTTTGCTTGCTTTAAAGTTCACAAAAACTTTTCATAAATCTCTTGCTTTTTTAAAAAGTTTCCAAAACTTTTTATAAACACGAGCACAGGCTGTTGCGCTGCTTTAAAAATAAAGCGGAACTGGAAATGTAGTTTATTTAAAATCACCACGGGAGCCTAGGCTCAATGCTGATTTTGAAATAAGCGGAACTGGCTCAGCCCAGTTTGCTTAAAACAAACAGAACTGGGCTCCAGCAGGTACCACCCGATGATTGATTTTTCAAATCTGTAATAAGCATGCTTATAAATCATCAACCCAGCTGGAGGTCTTTCTACCTTCTTTGTGCCACAGTGAACACGGGGCACGGGCATCGGCCAGGTCATGGAGTGGCTGGACCTAAGGTCCTCTCACCTGGGTGGAAGGGCACAGGCACACTCCCTCCACCTTTCAGGTAAATATGGTGGAATTGACGGTATCCATCCACCATAATTTAGTTAACGTGTTAACCATTTATATCTTCAAATATGCGTCTGCGGTCTCATTTAAATGCGTGATCGTGAACTGGATTTACTGCCGGCAGACGGAAATGCAAAATGCATGAATGATATCCTAACACCACCCAGGTGCGATGAATACCTACGACCGATGTCTTACTTAGAACTAGGGATTTTAGTTAAGGCACGTTTGAAAAATATTCTTCTTGCTTGCTTTGCTTTTCTCTCTTGAAATATGGTTTTACAATTCAAAACCATTTGCCTTTACTTGCTTGGAAACATGGTTTTAATAATTCAAAATCATTGTTTGCTTTAAATATGGTTTGATAATTCAAAACCATTTGCTTGCTTGCTAAACTCATTGCTTGCTTTTCAAATATGGTTTAAATCAAAACCATTTGCTTGCTTGCTAAACTCATTGCTTGCTTTTCAAATATGGTTTAAATCAAAACCATTTGCTTTCTCTTTGAATTATGGTTTTACAACTCAAAACCATTAAATACCAGTGTAAAACAGTTTATAATAATAATACACTAGTATTTGAGAAAAATAGGTTTAGAACACTCACCTTTTTGCTTACTAAACTTGAGCACGACTCCAAACTTTCCCGCCTTTGCTTTTAGCCTACACACTCAAACGAATAGGGCGAACACATTAATCACCTACGTATAACATAAACTTAACGTATTTCATAGCACTTATTCACACTCAACGAATATCATCGAGGCGAAGTGAAGCTTCGCCGAGGCGGCAAGGTACGCTCCGTTTTTCATTGAGTTCTAATCTTCTTTGAACCTCTCTTAATCATTTAGTAAGGCTCCTATACTAACAGTGTATGATTTTGGGCTTAATTATACAAATACACAGTGCGGGCAATTTGAACCTTTGTGATGCCGGCGCTCGATCGGTACCGGCCGATCTGGTGCATTGAGCGATCTGGAAGTCTTTACTAATATGTCGATCTGGAATTAGATTGATGGCAGGTGATGCCCAGTCTAGCCACGTTCGACTACCAGTACCACTTACGGAATTTTGTATTGCTTCTTTCCCTCTTTTGGTACCATTTATCTTCATACAACTTCTATATTCCATAATACCTCAGAATCAACATGGAATTCATCGAAACCACTCCATGGCACACTTGTATTAGTGGTTTGGAACCTCACTGATATCAAACCACAGTACAAAAATCCCCAAAAATTCAACCTAAGGTCCTGGTCTTAAAAAACCATATAAATAAGAGGATTCCATGTTTAATTTTCATCAATTGGGGTTTTACCCACATAACCTCAACAAATCTAGGATTTGGGTGATCTCTCCCCAAAACTCTAGAACAAGGAGCAACTAATCTTCATACCACGAAACCACAGAATCGAAATCTTAGATGATTTCATACCAACACATACCTTTTTGGTCTTCTCCTTCCTCTTCTTCCTCTTCTTCCTCTCTTCCTCTCCCTTTCTCCTTCTCAAAACGTGGAGCCCTAGCAAGAAATGAGACAAATGAGAAATTTTGTTTGTCTCCTTTCCTTTTATAGTCTCATATTTACCTTAATTACCATTAAGTCCTCAAACACTTTAATATTGCAAGTCAACTTGTTTTATTTTAATTTTTGCATACTATCTTCTTTAATTATGCCCTTTATGTCCCATTTGATCAATTACAATTTTAACCCTTGTTCTAATACAAATTCCGGGTTCATAAATTTATCATTCTAGAATACAATGTGACCTTGGTGTACCATATACACCCCTACAGGTTTCATGTCTTTGCAATACACTCTCTCAAGGCAGTGTTACAATGTAGGTTAAGGGGTGTGGATACATAAAGAAGTCACGACATTTATATGAGGTTTAAGCCCCTCGCTCATGTTTTGCTTTCATTTTGTGTAGAATATAGGTGCTTTTGACCTTTTACCGTTGTCCTATGTGTGTGCAGATTTTTCGATGTCCCATGCACATTTTTGTAGCAGTTTGGTTCCAAAGAACAAACGTAGATCATCGTTGTCGATTACAGGGCGCTATGGGGCCACGGTAGTTCTAAAGTGAGGCGACTATGAGACGATGGTACCGGTACCACACTAACTAGTCCTGGTACCCACATGCAATGGAGCAGTGAAATACCGGTACTGCCAAAGATAGTGTCTGCCCAGGTACCCAGTGTTAGATACCGGTGCACTTTTGGTACGGTACCGCACTAGCCCCAGTACCGGTACCAACATGCGATCTTTGCAGGATTTGAGCGGAATTTCAATCTTGGTGCAAGGGCACGCTCGTCTTTCGATCACCACTTCAAGATCACTAATGAGGATTGTATTTAAGCCCACTTTAGGGCAGAGTTGAGGGAGTTCGGATTCTAGGGTTTTGGCTCTAACCTTTGGAGTGTTTTCTCATATTTTTCTAGGGTTTTCATAAAGTAGAGTACTTAGTTTTCTTCTGATTCTGAGTTTTTAAGTATTTGTAATCTTTCAATTGGTTTTATAACTTGGTGTTTATTGAGAGACTCTGCGTTTTCTATATCTCAATCTTGCCATTGAAGTGTTATTTTTCAATTCCCAATTACTAGTAGTGTTCCAGCAATTATGAATCAATTCTGACTTTAATGGAGTTATAAACCTCCATGATAGAAGTTCCTAACGGTGGAAACTCACCCCGCTTCAAGAGTATGACTACCCTCAATCCCTCTTTTGTGCTTCAATGGGATTTGTACGATATTGAACACTTGTGAAAATTCTTCTAAAACCTTAGTTTGACATCTTCTTGACAACGTGTGAACGAGATATTCTTGGTACACATTGTGCTTGATCTCAAATGCAAACTAAGAGTCCAAACAAATCGTCTGAGGAAGAGTTTGATATCGTTCAATTATTCTTTGTCTTACAAAAGCTTTTAAAGTTAAATCCCCCATCGAAGACCATTCATTAATGGCTCATAAATGAGATTGTAAGTGAGAGGTGGGTGTTACCTAGTTGGTGGTGAGCGGAAACCTAAGGATCTTATCATTCGCCCTTCTAATTTTACTATAGTTGAAGTCAATTGGTTAATAAATCAATCAATCACAACCCCCTAGATTTTACTTTAATCGCACATTAATTGGAAAGCAATCCCTAAAGTTCGCTGGGAACCACTCCTTGTGGAAAAGACTTGTGGACTCCACGAGGTAGTATAATGTACGACATTAGTTCCTGCAGCTTGGGAATAATTTCAGCACCACGAAATGAGCGGCCGATGAAGCGGAAACCACTAAGTACGACACATTTCTTAGGAGTGCGGATGAGCCTTCACATTGGAGGAATTCTACGGTTGTATATTCGAGAGATCGTCTAGTCTCTGCATGAATTACCGGTATCCATAGTGTCGGAAGGAGCCCGAGTTTATAGTGCACTTTGGAAGGATTTCCAAAAGGCTATACGGACTCTGGTGACCAGTATAGCCTTCCACCCACGAACAAATAATTCGAGTCATAGAGGACCATACGAGGTGTTAGAAGGACATGCTACAAGCATGCATCTTGGATCATAGGCGATTGAGAAAGCACTTACCCTTAAGTGGGTGCCTACTTGCTTGATTATCAAGCAGTATACACGGATGGCACCTATGGGAGGCACTTTATGGGAGGCCATGTCAATCCTATTTTTGGATAGAAGTAGGAGAGAGCTGCATTCACTGAGGTCAGAATTTGATAGAGACACCTCCAAGAAGGTGATTTGATATGAAGCGGCGTCTTCTCGAAGGCTCAGGCAGGGCCTGAACTCGTCGACCCTAGAGTTTGAGGAGGGTTGGCGATCACGTCTTCTTGAAGGTGATGCCTAAGAGAGGAGTGGTATCGGGTTCGACAGCGCGGAAAATTTATCGCCAAGGTTCATTGGGCCTTGAGAGGTAAGGGTCTTCTCTCTTGTTTTTTTTCCTTGTTCCAGAGTCATTTTAATGGATAGGGATGTTACAGGGCCTGAATGAGTGGGTGTGTTCGAGTTCAAAGATTGGGATTGAGTGGTGCAATCCTTAGAGTCATCCATAGCTTGATCAGAGACCATGGGTTGGTATTCATGTGACTATGTGTGTTGTTATTTGTGCTATATGTGTGATTCTTTGAAGCCAGTTCAGATGGGCTGTAGGATTGTTAATAGCCCATGAGCTAATTTGGTGTTATCTACTATGTATGAATAACATGTTGCTGATGACAAAGTTTTGTTAATATGCATGTGCTTGATAACGTTTACATGTGTGCGAGAAATGGCATGTGCATTCATATGTTGGGACACCTAACACTGATAAGTGTGAGTGCATGACATGTTTTTCGAAGGGTTGGCGCTCAAAATTGGTTATCCCAGGAGTATGTCCTAAGCGAATGAAAATTTGAGGGTTGTCAAAAGAAATTATATCGGAAAGTTGTCCAAAGAATTGTTTTGGAAATGTGTCTAACAGTTCACGTCGGAAGATGTCCAATGTTGTTGGGGAGGTTATCGATAATTCCACTTGGAGGATTGTCCAACGTATTTATTCGGAGGGTTGTCCAATAAAATTCTATCGAAAATTGAACAATGTGTTTTCAAGAACAAAAACCTTTTGTTTTAAAAGCAGTGTTTTCCCACACTTGGCTTAGGCATGCGTGAGGGAGTCAGTGAGGGCTCGAGATGTGGGAATGGGTGTATCACATTCTCATCCATGCTGTGAACATTTGAGTAGAGATTTGTATGTTTTACTTGAATGTTTGGTGTGCCATTGCATGAGTTAGGTGGGGAGTAACCCATGTAGGAAAATTCAACTATTGGGCATTGCTCGCGGATTTGTGGGATCCCCTTTCAAAATGCGAGGGAGTAGTGTTAGGAAAGACGAGGCGCTCAGAGGCCTCTTTTGATAAGAAAGTCGACATGTGGCTTTGATTATATATTTTTTTGTAAAACATGTATGAAACATTCTGATTGGTACATGTTGTGTAGGAGTGTAATTAACTCCTGAAATTATTGTAATATAGTTGGTTATATTTTGGTGAGTATGGATGTATGGGCCCGACGTGGCCATATTTACTCATGTTTGAGGTCTCGAAGTAGAGAGACACTCACATTTTGTGGCATTGAGACACTCAATGGCTGCATGTAATTACGAGTTGACGGTGGTCAACGGACCCCTGAGTTTGGGCGTCACATGTCGGTCGTCGGCCGCCACGGCGCAAGCTCCGACGTCGGTCGGTCGAAATCGATGACCCACCGAAAATATATATATGTTGTATTTGTGTTACCAACTTCTAATTAAGTTCAATATATAATATTATAAATAAAATAAGAATAATAAATTAACAAAACCATAAATCATATTTTTGTGAACAATATAAAATGCAAATAAATATATTATTTTATTTATTTTACCAAACATAAATAAGATGAATTAAAATGCAAATAAATATATTATTTTATTTATTTGCAAACATAAATAAGATTAATTTAAAATTAATAATTTATAAGAAAAACAAAGCATAATAAGAATAATTAATCTAATTGTATCAATATTAAATTAATATATAGTGACAATACATTATAATAAAATAAGAACAATAAATTAACAAAACCTTAAATCATATTTTGTGAACAATATAAAATACAAAATACAAATATTATTTTATTTATTTTATAAACATAAATAAGATTAATTCAAAATTAATAATTTATGAAAAACAAGCATAAATAAGAATAATTAATCTAATTGTATTAATATTAAATTAATATGGTAATATGTATAAATAAAAATAAGATAAATAAATTAACAAACAAATAAATCATATTTTTGTGAACAATATAAAATACAAATACAAATATTATTATTTTATTTATTTTACCAAACATAAATAAATTAAATTGAAAATTAATAATTTATGAAAAACAATAAATAAGAATAATTAATCTAATTGTATTAATATTAAATTAATATGGTAATATATTATAAATAAAATAATATAAATAACACTTTTAATTTATTTATTGAAAATGAAATTTTGTAGAATTTATTTACCACTTGAAATATAAATTTAATTTTTGTTGAGAAGAACAATTATATTAGAAAATAATTTAATTGTATGATATTTTTGTTTACTTTTAATTTTATACATGGTTAAGGTGAACATTTTGGAATGAAGCTAAACACTTTATGATATTGATTGGGAGCATGCAAAATCATTAGGTGGTAATAGAAGAACCCCCGAATGTAATCTTGTGGAAAGGTTATTCATGGAGTATAACAGATTAAGCAACTTACATTGCACATATCTCAGGACAAGTAGGATGTCGAGGAGTGTACTGCGAAGTGTCACAAAAAATTGGGTGTATATGTCTAAATGTAGCGAACGAAAAAATTTGAATGAAAAAAAAAAAAAAAGAATGACTTATAAGTTCTTTAAATGAAGAACATTTTCATGAAATTGATGAGGTCGATTCTGATGAAGTTGAGGAAGTCGAGATGACTGATTTTGGAAGAAAACAAATGAAGCATGCAATGAGAGAAAGTCGTCGTTTTTTTTAAGAAGGTAGACACGACCATGAGAGGGGTGGTACTTCCTCACAACCTTCGTGGTGCGATTGTCGAAAGTGTGGCGATGCAGAAGCTGTGCTGGAAGGGCTAGCATGCCTAAGGGGGATTGATCCCTACATGTTTCCTTCAAAATAAAAATCTAATAAAAGCATGATACTGGCTGAAGGTTGCAAAGAAAGTGGTGAAAGCCATCTTTTAAGATTTTCTCTTCAATGGAATACCTTTCAATGCAGGTGATGAGTGGGCCTGCTATCTGATCTATGATTGATCTCACTGCGCGAGATCGAGTATCAAAGGGACTATGGGATACCAAATTGGCAAATGCATATACGGAGGAGCAAGAGTCACGAGAAGCAGGGTAATATGAGGAACACATTGAAGACGAATGGCACGTATATGGATGCACCATCCGTATTATGGTTGGAGTTAAGAACTAGAGAAAGTCTATCATCAATTTCATGGTTTATTGTGATGAAGCATGATATACCTTTCGCCGATTGACACTACTACCAACATACCTAGACAACATATTACATCTTTCCCTTATGGATAAGATTGTTAGAGGAGAGTTAGGGAGGAAAGCATTGTCTGTAATCCTTAATAATGGAGCGAGTTTTAAAAGCCAATTGCATTTGTGGTATGTGTTGTTGCGCAAACATTTTATTCTGCAGTCTCCTTGATAACGACACATTATATTGATTTAGCCACTTGATATTAGGAAACATGAAGCATAATAAGGACTTTAGATCAAGCAAAGATGATCACCAAACTTTACATTTGTAATGGCTGCAGAAAGTAGTAAATTTAGTAGAAAGTATACAAAGATAAAAATCTAGGGCCTCGAATAACGGGTTACTTGAATTTATTTCACTTAGTCTTATACGTATGAGGGGCAATTTGAGAGATGATGTGCACAACAAATGAGTGGCGTGAATTCAGTAGATTGGAGAGGCGAAGAGTTTAAAGATAAGGTATCCAACCTTATCTTAACGTCGATTTTGGAAGAAGGCAAAGAAAGTCGAATCATCATGGAACCTACGGTCAAAGTTTTGAAATTGGTTGATCAAGATAAAAAGCCCACACTGTCAATCATTTATGAAGCAATGGATAGAGCTAAACTGGCTATAAAGGCATCGGTGAAACATTGAGAAAGGTATTGGGAAGTCATTGACATAAGGTGGGCAAATCAATTGCATAGACATTTGCACACTACTGGTAATACAAAAAATTCCTTATACAGTTATTATTATCTTATTTAAAGGCAAAGTATTATAAGCTAAAAAAAAAAAATTTACTTCTGTTAGCATATTTTATAAATCCAATGTTTCAATATTCAAAGCAATTCTCCCACCATCTGGAAGTTAAAATTGGACTAAATGAGGTTATCAAGAGATTGGAGCCAAATTTGGATAGACATGCAAAAGCTATGAACGAGGTATAACAATAACTTGTGTTAGTTAGTTTTATAATATATTTTGTATTTATAATGTGCATTAATAAAGTAAAGAACATTACAATATAGGTGACATTATTTGTTGAAGGTCAAGGAGAATTTGGAAGTGCACTAACGAAGAAGCAATAAATCACTCTTTTCAGTCACTCACTATATTTATTTGTTATTTTTTAAATACATATTGTATCATTTTCTATTAAATATATATTTGTCTTACTAATATTTATTTATTTTTAATAATAATTTAAATGGTGGAACAATTATGGTGATGAAGGTCACATCTTCAAAGATTGTTGTCAGTTATAAGTCGAGCATGTTCTTCATCGGTTGTGAAGAAATTGGAGCACATGGTCATTGATTCACACAAAGTTGTGCAATCATTTGGCGATGAAAAGTTGCATAAGGATTATGTCCATTCTGATGTGCAACCGAGTTAAGGAAATTGATGACTGCCAAAAACGGCGATGAAGATTTGTACAATCAATTGGCCAAGATCATATTTTTAATGATGATGATATATTAGATGAGTGGATCCCGAAGAGAAGAACCTATTTTATCATCTGATAATTTGATTGGCTGGATCAAGATCTTCCCTCTAGAGAAGGTAGAGAAGCAGCTCGTGTTGATGATGGTGGCACAAGTTACAGGGTAAGTAGGCGTGGAAGCAGTATTGCGCAAGGAAGAGACATTGGTTCTTCTCGTAAAGGTAAGGCTCCTCGAATAATTGTTTCAAATACTAGTAGTTATGATGGTGACAATAGAGCCAATAGAGGGGGTAGCAACATTGTTGGTGACAGTGAAGATAGTGAAGACACCAATGGGGACAATGAGTAGGTGGTGGCATTAGAGCAAGCGGTGCTGTTGATAGTGGTTATGTTAATCAAGTTGATCATGGCATGTCGTGGGCACAGGGAAATGAAAATTAATACCCGCCTTGAGAATCTCTTGATCCTTGGATATAGGCGGGCATATGGGAGCAGCTACTGGAAAGACTGACTACATTTCCTAGTGATGTTGACTATTCCAATGAGCATGATTATAAATCGAATTGTAACCAGATTGATGAGCACTTATAATCCTTTACTCTAGGATTAGTACCTCATTTCAGAGGAGTGAGAGATAGATCCTATCATAACTTTGGAAGTAATGATAATTCTTCCAATGCTTTTAGTGGGTATGATTTTGATCAATATTCAACTACTGGAACAAGAGCTAGTGGTTCCTATGGACATGACCAATCTTCTAATAGCAGTAGCATTGCTTATCGAGGTTTTGAATACTATCAGCATGGTGTTGAGCCCGAGCAGCCTCCAAGGCCATATTTTCCTAATTATGGATCATCAACCCAATCATCTCAGCCAACACATTCAAGTGATGAACAATTCTTTTAACCACATTCTCACTATGCAAATTATTGCCCTGATTTATATGCTCATCGTAGGGCTAATGATGATGATGATTTTGAGCCCCCTCGTCATTCAACATGGTATTGATTGATGTATTTTATGACATTTTGTGAAAAGTTGTTGTGTTTGATATAATAATTTCTTTTGTTAATATTAGCATACATATCTTTCACTGAATGATTCATTAACTATTTAAATAATGTTTAATATAAAAAAAATTGTTTTATTAAATTTTTAGCTTCCTTAATTATATATTTTTTAATAATTTTTAAATATTTTAATCATCTTATTTTGCCTATCAGCCGATATGCGATCGATACACCGCAACCGATACATTTCGGGACCGTCCGAGTTAGCGACCGATACCACGACTTTGAACAATGATCGACTAAGCCATCTCTGAGGTTAAGTGAAAGCAAATATGGGCCCTTACCTTCAGGTAGAAAAAATTGAGTGTTTGCATTGGTCGGGCTCAGCGAGGTGCTATGATCATGGTTAGAATGACTAGCATCATGGGGGTTTTTCTAGCTAGGAAAGCAAATGCCTTGAGTTTTAAGGAAGCTTTATCAAGGCTCGATCAAGGAGAAACAGGCCGACATGTCCATCATTAAAACTAATTTAATACAAGTAGTGGAAGCTTTGAAAGATACATTCAAGAGATCCTTATTTCACATTGATGATAGTTAGCGCCCTTCTTAGTTCCTTCAAATAGGTGCATGTCAGATTATATATCCCAATACCACTAGGAATTATTATGACAATTTTATTATATATTAAGGTATAAGTTGGTGACTTTAATTTTCGAGGTAAATGAATCTCGATTTAAATGATTGTATGACAAAAGGTCAAATGAAAATGATTTGTAATTGAGTGATATATGCTAAATAAGAATTGATTGCACCCGGAAATTAACCCAGGTGAAAAAGGGAAAAATTGGAATTTGTAAAATAAGGACCTAAGGGTCTAATGAAAATGGGCTTAAAGGCCAAAGTGAATTAAATGATAAGTGGGCTAAATAGAATTTGAGCAAACTTAAGTCAAAAATGGGATTTATTGGGTTAGAGCCCAACAAGGCCTTAAGAGGATTTTGACTTAAAGACCAAAAGTAGTCCTAAGATAACCATTTGCCAAAACGTTTTGAAGAGGTTTGAGAGGAGAAATGGGGAAAAAAGCCTTCAGAGCAAGGAGAAGATCAAACTTTTGGGTGATTTCCATTTTTGTTCAAGATTTTCAAAGAAGGAAGATGGAAGAAGATAGAGAAAGTGATTTTAAGTGAAAAGAGGTAAGAACACAAGCCCTAGTTTTCCTTCTTTTGTGATTTTGATGTTTGAGTTGGAAAAACCCTAAAACATCCATAGGTTTTTCTTGTGGTTGGTTTAGGATGATATTAGGATGTTATTATGAGAGTTTTGGTTTGATTTTGAGGTGTTTTGGAATAAAATCACGAAGAGGAAATGATGAAGTTTTAAAGGAGAAGCTGTCAAAAGTTTTTCAAACTCATGTTTTTGTTTTGATCATAACTTGATTATTACTCATCTAAATTGAGTGATTCAAATTGTTGGGTATAGTAGACGTCTAGGAGAACAAATCTCCCTGAAATAGGTGTATCCAGATTTGGACCCCATTAGACCCAGAAATTCATTGAAAAATGCTCTGTTTGGAATAAAATTTGCAGTTGGAGTTCTTAGCTTGATTATGTGTTTGGAATAGTTTTATTATTTTAGCCATAAGTTGAGTTTCACTCATCAAATTAATTCAAATTCTGGGTAAAATAGACTTCTAGGGAATAATTTATGAAGGAAGTGTGTGCAAATTGTTACCCAAAGACCTAAATTTGTCAAGTGGAGCTATGTGTAGAGCAGTCAGGATTAAGCTTGCAAGAATTATATTGTGAATCTGGATGTAAAATGCAATAACTTGATTTTGGTTTATCCAAATTGGATGATTATAGTTGGAGAAGAAACCTTAGAACCATCTTCAAATGAGTAGAAGGAACCGTACCAAATTGTAGATTAAAGTGAAATAAAAGTAGGCATTGCTTAGGAGTGAGGCGTATATTGACAGTTTGGCATTAAAATGTCATAACTTGAGTTTGAGTGATCCAACTGAGATGATTCCAATTCCTACAAAAAAATAGACTCATAGAGCTAAAATTTTCTTGAAGGAAGCATGAGCAAATTATGGCTCATGTGTCCCCAAATTTTCTGCAGTGAAGAGGTATCGGGTAGACATAAACACGACGAAAACTCTAAAATAACCTACTAATATGTGATTGTTATTGTATTTGAATAGAGTGACGGAGGAAAGCCAGCATTGAAGTCGAGATTCGAAGATCATAATCTTTGGTGCATTCTATCTTCTCCTATTCTTGTTTCAAGATTTGAACTATTTGTTGTTCCTAAAGCATAAGAAAAACATATTGAATTGTTTTAATTGATTTGAAGAAATTAATTGTGAAATGTTTGCAAATGAAAATTGCATGATTATTGAAAATGAACCGTTTATATAAATGTACATATTGTACTGTATTTTGATATAACGGATTTGAACACCCTTAACAGAATATTAACTGTTTATTTCGCATTAAGGATAGATCGGTATACCAATAGGATTCAATTTAGCAGTACTGCGAACAAATGTATTGATGTGTCACTCCGATCAGCCAGCCCTAGCGAGGGCGATATCGGTAATGTTCACGAGTGATTTTTAATAACCGGTCGTGATCGGCGGGATCGTCTTTGTGACATAAAATGTTTTTTATATCGGCTTTGTAGCCAACGGGACCGTGGAGTGATTAGATATCCTGTATACCAAAAACTTTGGTTAAATTCATTAAGGGCATAACTGAATTGATTTGAGATTATTGACATATTGGTATTGAAAATTGTGATTGCAAATTGAAATAAAAGTGCTTGTTAATGAAATGCATGGTTGGTTATAAATGATTTATAACATATGAGCGATGTATGTTGGGATGATCAATAAACTATAAATGATTGTATATAAAACAAATATATGTATTGTATTGACATTGATCATCCAAAAATATTTGAAAGTATTGTTTAGCAAAATTGTATGATTTGACTTAAACTAAAACTGAAGAATAGAATTGTATAGAACCACTAAGCATGAAAATGCTTAGCATATTGTTTTATCAATGCGCATGTATCGAGTGAACGGGAAAGAGAGGCAAGATCGAGAAGTATAGAGTCATTGAAAAGAGAATTGAGGAGTATGCTCCTATATATGCATATCACATATTTTTTAAATTGAAAATATTTTGTAACTTACCAAGTTGAACTCTGAAATTATTTTGTATGTCATTTTTGGTTAAATGCATATTTTATAAATAGTGCATTAATTTGTTATTTATAAGAGGCTTGTCCCAAGCAGCAGCTTTCTAAAAACTAAAATGTTTATATAAATGAAATAATTTCGATAAAATGAAATTGAGCATCCCAAATTCAATTCGGATCCATCAATAAGATCGGACCGGGGATGGGGTGCAACACGGATTCATTAGAAGATATGCGAACGAGGTTCCCATATACTAGCACAAGCGACACACGACGGGTTCCCATGTACTGAGTACGGGCGACTGTTCTTTGTCGGAGTCTGGGTGAATACCTATCCCTTACGTAGCTATATTCTTTGGATTGCTCTTATTAATAGAAAAAAGAGAGAGAGAGAAGCCTTACTTTCTCAAAAAAAATAAATAAATAAAATAGTTAATACTAGTGCAAGTATGTATATCATTGCGCTTTGCAAATCATTTGAGATACTCGACAAACCCTCATGTAGTGATCTGCAGTGAGACACAGAGTGTTAAATGGCAGTGCCTCTTTGGCTCTCATCCTCGACTTCTCTCCTTCTCGGTTACCATGGCTGTGACACCCCAACGGTCAGTTGACCACCGTCGACTGCGAAACACATTGGTAGTCTCGTATCATGAGACCCATCCTTATTAATAAAATGGCCGATAGGGCCCGTCATCATACTCGTCCATACGGTTTACAAGACCATACATTTCTATAGATCCGAGTTATTACAAAACATATATTAAAACTAGTTCGTTCTAGTATATACATAAAACAGAATCAAGGCCCTTGATCAGGCCAGCTTCATAATCTGGAAGGCCTCTAAGGATGCGAGTGCACTGTGCACGTCTTGTACTGAGGAGGGGGTCCACGACGAGGTGAGGCTAACGCCCGAGTGAGATAAATCACAAGGGTTATTTCCCACCTAGGCGCACATCGCAGTGATCATTTCATAGTCAAACCTGACAACCCGTCCAGGTGTATACGTATTTGTCACATCATGGAAAAATCTACATGCATGCTATGAGACGACACTCTACATGCCCCAAAATTAAGATTCGACCTAGACCCACCGCAATCTGAAGTGTAATGGAAATCAATCTTTGATCGATCCCCGACACATCTCACAACGTGATCTATGTGATATTTATTTGTCACGTTTCGTATCTTTTGGGTATGAGAACTTTTCGAGGTCTCCGCCGTGGTCTCTTACCACACCCTCGGAGCATTTTCTGACTCATAGGTAGATCTGTTGTCTAACTAAGGTTTTGAACTTTTCACTGAGGGGGTATCCATCCCGCTAGCTAACGCCAGAACACATTTCATTTTCCATTTTTTGCTTAACAACGTGGAACTCGATTGGACTTAGTCCCATTCCCAACCATACGATTCAACACCAAATGCGGTGCCAAATCAGTACCATGAACACACACTTTCATGTAATGTGGTGTTACACACACCCAATGCAATGCAATTTGTTACTCAAACCTATGACGATGTATGAAGACCTCTGTGGACATTCACGCCATACAGCGTATTGTGCTATGAACACTCATGTCTAATGCACACAACATTTCATATATTTAACATACATGCAGTCATGTTAATATTCCACATATTCAAATCAATACATCACATAAGCATGCACTACATCTTTTCTATCATTCAGTTCATTCATGTTAATATTCCACATATTCAAATCAATACATCACATAAGCATGCACTACATCTTTTCTATCATTCAGTTCATTCATGTCAACACATCATTCAAGCATGTATTAAAATAATTCCAACCATTAATTAGGCAAGTAATGTAATTCATGTTCTTGAGTCTAGACATGGTATGGAGTCATACAATAATGATGCATATAATTATTTCCATGCTATCCACAATTTCACGTATTCGACATGTCATTGGGTCATGGCAATAACACATTAGCATTCGGCCATAAGTCGATTTTTGTAAATACCACACAAAACATCAACACACAATTCCTTGCTACGGAAGCCATATGCGGTCCCGAAACATTTCGATTACAAGCGGGATTCGAAAGCGAAGGGGAGTTAGGAAACAAAAGCGAACTATTCCTCAACTATCCGTGACCCAGCCCAATGTTAAGCGTATTTTGGATGAGAACTTTATTTTATTAAATTCTGAATATTGACTTTTCGTAGAGTCCAGAACGCTTTCGAATCGGAGTTGGACGAGAAAGTTATGAAGTCGTCCAAAGTTGTGCGAACCGATTCACAAGAGTGTCGCGAAATTTGAGCACACCCGTTGCATCGAGTTTTGCCATCCGAGCACGGTGTTCTGTCCGCCGGACAATCCCGGAAACCCCTAAGCGGTCTTTGACAATCACACAATCACAAACAAACCACCGCAAACATCGAATTCCTCGGAAGCCGGAATGAGCACAGGCCGTGCCATTTTAAGGCGCTAAAAATAACAGGAGTGGGAGAGCCTACCTCTTTATGTGCGATTCCGGGTTCTTTGCCGCCTCCCAGATGCTGCTCACTCCATAACACTCCTTCCTCTTCCTCCTTTCTTTTTCCTCTCTTCCTCCCCCTTTCCTCTTCTTCTCTTTCTTCTTTCCTTTCTCACTCCTTTGCTCCCTTCTCCTTTCCTTTCCTCCCTTTCTCTTTCTCCTTTCCTCCCTCCTTCTCCTTTTCCCTTCCTCCTCCTCCTTGCTCCCACGGATGGCGCTACCCCTCCCCCAAACTGGTGAGACCCATATGTATAGCCTTCATAAAGGCCATGCATGGTGACACATGGCATGCCATGTGTCACACACATCATGCCTTTTTCCATACGTGCATGTGTCACCCACATGGTTTGCCGTAGGCCAATCCCACATATTTCATCGTAGTAATGCTTGGGCGCCACCGATTTCCTAGAAATACCTTGAAATTCATTATCTCGAATTGAGCGAGAAATCGGCCCCGGGTAGCTAGATTTTGTGAGGCGATTCGGCGGTGCAATCGTTTTAAATGGAATTCGAGATACAGAAAAGCCCGACTTTTCTTTGGACTGATACATTAAACTACCATTTGCCCTGCTTTTTATCTGAAAATTTTAAATTTAAAATTTTCACGGGTTTACACTCTCCCCCCCTTAAAATAATTTCGTCTCGAAATTTTCGCATACATACACATTCAAACACATGCATATGCAACAGTCATTTGAAACATTAATGACTAGAAAGCACCTTTCCAGTTGAACGAGAATGGATAATTGGCATGCGGTGTCCTGGCGGCTCCCATGTCGCCTCCTCGACTCCTCGGTCGCTGCTTAGGCTGCCTTTACAAAAGCCTCACGATCTTGCCACGCAAAACACACTCTCGCTATCCATGATACACATGCTTGGTCCCTCCTCGAAGGTCCATCAGCATCAGCAATAAACTCTCCCCGATCCTTTATATGATTTGGATCTGGGTGTACTTAGGAGCATAAGAGCGTGAAGCACCTCATGAACGCTCAACAAACTTGGCGGCAACGCTAACCGATCTGTAGGTGCCTCTCTCGAGTACCTCGAAGGTCCAATGTACCTCGGCATGACTTCCCTTGTTTGCGAGATCTAATCACTATACTCAGGCATCACCTTGAGAAGAGTCACCCGCCTTGAACTCTAGAGATTAGGTAAATTAGGTACATCGGCGTAGCTTTCTTACAGTCTCTGCAGACGTGGGCGCTGGGATCATGCCACACCTTGTCCCGGGGTGTCTCTAATCAATCGGACCCCGAGTGATGGAGCTCTCCTTTGTCCAACATGCTCCGGTGATCGACATGGCCACACAGTAGAGCCTCATAGGCGCCATCTGAATACTTGCACGATAAGCGTTGTGTGGCCCGGGAGCTACATCCCAGGCGAGTGCTCCTCCCGGCTACCCTTAGGAGATCAGGGACGCATAACTGCGGCATGTCCTCTAAGAGCTGAATAGTCAGCTCGGGTCCAGCCGGCGAATCCGGATGTGGTCTCATCGAAAGTTGTGTCCCCATGGCCTTGAAACTCTTCAAAAATTGAGCCATCGCCCAGGGATCCCGATCCTGATCTTGTGGAAGGCCCCGGAACTCCATGCTGACCATATTATCCCGTATATGCAACCTGGAATTCCTCCGATTAACTGTGAGAAGGTTATCCGCCGCGCGACGAGAGAAAATGTGCCGGCACGGTGATCGGTCCGCTTCATAACCATATCGCATCGTCTTCAGCGATCATCGGTAGCAGTGATCCACGAAGTCCAGCCACGTGATGTGCTCCTTCCGCTCCGCTATCTCCAATGGTGGGTAGCCTGGCCCGCCTCCCAGTGCTTAGCCTTGACCTGCGCGCGTGGACAATGAACAAAATCCCGACATGCCTCTTCATCCCACTCGATGTCTTGGCGGCGAAAGATCATGATACATCTTCGTGTCACACACGGGTGCCTGGCGAATCGGGGCTTGATGGAACTCACGAGGGATCTCACTCCCTCAAATATGTCATTTGGGGACCCGCGGCGAGTCCCTATCACAGAAGACTACCATCACGTATTGGATAGCCGACCTTCGTCCCAGTACATGTGACTGTACTCGAGACACGATGGATACTAGTTCGTGTCACACACTTGGGACTCTATCCTGCTCGATGGGAATCGCGTAGCCATCATGCACTTCCCAATTCTGTGAGCACGCTCATCGTCTTGCAATGCGAACTACCCCTTGTCTCGAGCATCGCCACTCGGGGAAGCTATGCTAGCCCGGTACTCCTGACTTTCGTACAAGCGCATCAGCCACCCATTTGCCTTGGGGATGGTAATCTGCCAGTAGCAGAGTGTAATCTTCAAAAACTCCATCCACTACTGACGCCTCGTATTTGGTCACCATTTGCGTGAAGATGTATTCGGACTTTTATTGGTATGAAAACACCTCGGCGCTCACCATATAGTAGTGGCGCAATCTTCAGTGAAGACTACGGCTACCAACTCCATGTCATGCATGGGATAATTCTGCCTAAGTGATTCTTAGCTATGAGAACCATAGCCACAAACCTAGATTTGTCCAGAACACACCCTAGTCCATCCTTGACATCACGGTCACAACTGTGTACCTTTGTCCCCGCTAGGGACTATTAGAATAGGGTGAGTAAGCCTCTCTTGATTCACAGGCAGCTCGCTCACATGGAGTCATCCCATACAAACTTGACCTCCTTAGGGTCGATCTCTTGTCATAAGCGACGCTGTAGGAGAAATCTATAAACCTCCTGTAATACCACCTTAATCCCGAAACTCACATTATCTCGAAGGCCGACAGGTCTCTCAACTCATCACAACCTCGGCCTTCCGGGTCTCACGACACGCACGAGTGATACCACGTGTTCCGAAACCCACCTCAACAAGCAACTCGCACTTGCCCGGACTTGGCATACAGGCGATCCCTCGAAAGTTGTAGTGCGATTCTCAAGTGATCTCATGCTCCACCTCCGATTGGGAGTAGATCAAGATGTCATCGACAAGACCACCACAAATTGATCTAAATAGGGTTGGAACACCTATTCATAGGCCCATGAATCTGGCCCGGTGCATTGTCAATCAAGGGCATTGCAGTAGCTTCAAAGTGCCCACATCTGGGTGTCTGAGCATTGTCTTGGATCTGTCTCCTAATAAGCGATGGTAACGGTCTGAAGGTCTCATCTTGGAAGACTCGCCCCTCTCATGATCAAATAAGTCATCGATCCTCGGTAATGAATCTAGATTCTTGATTGTAACCTGTTATTTGTTTGTAATCGTCATGAGTCGAAAGGTCTTATCCTTCTTCTTCGTCAAATAGGCAAGACACCCCATGGTGAAGTGCTTGATGCAATGACCCTTGCCCGATAACTGCGTATGCGTACCTTGAGCTCCTGCTTGGCTCAGCGGCGCGCCACATGCGGTCGTAGAAATAGGCAACGTCTGGGATGCAACTCAATGCAGTCTACATCCCTCGGTGGAGGTAATCCAGGTAGCTCTTGGGAAAACATCCTCGTACTCGCAGACCACTCGAGGTAGACTCATATCTGTCTCGCCCCTCATCCTCTAGGGTAGAATTAGCTAGCCTGACCATCAACTTCCTTGCCATCGTGAATCGTACACGGTATGGGTGAAACATGCCTATTCCTGAAACACAACATAAGTAAAGTGCGGTGTGGGTGAAACCCAACTCTCATGCAGTCCTGATCTATGACAGCAGATGTGCTTGGAGTCGGCAGTCCATCAGAGAATGACCTCGAACTTCGACATGTCCATGACTCGAAGGTCAGTAGTATAATCAGGAGATCTCTAACTCCACATCCCCATGACATATCCAGATCAATTCTCGCCTTAGTCCCTAGGGAGAGACTCCGCGTGCAGTGGCTCGTCTAAGGTCTCGACCCTCTCAAGCCCTGATACTCTCACCTGAGATACGTGATAAAGGAGTGTGGTCTTTGGGTGAAATAACACCCTTGCCCACGTAAATTGAAGAGTAGAGCGTGCCACTGGATCACTAAGCGCTCTGGCGCCTCGGTCACGTGGTAATGGCGTAGACACGCCCCACGAGGCCCGAGAGTCAGGCTGTGCACTCTACGCCCTCGACCTCGACCTCGACCGTACTCGGCCCCTTTGGCACATGCGTGAAACACTCGATGCTCATGTCGCACCCGAGGCCCGATACTTGTTCCCACTGGCCGTCTTGGGGTAGGAGGAACTCTGCGAGTCTGCTCATGTCCAGTGAATCTGGCCCATGGGCTACTATCCACAGAAACCCTGTATCTGCAAAGACCCGATTCCTTTCTCGTGTGTCGGTGATGGCGGTGACATGCCTGTCTGTATCGGCGTGCCGGACACAGACCTTGCCTGTTGGCAGCGGCCCCGCCCCTGAAACCCTCGTGGAGCGAAGTCCTGCTTCTTTCCCAAGCACGAGAAGAAGAAGCTTGGCCTGCTCTTCTTATCCGTAGCACTCGCATCGGATGCTACGGCGTCACCTCGCTTTCGATCAAGGAACATGCTTGATCATCGAGTCCCATATCTTGTAGGTTATATCCTACAATCTTGCCTTACACAGATGGATAACCCGGCCCATCCTCCCTTCTTTGACCTTAGCTCGTCGTGGCCCACATAATCATCCCGGCTTGTGGCTTCATGAATCACGGCTACGTACTTTCGAGTCTGATCATCCTTACATCTCAACTCAAGGAACTCTCGGGCGCCATGCTTCTACATTAGGCGGAAAGTACTTCCCGTGAATAGTCTCACGAAAATCATCCCATGTCATAGTCTCGAGTCCACGGAAGTAAATTGCCCTCGCTTAAATGCGGGACTCACCCTCGGCTGGACTAAACTGACATAATCAGGAAGTAGCATCGGGTGATCTCATGGCAGGAGATCCTCTCTCGATCCTAGCGGGAACCAATGGTCGGCTACCGTGGATCCCACCATCGTGGTGTCGAGGAGATTTGCCTTGAACCTCACAGAGGTTAATGGCACCTCCACGACTGTGCCGGCAAATGCCATTTGTGGCTATCGCAGCACCCATGGCCTCTATGAAGGCCTGCTGATCAAAAACAGGTGGTGGTCGACAATCGCCCCGTGGGCGACCTCTACGCCCTCGTCCTCTACTTGCCATCTACCTGAGTCAAGCGGTAAGTTTAAGAATCATTTTTTTGTGTCCAATTATTAGTGCACATCTTGAGCCCGATAATAGACTTAATATCTGAACTCTAAGGTTATGTTTTTGACCATAGTGTCCACATTTCCTATATCTACATCCTACCGTATATAATTCACATAATTTGTACACATAATCACGCGCGTACAATCAGTATAAACGAGAGAAGAGAGAAAATACCTGATACATCTTTGTGATCTAATCTGTCGTGGACTCTAAGTAACCCCCTTTACCCAGCGATGCAGACTATGACACGGATAACGACTTCACGGGCACTAGGTAATTCTAACTGACTCGACACGAAGTATGCGAGTTGTGATGCTCATATACCTTAATGACCACTGGCCTAAGCCAAGTCCCTCAGAAACCACTAGGTACTTGTGTACAATAACGTCTGGTTGTGACATGAGCTAGAGTCCGTTGACCCACCGTCCCGACCTCTGAGCACGTATTGTCTCATATCATGAGACCCGTCGCTGTGTAAAATGACCCGATAAAGGCCCGTCGTCCATACTCGTCCATACGATTTACAAGACCATACATTTCTATAGATCGAAGTTATTACAAAACATATATTCATTAGTTCGTTCTAATATACATAAAGCAGGAATCAAGGCCACGGTCAGGCCCGGCACCATATCTGCGGCCTCACAGGAGCGTTGTGCTGTACACATCCACGTACTGAAGGGGTCTCACGACGGGAGTGAGCTGCGCCCGATAGAGATAAAATCTGAGGTTATTTCCCACCTAGGCGCACATGCAAATAATCATTTCATAGTCAAACCTGACAACGATCAGGTGTATACATGTTGTCACATCATGGAAAAATCTACATGCGTGTATGGGAGCGACACTACATACCCAATCTCAAGATTGACCTCTGACCCACCACCAATCACAAGTACCGATGGGAAATCAATCGCGAGTCGATCCAGAGCTCCCATCATAGTAGTCTATGTGATATTTATTTAATCGTTTCGTGTCTTTTTAGGCAACGGAACTTTCGGGGCTCAGCGGTCTTACACCCTCAGGCATTTTCGGGCTTTCCACTTAGGTGGATACGTGTTTAACCGGGTTCGGCCTTTTCACACGAGGGGGTATTTATCACGTTGATTATTAAAGTATAAACAAATTTACGACGTTATTACCAAAGGACTATTGTCTAATCCCCGACAACGGCGCCAAAAACTTGTTGATTGACCACAAGACATATAAACAAATTCTGACGTTATTACAAAATTTATTGTCTAATCCGACATGACGCCAAAAACTTCAAAGGAGACCCAAATGATGTATATGTGAAAATATGGTCAAAAGGGAGTGAATGTGGTAAATACTCAGCCCGGTTGAAAGCAGTAAGTATACTAGCTGAAATGAAAAGTATTACCAACACTTAACCCACACTTTAGCAAGTGCACGGGTCATAAAGTAATAAAGTGGACTCTAAGGAAGTGGGATATCGTACCCACAGTTAGGTTCTCTCTAGTGGAATTTGATCACCCAGATTACAAGGGCTCTTCCTTATTTAGGCGACGAGTAGGATGTCGAATAAAATCAATTTAATTGAAACAAAAACTGATTTAAAACTAATCTAAATCTACCCGAATAAACAAGCTACTTAGATGCAAGGTATGAAGAGAGTCCTTTAGGGATGGGGATAATTATTTCTAGCAGTTTGCATTTCCTTGAAAGCGCAGCGATTGTAAGTTGAATGCTAGATTTGTCGAAGCGTGTAGTATAGCTTGGATTTCTCCATACACCATACATTTCACTAGTTAGAGATCCATATTCCTTTTCGGGACAAATGCTAGATTACAAATAGCTACTTGTAAGGGTGGCACTCTTTAAGATTTGATTGTTTTCTTTTTCAATACTTCGACCATTTCTTAGAATTTGAAGAATTCTTGCCCCCATAGACAGGGATAATCTGAAGCCTTCTCCCAGTGGTGGTATCGTCCTTGAATCTAATAAAATTTTCTATCTCCTTGATTAGATCTTTGCTATACGGGATCAAGATCCTTTCATCGGGTAAGGAGAAACCTCGATCGACTAAGTGATACATCATCTAATTAATCCTCACCATGAGTAAATTAGTGATGTATCAGTAATTTTTCGAGTTCGTTAGTTCCAGATATTAGTCTAACATACCTGAGTTAAAATCTTTACTCTCGGAATCTCCATCTCTGTGTCCTCAGGAGGGCCTCCTGGAAATCGAGGCAAAGATACGGCTCTTTTGGGTATAAACTATAATATTAGAATAATTCATTATATGAGCAGTACCAGTATATAAATTCGGTATTGAGCCACAAAATAAGCGAAAAAGCGCAAATGCAGATGTTCAACAATTAAACTGACCACAGAGGGTGTTTAATGTTCCATTCTTTTGGATTCAGTCATCACTTAATCAAACAAAAGTAAGAAAATGAAAAATAATCAAGAAAGAAAAACCCGATTTGAGCTTAAATCTTAGCCTCAACTGATAAATAAATTGAATATCTGATCTGTAAGAAATCTCTTGATAAAAATAAAATCTGCTCTAAAACTACTCTGAATCTATTAAAAATAAAAATCTGCTGGCAAAAACTAAGAAAATAGGCGGTTTAGAGAGAAAACCCATGAAAGAAAATCAGTTTTAACTGATCTTTAATGCGAACCTTAGTGAAATCCCGAGATCTACGATGTACGGCAGAAAAATCTTGATAGAAATAAAATGCCTTTAAAATTACTCACAGATCTAGTAAATCAAATCTCTGAGGCGGAAAATGGGGCGTGAAGAAACCCCCGAGAAGAGGCTCTCGATCCTCAGCACCTCTTTACCTAAAAAACAGTATATATATGGTCCTAGGGTGAAATGGGCTTGAAATTAGGTCAAAAACCAATTTTTAGGCCTTTTTCAAGATGGCTGCGGCGTTGGTCGAGACACCGGCTTTGCAATCGCGACACCGGCTTTGTCGCGGCCTGACTTTAAATCAGCGACGCGAGAATGGTGTCGCGACACGATATCGTCAGAACACCAGCTTTTACGTCAGCGACACCAAGGCGGTGTTGCGACACGACAATCTGTCCACGCGACACCGACTTTTCATCGCGTACATTTCTGCGACTAATTTTACGGACGGCAAGCTGGTTTCTTCTCTAACTTGTGGGGCCATAACTTCTTACCTTTCGGTTGGGCGTGTGAGTACTCGTTGGAAGCTCTTTGAATGTAGAATGCAGTCATGAGGAAATTTGAACCATTTGATGTTCCAGATGGTACAGAAAATTAATCTTTCAGTGGTGCGCTGAATCTCGGTTGACTCTTCTTTTTGGAAATAAATTGTTCATTTCTTGCCAAATCACTTGCTTTACATCAATAATCAGACAAAGCCAAGTTTAGAAATTTTATGATTTTACATGAATATGGATATAGAAATGCACAAATAACATGTGAAATGAACTCAAAGAAACATAGATGAGTTTTGCACTCATGAAACACCCTAAACTTGAAGTTTTGCTTATCCTCGAGCAAAGAAAGAAAAGAAATTGCTTGTCTGACAATGGAAGAAAGTTCATTTCACCCTTTTTATTTAACCAAAAGAGTAATCAAAACTTGAGAATTTATGTGATATGTGTCAGAATTACCCTTACAAGGAATATAGAAAATATGAAGTCAGTCGTTGTCATTTTAATAGTGAATTAATCTCATAATAGAAAAATTTAGATCATGGTTCTCACTAGTGTGTGTGTGTGTGGTCTTCCCCTATCTAAACAATTGCAAAGGTAGATGAGTTTATGAGAATTGAGATAAGTATGTGGATACTCCTAAGATAATTTAATTTAGGTTCCATAGGCTTGTTGTTCTTATCATTTCTCCACTAATGTGAGCCTTGCACACTCTCGAGATCAAGTAGGTCATTATAAGCTTGTAATGTAAGGCTTGGGTAGGAATAAGTTGAGTAGTCATTTTAATTTAAAACTTACCCCGAGCATACATATTTTTTAACGTGCTTGACTCTACTCAAATGCTGATTCTTACCATCGACATATTAGGCACTCTGAGCACCCCAGCTTGTTTAGGTGCATCCTTCCATACCCTCATATCCTTTTACGCACAAATTCTGCATTCTTTCAACAAACATCAAAGCCTTTTCTTTAAGTTCAAGGTTATTAGAGTAGTGCGATAATGAAACCCTTAAGCTTTCTACCAACCCTTAGCGAGCTTTAAATCAAGCGCTCCAAACCAATTGGCCTTAGGGTATTAGGTGAGACACCCCTTAGTTACTTGCTCTAGGGAAGGAAAGCTCGAGGGCTGAAGACTCACTCTTCATGACTTTTGTTGTATTTTTCTTTTACACTTGATATTTTTCTGGTTTTTTTTTTTTTTTTTTTTTTGACAACTTCCTTTTATTTTCCAACAACTTTCCATTTCAAGCAATTTGGAGTTATTTTCCTATGGAAAAATAACTCCCCCTTGCTCCTCACCACATTTTTCTAATTATGTTCAAATCCTCGTGTTATGGGTGAGTTTGGTTCTTTGTTGAGGATAGTGATATAGGAAGGTTATTGGCTTCAAACTTGGTTTTTATGGCAGAATTTTGGCTCTTTAAGGCTCAACATCTTGGTAAAGTCTGTATATGCATATTAATAGGGTTAACAAGAAAGGCACAATCTTTCCAAAGGATGGCCTATATCATTTCTCAATTGTTGTGTTGCCTAGGATTTCGCCTCAAGCGTAGTGGCAAGTTCTAGAACTTGTGGAGATCAAAATTAGATGGATTCTCATAAACCTTCTCTAGCGAAGCAAAAACTATTTTTCAAGGGTACTTAATTGTGGCCACGTGCATGGATTTTGAGAGGCAATGACTAAATAGCCTATTAAAGATAACTCATTAAGCTTCATGAAGTCCCTATTATCTCTAATATTGTCCATATGCCAAAGGTTCATTTATGGTCCTTATTGACATCACAACAACTCCAAGCAAAACTCAATTAACTCAATAATAAACTCTATAAAAAAATATACCAAACTAAGATGTAAGTTAGGAAGCATCAAACAAAAGTCGTGTCAAAAAAGCACCAGAAAATTTCATCCTCCAAAAGTTGTCATTTTGCAACATGTGGGGTGTGACATGATAAACTAACAAAAAAACACCCCAAACTTTGAGATGAACATTGTCCTAAATGTCAGCAATGAGCAAAAGGAAGCAATAAAGTAAAGTAATAAGAGAGTTGGGAAAAGTGAACTCCCCTTTGTAGTCTTGGCCACTTTGAATAGGAAACTTGATGAATTTTCGGACAGTGACATTGGTGTACTACCTTGATATATGCTCTTTTGCTTCTTTGGAGCCATGAAGTGGCTTTGGCATTCTCAAACACTTGGGTGTGCCTGCTTCCTTCACCTCAAATGAGTGAGTTTTGATTCTTCAAAACCTCCTTGAAATACATGCAAATCCACTCCCACAATCAACAATGATCCCTGAAGAACCAAAACAACAACTTGAGCACAAAAATTTTCTTCCATTGTAACTCCTCTTTGATGCTTGGAATGATGGATGAAAAATTGGGGTTCAACAAAGGTAAGTTTGTGGGTTTGTGATGGGTTTTGAAGCTTGAAGATGATGAAGATGGATTGGGGAGGAATGTGATTTAGGATTTGAGTGGATGGGAGAAAAATTTGAGAAAGTTGTTAGAAGTTATAAAGGGGTTAGAGAGGAAAGAAAAGAAGTATGGCAAGATAGAGTATAAAGTAGGAAAGAAAGAAAAATGGGTTTTAAAGGGTTAAAAGCCTCTTTGTTTTCGTGGTACGTGATTGCTAGTCATCCAACAATTCTCACTCCAACTCCCCACATTTTTATCCAACTTTGTTATACTCATATCTCAACCATTTAGCTCGGAATTGGATGTGTAGGACTCGTTGGAAGCTCTTTCAATGTAGGAATGTGCTCATGGGCTGAGGTGAACCGTTTGGGCCCCTCCAATCAATACCTGAAAAATCAAGTGTTCAATCTTTGTCGGTGTGATGATTTCAGGCTCCTTAGGTTCTCCTTGCTTTGTCTCTTGCCATATCACTTGCTATCCTTCAGTCCATTCATGTATATATTCTCTCAAAATTCCTCCAATAGCAACCCTTAATGCTTTCATTCATGCTTAAGCTCAACTCTTGCCTTCAATTCTCCTCAAGCATTATCATGAACCTTCAACTTTATATTTCGAGTTCAATTTGGTTCTTTAAATCTCAAAAACTGAAATTTGATGAACATCTCAGTCTATTTTTTTCACACTTCAAGCACTATAATTACATCAACCACTTCCCAACTTCTTGCCTTCACTCTTGCAAACTAGTCATGACAACATGTTGAGCTTCAAACTTATCTTATTCTGAAGACACTAACAACAAAGTTAAAACACTGCTGGAATTTTCATCCCAACAGTAAAAATAAAATAACTAAAAAAAAAAGAGAATGGATAGAATCCTTATTACCTAGCTTAGGTTGCCTCTAAGATCTTTACTCCGTTTTAGAGTCCAGCAAGACTCATTGGAAAAGTACTAGTGCTTCCATTTGGCCAATCATTCATCTTGGAAAGCACTTCCCTTCATAACCGATGGCGCTGGATGTCTTCTTCCGGACTTTGAAGAGGAAAGAAACTCAAATCCTTTAATTATGGCTGGTGGTTCAACCACAATTTCTTCAAAACAGTCCCCTCTATGTGAAGTAGATGTAAACATTTATGTAAGGGAATTTGCTTTCCAGACTATGTGCCCTTTTGATTTAGGCTGAAGCTGCGAATTTACGCACATGTCTCTTTCTTGCTCGATCAAAGGTAATGGTTGGTGAAGATTGAACTTTGCTTTCTCCTCACCCACAACAAGGTGAGCTCCCCCTTTTGATGCCCAATCCATGCTTGGCAAGGAAAGAAGTGGTCTCCTTATTGTTGAAATTTTAGCCGTCCCCTTCAATGCCCAATCCGCAAATCGATGGGGAAAGTAGATGTCAATCTTCACCAAAATGATTTCAATAGCCATTACTTGACTTTCCTCTTCAAATTTTAGTTTATCCACTAATGGCTCTTCATCCTCTAAGTTGTTTAGGAGTGTCTTGTTCTCAATTTCAACTCATTTCACCTTCTTCCCACAGTTCGGTATATGAGAACTACGCACATTACTCGAATATGAGCATCCATGCATTCAATGGGATTTTTCAAAGTATTGCTAGGAGAGGTCCTTGAAGATTGATCCTTGAATGCTTGGACTAAGTGTCCAATTTGACCTTCTATTTTTTTCAATCTAGCACTAGTGTTGACTTGGAAGGTATGTAAATCTTGGAATTTCAGCTCATGAAGACTACTCATCTTCTTGTTCTCATCCATGTCGGTAAAATTCTGCTCCTTAGCAAGAAACAACTCTTTTTCTTTTTGAAATGTGGGGGTTGAGCTCCCTTGATAAGGCAATACTCCTTGTTCCATGAGTGGGTCATTCTGAATTCTTTGATTCAAATGATGAATAAGGAAGTCAAGCTTGGCTTCTATGGAGGCAATTCCATCTTCACTTGAATATTCCTCCATAAGTACCTACAAATAAGAAGAAAAACAAAGAAAAGAAAGTACAAAATACTAATAGTAAAATAAAATAAAAATAAAAACCTAAGAAACAACTCACAACCAAAAAAAAAATAATAATAACAATAAAAATGGCCTAAATTAGCAAATCACCCGTTCTTCAAAATGTCAACTTCCAATGAGAGAAAGTGAACCGCACCAATCCCCGGCAACGGCGCCAAAAACTTGTTGATTGACCAAAAAACATATATAAACAAATTTACGACGTTATTACCAAAGGACTATTGTCTAATCCCCGGCAACGGCGCCAAAAACTTGTTGATTGACCAAAAAACATATATAAACAAATTTACGACGTTATTACCAAAGGACTATTGTCTAATCCGTGACGGCGCCAAAAACTTAATAAAGGGGCAAATGATGTATATGTGAAGAAAATATGGTCAAGAGTGAATGTAGTAAATACTCAAAAGCGATTTGAAACAAAAGTAAGTATACTCAAAAGCTGAAATAGAAAGTAATGCCAACACTTAACCCCTTTCATAAGTGCACGGGTCCATACAGTAATAAAGTGGACTCCTAAGAGTCGGGATATCATTTCATGAGTTGGAGGTTCTCTCTAATTGGAATTTGATCACCGATTACAAAGGGCTCATCGCTATTTAGAAGACCAAGTAGGATGCCGAATAAAATCAATTTAATTGAAACAAAAACTGATTTAAAACTAATCCTAAAAATCTACAAATAAACAACTACTTAATTCTAAAAGGTATGAAGAGAGTCACTAGGGATGGGGATAATTATTTACAAAACAGTTTTTCATGAAAGCGCAACAATTGTAAGTTAGATATAGATTTGTCCACAGAGCAATGTAGTATGGCTTGGATTTCTCCATACACCATACACATTTCACTAGTTAGAGATCCATATTCCTTTTCGGGACAAATGGGTCTAAATAGCTACTTGTAAAATTTGGCCCTCTTTAAGATTTGATTGTTTTTCTTTTTCAATACTTCACAACCATTTCTTATGACTGAAGAATTCTGGCCCCCATAGACATGATAATGTAAGTCTTGTCCAATGTAATTGGTATCTCGTCCTTAAAATCTAATAAAATTTTCTATCTCCTTGATTAGATCTTTGCTAACACGGGATCAAGATCATTTTATCAGACTAAGGAAACTACGATCCAACTAAATTTGATACATCATCTAATTAATCCTCACACCATGAGTAAATTAATTGATCTATCGAAGTAATTTTTCAAGTTCATTAGTTCCAGATATTAGTCTAACATACCCCTAGGGTTACCGCTCTTTACTCTCGGAATCTCCATCTGCGTCATATCAGAGGGCCTCACGAAATCGAGCAAAATCACGGCTCTTTTTGGGTATAAGCTTTACTAATATTCGAACAATTCATTATATGAGCAGTACCAATTATAAATTCAGTATTCAAACCCCTGAAAATAAGCGAAAAGCGCAAATGCGAATGTTCAACAATTAAACCCGACCACAGAGGGTGTTTAATGTTCCATTCTTGAATTCAATCATCACCTAATCAAGCAAAAAAGTAAGAAAATGAAGAAATAAATCAAGAAAGAAGAAAAACCGATTTGAGCCCAAATCTTCGCCTCAACCGATAAATAAATTGAATATGCGAGTACGACCAGAAATCTCTTCAATAAAAATAAAAATGCAGCAAAACACTCTAAGATCTATTAAAAATAAAAATCTGCCAGCAAAAACTAAGAAAATGGAAATGGGTTTAGAGAGAGAAAACCATGAGAGAGAAAAATCAGATTTTAGCTTGATCTTTGTCACGAACTAATTGAAATCTGAATCTCAGTGTGCGACAGAAAAATCTTCAATAGAAATAAAATGCATAAAAAATTGCTCTAAGATCTAAAAACAAATCAAAATCTATAGAAAAGCTGGAAAAATGGGCGAGTCTGAGAGAGACCCCCGAGAGAGAGGCTCTCGATCCTCCTTTGCCTGCTTTACCTAAAAAGCAGTATATATATGGTCTAGGGTGAAATGGGCTTGAAATTAGGTCAAAAACTTGTTCGGCCTTTTTCAGAGATTCTTCTTGGCGTTTACGGTCGAGACACCCGACTACGTCGCGACACCGGCTTTTCTCTTCGCGACGCAACAATGCAATCCACGACACGACTTTAAACCATAACACCAAAATGGTGTCGCGACACCAACAATGCAATCACGACACCCGACTTCTGTCGCGACACGGCTACGTCGCTATTGCGGCTCTATCGCGACTAATTTTACGGGCTCATTGGTTTTTCTTCTTTAACTTGTCGGGCCGTAACTATTAGTTTAACTTCGGATTGGGCGTGTGAGTACTCGTTGGAAAGCTCTTTGAATGTAGAATGCAGTCAGGAGGAAATTTGAACCATTTGATGTTCCAGATGGTACAGAAAAATTCATCTTTCCAGTGGTGCGCTATGAGACTCTCGGTTGACTCTTCTTTTGGAAATAAATTGCTCATTTCTTCTTGACTCTTGCTTTACATCAATAATCCTACAAAAAACCAAGTTTAGAGGAAATTTTATGAGTTTTACATGAATATGGATATAAAATGCACAAAATAACATGTGAAATGAACTCAAAACATAGATGAGTTTTGCACTCATCAATCCCCTATTTGCTACGCTCGACACATTTCATTTTCCATTTTAAAAGTTTAACCTTTGTGGAACTCAATTGGACTTCGTCCCATTCCCAAGCCCACACGATTCAACACCATGTGGTGCCAAATCAATACCATGAACACTTTCATGTAATGTGGTGTTATAAGCACACGATGCAATGCAATTTGTGCCCTTTGCACTCAAACCTATGACCAGTATGAGGCCTCTACATGGACATTCTACACCATACAACATGTGTCTTATGAACTACTCATGTCTAATGCACCTGACATTTCATATATTTAACATACATCTGGAGTCATGTTAATATTCCCCCTTATATTAATCAATACATCACATAAGCATGCACTACATCTTTTCTGTATTCGGTTCATTCATGTCAACACATCATTCAAGCATGTATTAAAATAATTCCAACCATTACTTAGGCAAGTAATGCCATAATTCATGTTCTTGGGTCGAGACATAGTATGGCAGTCATACAACCCAATGCATATAATTATTTCCATCTTTATCACAATTTCACATGTTCAGCATGTCATTGAATTCATGGCAATAACACACATTAGCCATTCCTGGCCATAAGTCCAGTTTTTGTAAATACCACACAAAACATCCAACACACAATTCCTTGCTCAAGCCATATGCAGTCCCAAGCATTTCGATTACAAACCGGTTCCGAAAACAGGAGTTCCGGGAACCAAAACAAACTATTCCTCAACTATCCGTGACCCAGCCCAATGTTAAGCCTATATTTTGGATGAGAACTTTATTTTATTAAATTCTAGACTCAATGAGCTTTTCGTAGAGTCCAAGAACGCTCGAATCAGAGTTCGGACGAGAAAGTTATGGCCGTCCAAAGTTGACGCGACCGATTCACAAGAGTGTGCAGAAATTTGGGCACACCCATTCTGCTCGGGATTTTGCCATCCCAGAACACAATGTTCGGTCTCGGACAATCCCGAAACCCCGTAAAACTGGTCTTTGACCATCACACAATCACAAACAAACCACACAACATCCAAATTCGCTCGGAAAACCAGACGAAACCCGTAGGCCATTACACGGCCCCTAGGCGTAAAATAACCAGAGTAGAAGAAAACCTACCACTTGTTTCTCTTTTCTTCTTTCCTTTCTCCTTTCCTTTCCTCCCTTCCTCCTTTCCTTTCCTCCCTTTCTCTTCTCCTTTCCTCCTCCTTCTCCTTTTCCCTTCCTCCTCCTCCTCCTCCTTGCTGCTCCCACGGATTTGAAGGCTGCTTGCCCCTCCTGGCCCGAATTTGAGACCCATATATATAGCCTTCATAAAGGCCATGCATGGTGACACATGGCATGCCATGTGTCACACACATGCATGCCTTTGCCATGCATTGCATGTGTCACCCACATGGTTTGCCATGTGTCACCCACATGGTTCGACATGTGTCACCCACATGGCTCGCCATGTGTCATCCATATGGCTCGCCATGTGTCATCCACATGGCTAGCCATGTGTCATCCACATGGCTCGCCATGTGTCGCGCGACTGCAGTTTTCTCGAAATCGTGAAATTCGGAGCTATCTCGAATTGAGCGAGGGTCAACTTGGTAGCTAGATTTTGTGAGACGATTCAATGGTCTGTCATTTGTGAGTAGAGATACAGAAAATACCGACTTTAACTGGACTATTAGGTAAACTCTTAGTTTTGCCCTCTTTTATCGAGGAATTTTAAATTTAAAATTTTCACGGGTTTTACAATGGCAAGTCTCAAAGACTTGGATATGTCCTCCCTCTTAAATGATTCGTCTTCTCCTCTCTCTATTTCCACACCTAAACGCTTCTCCACCTTGACCTTGCATTAGTCTTGATCAATAATGAATGAGCGAAACCACTAATGGTGCCCCAGGTGAAGGTTTCTATCCTTCGAACCCGCCTAGAGATGAAACGATGAACCTCCAGTTGATGGGTGTGCGAGTCTCCGTCTTGTGGGGCCCGTCCTATACAAATAATCCCTCTGTCGGACGTCCCAGTCACCGGCCGGAAGGTAAATAAATCTTCAACGACTTGTCGGGTCTTCGAGCACCACAGACATGGTTGAAATCGCGATATCGGTCGTCGACTCGAGCAGTCGAGACTATCGGTCCTTGATGTGTCGATCACAATGTCAGGCGATCATAAAATAAAGATGATTAAAAGTTTTAAAAATTATAAAAATATTATATAAATTATTAGAAAAATAAATACCATTAAATGAGTTCAAATTTCAAAATTTAATAAAATAAAAACATCTTATATTTAATATTATCTATTCTCCTAATAATTTAACTTTTTTGAGAAATTCTCCTAATAGTTATGATTTGACAAAAATAAAAATTGGCTTTGTTTGAAATATACAAGAATTTTACACATTAGGGGCTTTAAGAAAAAAAATATTTTTATTGAAAAAGATAGAATACAATAATCTATTATGTGCCAAATTACAATAAAATTCAAAATCATCATCATTTATGCAATGAACATAAATTAGAATAACATTTTGCATAATGAGAATTTTGATGAAAAATTGTTTATAACTTAAATATGTGTAGATAAGATAGTCTTCAATAAAAATTAATTAATATATATATATAATAATTTTTCATGTATTTGTAAAGTGTATTGAGATAAATTTAAAACTTTTTGTTATCATTTTAATGTTAAAGATTAAATAAAAAAGTAAATAAATTTATTTTTGTTAAAGATTAAAACTCTGTAACAAGTAAAACCCTGTTAAATCTATATTTATTTATATGTGATAATTTAAATTCTTAAAAATCCAAAATCATGTTAAAAACGTAATTTTTTTTATCAAACATATTTTATATTTATTTTCATCAGAATAAATATATTATTAAAATAAATATAATTTTTAGGTTTTCAGTCTTCTCTCTCCTCCCATTTCTCTCTTTCCCTCTATGCGATATTCAAGCAAACCCAAACAATACCCTACCCGTCGAACTCCTTCTTCCTCCTCCGCTTCCCCTTCCTTCTCTGACAAACCCAAAAAGTCCCAAAACAACCCTTGCCCTCTCGCCCCCACCCCTGGATCTCCTTAACATCCCTCTGCCCACTTCCTCCTTAGTTTCCCTTCTTCCTCCTCAGCTTCCCGCTTCCTCCACGAATCTCCTTCCTGGATCTCTGTGTCGTCTCAAGCACCCTTCCTGCGACAAGCATTAGAACGGAGTATCTTCTTGCGTGACCCTTTTGATCTCCCCTCGACAACTCTCTTTTCATCATCAAAGGTTAGTAGAAATCCACTATTTGATTCATATAGTTTTTTTTTTTGCTTTTGGGAGAATTTCTGGTTTGTCACGATAAAATTTTGAATTTTGGATGCGGGATTGCAATTTTTGATGATGGTCAGTTCTTCGGGCTTCGGCCAATTCATCCGAAAACTCGGTTTATTCGTCCGATTTTTACTGATTCATTAGGGGTCTCGTATCGGGTATCCGACTCGACTCGGTGAGGCTCGAGGCGGAGACGACTCAGCCGAGTCGTACCGGACTCAGCCGAGTTTTTGAACCATGCCCACAGAAATGGCAATTCAGACAACTCTAACCCATAAGCTATCTCATGAACTTGGTCTTTTGTCAACTTACACTCGCTCCCAATTGACAAACACAAATTGACTTTGGCTTTTGGTTATTTAACCATTTGAGTTCCCGCCCCACTGACATAGATTTGGATTCCTGTTCCTTCTGTTGGCTTTAGAAGTAGCCCACGGGAATCAAACGCCCATCAAATTTCGAGTAAATTCAGGTATTCACCTTCATATTCCACGCAACTCGCACAGCCCGCGGCTTGACGGAATCAATGATCTTAGCATGCCTTCTTGATGGTTGCTCGAAACATTATTAGTGAAGAACTCGGAATAGAAGGCTTTTGCCTCAAAATCCTTAAGAGCCACGAAGATGGAAACGTGATCCATTCCGGCGGTGACGTCATGCTCTCCGGCGACGGCCAATCTCTCATTCGACCATCTCCGACAAGCGAATAAGGAGGCCCCACGAAGGCCATAGTGGAAGCCGAGAAAACAGAGAAGTACACAAACGGTACACCATATTCCTGAGAAATTTCAGTCACCCAATAGGGAAAGAAATCGACGATTATCCAATCCGGCGAAGTTTCAACAACATACTGCTTGAGGGTTTGTTGAAGGAGATCAAAAGCAACCTTTGAGTACTGAATTTTCTCGAAAGGTATGTCCACAGTAGCCTCAGCGCCCTCCGGCAAGACACTCCCGTTCTCTATTATCGGAAAGGGAAGTTCCACGAATTTTATCAGAGATGACAAATTTGGTTGAGGTTTAGGGAGTCTCTGGATGTTTCTTGGAGTGGACACCAGTGAAACTGGGATTCCCGCTTTAGCTATGGCGATGGAGAGCTTAAAAAACGGAATAATATGGCCGGAGGCCTACCATGGAAGCATGACCACATGCATTTTACTTGGCCAATCCACCCTCATATCAGCCCAAAACAAACCAAATACATAGAGAAATACAGAAAAAACAAAAACCAAAGAAAAGATTTTTCCAAATACTTTACAAAAATAGGTTTTTATTTGTTTTATATTTTAAAACAATTCTTATGTATAATATTTTATTTTTAATATTAATATTATTTTTTAAAACATTAAAAAAATTAAGTTAAAATAATTATAAATAACTAATAAACGTTACCAAAAAAATATTTTAACTTTTATTTTTAAGAATTTTATTTTTTAAATATAGTTTTCTATTTTAAAAAAAGGAATTGATTTAAAACGGACAAAAACAAAAGTTATTTGCAAATCTTACCATTTACTTTTATAACTCTTAAAATATATCTTATTTAGACAAAATTACACTCAATGTGTCTTTTCACATCACCACCAAATTCAACCCTTCTCTCTTGTTTTCTTATGGCTTTTCATTCTTTCAAGATTTAAACCCGATTTCTTCCAAACTTGTTCTCGTCATTGACAACACTTAAACAAACTTGAAAGGTGTTAAGTCTAAGTTTTTAACACATTTTCTACTGATATTGGATTTAACCTTCGTTAAGTTAGCATCTGAACAAACTTGAAAGGTGTTAAGTTCATGTTTCTAACACGAATTCTATACATATTGAACTTAACCATCATTAAGTTAGCATTTGAACAAACTTGAAGGATGTCAAATCCAGGTTTCTAACACGGCTTCTGTACATGTTGGATTTAACCATTGTTAAGTTAATATTTAAACAAACTTGAAGGGAGTTAAGTTCAGGTTTGTAACACATTAACTATTTAGTTTGGATTTAACCATCATTAAGTTATATTTGAATAAACTTGAAGGGTGTTAAGTCCAAGTTTATAACATAGTAGCTATTTAAATTAGACTTAACTATATATTTTACTTGATATCAAATCTTGGACTTAACCATTGTAACAAAATTGTTATTTAGTAACAAATCTAAAAGAGAACGTGTGGAAGAGAAGAGCTAAACACATGGGACAAAGAAATAAGGAAAGGAAAGTTTGAGTGAGAGAAATGAGAGTAAGTTGTCGTATGATGGTTAGAGGGGTAAATTTATCCACATAATGTGTTTTTATCCTTCTTTTTTAGGTTTTAACAAAATGAGTTATATTTACAATTTTTTTTTTTCATTTGTCCTTTTTAAACGATTATCCCTTTAAAAAAAAGGGGACAAATATATCTATACTTCTTAAAATAAAAAATTACGAAATTTTCTTTCCTTTTCACAAAAGAAGGCAAATTAGCTTGGCGAATCAGTTTCTAATTCGTAGTAACTGTTGAAAATAGCGACGAATTAGAAAATAGGTGATACTGTTCAAAAAGCTCCTTTCTAAATTTTAGAAACGGAATTTGCGTGTGCGTTTCTAATTTTGTGATGGAAAAATTAGTTTCTAAAACATAGCGATGGAATAGAAACTACATTTAAGTTTCTAAATGAGAGAAAAATAGAAAGAATTTACATTTCTAATCGATACTAAAATAGCAGCGAAATAGAAACTACATTTCCGTTTCTAAATTTGCAAAATAGAAAGGGCATTTCTGTTTCTAATCCGATACTAAAATAGACGGACTATTCTATTTCTAAAATAGAAACGGATTGATACAAAATAGAAATGGAACTTTAGACTATTTAAAAAATAGAAATGGAAGCGGTACGTCTCTATTTTGTTGAATTTAGCTGAATAGAAAACGGAAATAATTTCGTTTCTATTAACTAGAAAAATAAACGGAATTTTAATCTCATTTACACCCGATTTTTAATAATTTATTAAATTGTTTATTTTGATGAACAAATATTTTATTAATTACACCTTTTTGGACAAAAATTTTTCATTTAAAAATAAGTTTAAATACGCCCATCTTAATATTTTTCATATTACATATATAAATTCCAATAACATACAACAAGCTTTAACCATCTGTATTGCATATAGATTACATACCTAAATTGCAATATCATACAACAAAGTTTAACACAACAAAGTTTAACGCAACAATGTTTAATAAAATAAAAAGTCACATCACTCGAGTCGATGTAATTAGTCACCTCTAGAATCTGGATGGATCTTATAATGAAAGGTTGATAAATAGATGAAGTGCGGGGCTAACACACATAATTTGCTCATCCCATAAAATCACAATTGCATTTCATCTCTTCTTTTCAGTCTTTCTTCTTCTCTTTTTCATCTCTTCAATTTGTTTTGCATCTCTTCATTCTTCGTTTGTATCCTCTTCATTTTTACATTGCAGAATTTTCTTGAATTTCTGCAAACTCCTCCATATGCTCATCAAATAAAGTATTGTAATGGGAAGAGGCGGAGGATGACCTCAGGCAGAATCTGGATAAAATGTAGATACATAGGTACCAAAGACCATACAACGGTAAAACTTTTGGCTCCGCAGCCGGCACGAAGGTAAATATGAGCAACATCAATCTTTGGAGCCTCTGTGGATTCATCTGTCAATTGAGAAGCAATTTGCAGCCATATTCTCCACAACCTACAATTGTATAATACAATAATATATAGTATATTAGTTAAAAAAAAAAAAAACAAACAAAGAGTGCATGCATATCCTATAATTTTTATTTAAAGGCAAAATACTTTTATAATTCACATAGGAAGACAACAATTATATGTATGGATTGTAAATACAAAATTCATTTGATAAATAATACTTAATTAGCCAAAACCCCAGAAATCACATGTTTATATAACAACCGGTGTGAATGTTTTAAATTCATGTGAATTCCAAATATAAGCCCCTGATAAAGAACAAGTAACTCTAGTTCAAATTTTAGGCCAAATTATCTACATTAAACAATCAATCAAAATAAACAAAAAAGAAATAAAATTGAGATTTCAGAATAATAATAATAATATAGAAAAAATGATACCATATGATATTCTCTCCACATCTTCCCTATAAGAATTCAACATAATAAAACATGAATATAAAATAATACAATTACATATTAGGATCATTTGGGAAGAAACTCATTAAAACTCTAATCTGATAAACATTTACACCCTCGATTCCATTATGTGTGACCCCCAAAATCTGGGGGTTCGTTGACAACTGGAGTCGACCCGCGGAGGGAATTTGTGGATGTCGGGTAACAGACACCAGCAGTGAGTCCCCTTTTCCCGGAACCTAGGTTTAACGAAGTCGGGCGGAGTCTCCTTTGTGCGAGGAAATCTGCCCAGAAATCTGATTTATTGTAATTTCATGACGACACCGTCGATATTATCACGCGACTTAGGGTCGAATCTGAGTAAAAATGGCCGCATTAGGGCCATTTATCCATATAAATACAATCTATATGCAAGCCACCAAAGTTATTACATCGCTCTTGTACAAGCGTTATATTCAACCTTGCGTGTTACAATATAATATACAAAACATGAATCGATGCCCTGTCAGGCCCTTCATAATCACGGCCTCTAGGGCCATTTATTATTTAATTTTATATTTTAGAAAATTTTAAATTTTAGGGTTCTACATTATGTTGCGTGAATAGTGTATTTTACGGGAAGAAATACATTATCCTAATTATTGTGAAATTATGACCTTCGATCCTAACATAACGATTGTAAATACAAATTCCCAACATATGGGAAAGAAAATACTAATCCTCAATTCCACAATATTCAATAAATTCCTAAGTACTAATAGCATGCTAACGCTAACATACATAATGAAAATAAATATTGAAAAGCATTAATATCATTTGATAGCTTGTCTACAAACGATCCATCCTTTTTCTTGTGCATGCGCTTAAACACCTCAAACGGTGTTAGTGGACGTCCTAACTCAGCCTCCTAAAAATAAATAATATTAACAATGTAAGACCCGAGAAATTCCAATTTCTGGAAAAATGGCAAAATCGTAATTTCGGTTCTGAGAATTGTAATTTGGTTAAATCCGTAATTTATTCTCTAGATCTCGAGATGATGAAGCGGATTTCACCATTGGAGATCGTCTCACAAAAACTAGCTAGCATGTCGAATTTCGTCGAATTAGAGGCGGTCGAATTTGCATTTTCGAGGCATCGCGTTTAGTCTTGATAAAATGATTTTCGATGCGAAAAAAGTCACATATAACACGTACTCATATGCCATAAGTGGCATGAGTAGAGAAATGATGAAAATGGATGGCCAAGATAGTGCCGAATGTCAAAACTAGGAAAAGAAGGGACATAGATGTCATTAATATAAAAGTTTAAATGATAATATGCCAAAATTGTAAATAGTGTCTTCTTCTTTAAATTGAGAAGACTAAAAACGTGAGGGAAAAACCAGCAAAAAGGTCCGGTAGCCGATTTTGCCATTTCTGAAGAGAAGGACCTCCTTACTCTATGTCGTGGGAGATCAGGGCAGTCGATCTTCGGGACAAGAAGGAAGGTGCTCTGCAGCGAGGAGAGGCTTCGCATGGAGTCACCGGTGAAGTTTGACAAACTCCGTGGTGGGGGTTTCTCCTACTTGGGTTTTATTCTATTTAAGTACTTTGTTAATGTTTGAGTTGAATGATCTGTGAGGGTCGTTTGATCCGGTCCCCAAAACTTGGGGCAGAATTGTTACCTCTTTTTTGAGATTTTTAATGTCGTGACAGTCCATAAATTTAGTGGGCTGCTTGTGTTGAAATTATGCATTAAAATGTATGCTTGATATGAAAAAGACCGGGAATGGCCGTGAAATCCGAGTTCTGAAGAAGTGAGCCAAGCGATTAATCTTTGGGAATAATGTAGGGGTTTTACTATTCGAGAATAGTGTTCTAAAATAATTTTTTTGAAATAATGTGTTTGGTTGAGAATAGATTACGTCGAATTGCTCGTGTTTGATCATTAGCTCATAACAGGCTAATTTTGTGCATGATGAAATCGTAATTACATAACATGATTGTGTGATTGAATTTTATGTGAATATATGCATGTTTATATATTTACATATGACATAGGCGTATTAAATTGGCATCATGCATTCCATATGCACTAGAACGCCCTAGGATGATAGGAGTGAGTGCATGAGGTGAGTCTAGAAAATGGTTTGAGGAGGTTGTCTAAAACTAAATATGATAGGTCGGAGGGTAGTCCATCTTAAGAAAATATGTCGATCGTCGAGGCAGCCCAGTTATTATACATCGGCGGAGGGTAGTCCACGAATAATATCAATCAGCGGAGGCAGTCAGTTGATATATACACATCGGAGGGTTGTCCACTGAGCAAATAAATATAATAATTCTCATACGAGGCTTAGGCGAGTGTGAGGGAGTCGATGTGAGGACTCCGATGCGAGATGTCAGTTAGACATTAGTAGGATCGTGCATTTCTTGAATGTGTGTTTATTTTGGAGCGTGCATTTACCTTGGTGGAGAGTAGCCCACTTAGGGTGATTCCATTCACGAGCATTGGCTCACCCTGTGTCGGATACTATTTCTGGTCGGGGCGTGCAGAGACGGCTCGTCCTAGAGATTGAGGTTTAGAAGAAAGCCGGATTGTGGCTTTGGGTTATGAAGTATTACATGTATTAGAATTGTTTTAATTTTAATATATGTTGTAAAAGAGTAAAATTTGAACTCTTGAAACTATTGGATATAGTTGGATATATATGTTTTATGAGTATTGTTCATGGGCCCAAGTGGTCGTTTTACTCATGTTATTGTTATATTGATGTTTGGGACCGAGGGTATATGCGGGTTTTGTATTTGGGTAGAGCTCCCGTACAAAAGGACTCTGCCCGATTTTGTGAAAAATGTGGATCACCAGGCATTCCGCAGTATTCAGCGGTTGACGGGTAGTCAACGGACCCTCGGGTTTTGGGGCGTCACAAACAAATTATGTACATGGCATATTTTGATGTGATTAGTATTCTTTGCATACACAAAGTTAACAACAAAATTAAATTGGAAAAAGACTTTTACCAAATCTATAGAATGTTGGATGGTCGTTTTGGAGCCACCAATATGTTTTGAAGGTCCTGGTCCTTCACCTGCTTTCTCTGGTCAGCGATTTTGGGATGCCTTCTGGGATAAGGCCTTGAACTCTTCGTTGTTCCAATATTCCCACCATTTATTTCTAATTTCAGGGTATTCTTTATTTTGCATATTTACCATCTTTTTTCTCCATTTAAGAGCTTGCATGTTTATTGGACACATTATGTTTTATGTATGTAAAGATCAAAAAAGCAGAATTCATTTATATTTTTAAACAAAAAACAAAAAAAAAAACAATTTATAGTAGTGCATTATTTTATTATAATTATTAATAATTCAACACTTATCAAATAGGCTAAATGCATTAAATTGTACTTCAAATTCTTCCCAATAATATTCCTTCATATTTGAAGGCACTTTGCTCCTTAATGCCCTCTCCATTAGTTTTCCTTAAATATCTTCCGGAGTTCACGAGAAAATTTGAAGAATAAACACAGTAAATAAAATAACATAAGCATATACCATATACATATAAAGAAAAAAAATGACTTTTGTTAATAATTTGATATAATTTTATTTTATTATTTTTTAAAAATAAAATAATGCAAACATAAATTAGCATGATATTATTTTTATTCTTAATGATAATGATGGTACAATAAAAAAGAAAAGTTAGCTAATCTAAATTATATACAAGATTATCCTTCTAAAAAAACTACATTTACAAGATAATCAACAACTATAAAAAAATCCATCAAAAAACAAAACAAAAAATAATAATCATGCATGAGGTAATAAATTTTTGTAAAATACGTACTGTTTATTGTCGAGAGTGGGCCGAATAAAGATTTTATCATTGGTTTGCATGCTAAGCATGGATTGTGAAAATCGGTCGTGGTCGATCTTTGCTGATGGCATCGGATATACCTCCTAAGATAGGTGGGATGGGGCTAACATTGCAGTTTGGTGCGAATGGGAGATGAAGATGGAATGTCACTGACGGATATCACGGGTGTGTCAAGAGGAGATGATGCTAGCGTATCCTCTAATACATGTAGTGAATAGAATTAAAACATTTGTAGTATTATTCCTTTGAAAATTGTTGAATTCACTCTCCACGAATTGTTTGTTGACTTCCTCTACCCCGACCTAGGGATTGAGATCCTCGGCCACTTGAATGGTTACCTCTCATACTAATACAATTTCATAAACATCCAAACATTCAAAGGCAGCATCAATTATAGTTAATCAATAATACATACTAACAAAAGATCAATACAAACACATTTAACAAATACATAGAGTTCAAAACAATTGTTATTCAATAATTGGCTACTTGATTAAAGAAAAATATAATATAACATCAGGATTAATTAAAAATTACAATCATCTGAAATATCAAATAAATCATCCTCAAAATCTAACTCTTATTATCATCAGTTCTATTAAATACAATTCTTATATTATCTTCTTTAGCATGGCATCTATCATAATGTCTAATCGTTTCATCTTGCAATCATGTTTTAAGGAGTCCATCATACCATGGATTAAGTGGTTAATTTCCTAATATTCTCTTGAAATACATTTATCACGATAGTCTTGGCCTATGACCTCAATTGGGAACTACAACTAATCTAGCTTTTATTTTACAAATAGCCATGGTCACCAGGATTTCTTGTGGTTGGATAAGTGGTATAACACGCACTTGTTACGCTTGCACCCTGAGAATGAATGGATCGTACTTAGATAAGATTTCTTATGGTGCACATCCACCAGGTTGTATTGATGATGAATTCAATTACCAAATTTGGAATCGGATCAAACCATTCACTTAAAGCGAATTGTCCTCTTGGTGGTAAGCGGGATGCTCAATTGTAGAATTTCAGTATTGACCATAAAGTCTACTTATTAGATGCACTATAGTTAGACCCCGCCAATGCATACACCACTGTTCATTGTAGCTCTATTTGAACCATGTTTTAAAGTGTAAATTTGTATCCATTTACTTAATGCCTTGAGATCGTCTGCCAAACTCCCCGTGGCCAGCCCTCTTGAGATCTTTATTTATGCAATAGAGATGTTGATGATGGATTAATAATGCTTAATGAAGGAAAAAAATATAATCAAACTATCATACTTAGGCAAGTTATTTGAAGAGGACAAATCAAAGTTATTTCTTGACAAATTTCTCAAACCAAGATGCAAAATGTTGGTCAGAACAACATCAATCGTAGCATCATCAATATGCGGTTCCTTTGCCTTAATTCGTTAGCATAAATTCTCTGAAAACAAGATTGAAGTAATTTTGAGATATTAAAATTGGTATATAATATACCATGAAACAAAAGCTTATGTAAACTAAAATTAAGTCTTACTCGCGATATATGGTTTTAACTTCCTCGCGAGTTCAATAAGATATATGTGTGAAGCGACATGATACTCCTAGTCATCGAATAATATCTTGATTTTGCTCTATCATATGATCGACCCGTATTATTGAAAATGGAAAGCATACCTTCTTGTTCTAATCCATCCCCCATACCATAATCATAATTCCGTGGCATTTTTCGATGGCTAGTATAAACTTGTGGCTCAAAGTAGTGCACACAAAATACCGAAGCTTCTTCAACCAAGTACGCATTGCATATCGATCCTTCAACTTTAGCATTATTTCTAACATTGTTTTTCAATTTTCAAAGATATCTGAAAAAAATTACTTCATTACAATAATGTTTATTTGTAAGATACATTGGAAATTATAGATGACGAAATGAAAAATATATAACCTCTCAAATGGATACATCCACATCTGTATTGCACGGGGGCACACTTTATCATTGATTCATAAAATTTAAGTGGATAGAAAGATGTTCCATGGAGTCAAGAGCTTAGAGGAAAAATAAACAAGTCTACATAAAAATGATGTGTATATCCTTTTCTAAATTAACCCATGTCTTTGTTATGACAGTAGAAATTGAGATTTTTAAAAAAATGCTTATTTCGGTCGAGAAACGCCAAACATTTCTGAAGTAATTCACGAAATGCTATGGGTATTAGCCTTTGCATAAACACATGACAATCATGACTTTTCATCCCAAATAATTTAAGCTTCTTCATATCAACACATCTTCCCATGTTAGATGCATATCCGTCAGGGAACTTGAGCTCTTTCAACCATTTACTGCAAAGCTTCCTTTGCATCCTTCTCGGTAATAACAAGCCTTAGGGAATTTATTTGTTGTTTCATTCTATGTAACTCTGGATGTGAAACAGAACTCTTTTAAATCTCTCTTGATTTATGGAACAATAACATTTTTCATGCATTCATGATAGTATTAAAAATATTATCAAAAGTTCTTCTCGATGTGCATGACACATCTAAGTTGTGCCTAATTAGGTTTGTTTTCAGCTAGGAAAATCCCCGAAGATGTTTCGTTTCTTCCAACCATAGTGACAATTCTTGGAAATTTGTGCATTTATCCGTCAGCATCGATTTTACGTAACCTTTTCAAAGCCATAATTTTTCAATCTTGCTCTATATTTACGACCTAATAGGTGGTGCATCTTAGCTGACTCTACCTTTCCTAAATGCTATGCTTATCCTAAAAATGGATGTTCCATTAATAAGAACTTACGATGGTTATCAAACAGAGATGTCTTTCCACCTTTGCTCGGGGAAAATGCATGATTCTCCATACGTGGGAGACAGAAGCTAATTTTCTGTAGTACTCCATCCACAGCAGCATAGAATATCTTTGGAAAATCACTTATAGTCCTGAAGTGTTGCTCGCATCTGGAAGTTCTGCTTACTAGATACATCATATGTTTGTACACCCACCTCCCACAAATGTTTTAGCTCCACAATTAGGGGTTGTAGGAAAACATCCAACTTCTCTTTGGGTTTCGGACCCCGGGCACTATAATGAGACGAAACATGTATTTATCTTTCATGCACATCCATGGCGGAAAATTATAAGGAGTGTAACTATCACCCGGCCATGAAAGGGAGTATTGTTGCCTGTTTTGAAAGATATTTGAAATCCATTTGTCTGTAGCCCCAATCTAACATTTCGACTTTCATTGCAAGATGGATGAATTTGATCAAAATGTTTCCAATTTGGAGAATGTCGAGCAATGTCGTGACACCTTCTTGATATTATACTCTTTGTGCCCACCTCGTGTCGTAGCGGTGGCTTTAGATCACATATAATCTTTACCAAAGCAGGAGTGGCGGAAAGTAATATCTTCTTATGAGGAACATTTGTTTCACGCCTATTAGATGCATGATGTCTTTTATACGAGGATGGTTACAAAATTTTCCAACTAATTAGTTCTGATCTTCACCCGATATATCATGCACCCATTAATGCGGCAATGAATTTTCTACGAATAGCAAACCCGAAGCCTTGCATTAATTTCTTTGTCTTTGTAAAGCTATCTATCATGACATTATTCTCACAGTAGCAATTCGAATGAAGCGGCAAATGTCATCAAAACACCTTTCAGAAAAATGATGTTTGGCCTTTAAATTCAACAGTTTGGCCACCGCGGATAACTTTGAGTGGCCATCACGGTTACGAGGCCAAACCTCTTGTCGGATACTTTAAACATTCATAAAGTTCTTGTGTTGCTAGTTTTAGGATATCCTTAGTGACATTAGGATTGAAGGACGGACCAATAACATCCATTAACATTGCTTGACATGCATTGTTGGGTTGAGCATATTCTATTGCAACATCCGATTCAACACTTCTCTGTACATTTTGGTTTGAAGTTTGTTTGCGACTATTTCCCCATGTTTATACCAAACATAATGATCTCTAACAAATCCATTTTGCAAGATGGAATCGCACAATGTCTAGCTCTTGAAAACTCGATTCGACATTTGCGGTCACCACATGGAGCATCTTATTTTTGTTCCATCCATTAATTTAGGGTGCCTTTAGGCAAAATCAAGAGCTCCCCCGATCCACTTCAAACTCATCGGTGAAAACCCATCTCTTAATCTAACATTCATCCATTGACGATCAGTTTTGATCATGTTTTCCATTCCTATTAAATATAATAAGGACGTATATTTACTAATTACAATGTAGTGAATGATTATTATATAGTGAATTTACACACCAACATGTTGTATATTTAAATAACAAAACACAATAAACACTAAATTAGGACTCACTAGCCTGAAAGAACAATTTCAAAACTAAACCCCACTGAGATACAAGCCCAGGTATGGTTATACATCTTCACAACATGGCTTGATATCAAATCTACATCACTATTCCATTTCATATAAAAAAATGCAAAATGGATATACATGTATATAAACAATCATATGCATATCAAAGCGAAAACAATGACAAAAAAGCAAGCGTAAACAAATAAGCCTAAGTACCACATCTAGCCTTAACAAGAACACGAGAGCAAGGTTATGCCCCGAAAAATCTATACCATTTAGCTACAACCCTTATTTATTAATCTTTGTCAAACTTATGCAACTTAAACATGCATGTTTGGTTCTAATTTTTTGAAGAACGACCCAACTATGGCTTTTGGGGATAAGCATGGCTTCTTCTTCCTAGAGAGAGAGAGAGAGATTACTTTTAGAGGATAACATATATATTATCATGTTGAAAAATCAGGGCTTGCTTCAAGCAACCAAACATAGCACAAGTAAATCACTCCAATCCCCAAAATATGGCATTTCTTTCCCATTTATAAATTGAAAAAATACATATTTTCATACATTCCCATGAGTGAAAACTGACCAAATCAACGCATTACTCTAAGCACAAAAATCTTATTTCGTTTATTAGGTTGAAAATCATGTTATTCTAAAGTCCTTCTCCCACCCTTTCTCAGAAACCAGACATAACATAAGAAAATAACTCTAATCCCCCAAAACACATGCACTTCATTTCACTAACACTTCATAAACGACCTTGATTTCCAATGGCAATCTTTGGAAGAAACGAAACGATAGAACCCTAAAAAAAGTTATCAATAGTCAAAAGAAGTATTGAAACATGGCATCATAAATCGATAACACTAAAAAAACCCTACAGAGATGATTAAGGCAGTAACTACAGATTGAAACTCATGAAAGTAATGAAATTTCACATCAAAATTATATAAAAAATCAAATAATAAAATGAAAGCAAATTGAAATTTTCGAAGAGAGAAATAGAAGAATCCGTATTGTATGGCAATGTAAGGTTGGAAGAAAGCGCGAGGGTAAAAAAAGGAAACCTAGAAACATAAAAGCCTTAGGAGGTGCACGCGATTGATGATAACTCACGGATGAGGGTGGGGGAATGTTAGAGAGAAAAAGAGAGTGTGGGATTTTAGAGAGGAGCTTTAAACTTGTAGACGGGGCGCGGCATATTTACGAACATTTTGTTTTATGGCGATGATTAAAGGTCATAGCGGGGTTCGTAGCAGGCGCTGACATAACCCGGGTGCAGTGATTCATTAGCAGGGTTTAGGTCGATCGACCCGCGATTCCAGGCCTTGTATTTCAGGATGGAAGCGTAATGTGCGTTTGGGATAGTATATTTATAACTTATCTTCTAGTATTACTTTTAATAAAAATTATAAATGTTTGAAAAAACTTATAAAAATTACTTTATAACCCATAAAGCCCGTTTAGCTTATTTCATATAGCGGCTGACTCATTCAACGAGTTAGCGATTTATTTTGTTTTGAGGGCTCCGTGATCTCCTTGACTATTTATGACCCCCGCCTATTTGGCCGACCCGACGGGACCAAGCGCCCGGCGATGCCTAGGACTAATTCGCGTAACAAATGATTAATTTGATTAATTATAATCCTTGATAAAGTGATATTAGATGTATGTTTGCATAGTGCATGGTTATGGCCCTTTACCCCCATATGAATGGATTATGTGTGTTATTGCTGTAAATTAAATACGGCCTGCAAGTCATGCCTTTTAATCTAAAATTCAAGTTGTAAATTTCTTTTTTCATCTAATTCCCCTCGAATGTAACTCGAAGTTGTGTAATGTACGATTAGAATAGTATTAGATTAGATGTTTGGACCTTTAAAACGGGCTGAAAAACTTAAAGCCAGCGTTTTATCCCTTTTTATTCGCAGTTTGCTACTTAATTAGGTGATTAGATTTAGTCTCTCCAATCGTTTTATCGGATAAGACTTGGAGGTTAAGTTAGGTTAAACACGTCTTGCTCACGATAAGATCATGTGTATAACCATTTAGATAGAAACACATCTTATCAGATAAGATCGTGTTGGTTTTTCAGTTACTAACACATCTTATTAGATAAGTGTGTGCAAAACCAAAAGGGAGATTTTTGAGGACGTATATTTAAATAGCAAATCGTCCTTTTCTGATAACAGGTTAACCTTTGGTTTTGAGCTGATAATAAGCAAAAGGGATCTCTCGAGGTTTCAAAAGCGGGAGAGATAGCGAAAAGCGAGGTGGTTTTGTGCACGTGGAGCCCAGTAACAAACGAAGTCGTTACGTTGATCTCTGCGTAGAGCCGCGAACACTTGGCGTAACAGGATTGTCGAGATCATTCGGAATCAAAAGTTTGCAACGCTCTGAGGTAACATCCTTGTCCAACGTTTAATTGTATTCACTTGGATAACTGGTGGGTTCCTAGTCCGCTGCGTAATTCGATGTCATTACCTATAACCCAGCGGTGATCGGGGAAGCAGGTCGGTTTTCTTGGCCGGAGAAAAAGCGAGGCTGTTGCCTGGCCAAAAATGGGTGTTGGATGTGAAGAAGAAGAGGATGGGTGAGAAAAGGGTTGGGGAGAAAGGGGATCAGTGACTTTTAAATTAAAATTTTAAGTACGAATTAGATAACATATCACAAAAAGAAAAAGCCACTGAATTATTTTAACTCTTTTTAACTTGCCATTGAAAGAGTGACATATATTCGTTTATAAGCCACCAAAATTTATGATTTTTAAGTACAAAATAGAGATAAAATTTATCATATTCCCTTAAATCTTTTTTAAGAAAATTAATATATTTTAATAATAAAATTAATAATTATAAAAATAACTTATTAGTTAATTTTACATTCGCAATAACATTTATAAAAATACCGTTTCTAAAAATAGCGGAATTTTATTTCTATAAATATAAGCGAAAATAGACAGGGAATTGAAATCCGTTTCTAAACGGAATCGAATTCCGTTTTTAAAAATTAAGCGAATTTATTCTCTTACATTTTACACATAACAAATTAATATTTATACTTTATAACGAAATATTCAAATAATTTTAATTTTTAATATCAAAAAATATTAATATAATTCACTTAAATTGAACATATATATATATATATATATATATATATATATATATATATATATACTCTTCTATATATATGATGAGGTTTTTTAATATTTAAAAATCCATTTTAAAATAATTCATATGTAATATTTAAAATTGAACTTTAATAATTTTGTAAATTCATTTTGGCCTATTTTCTGTTAAAATAATCAATGTTATCAAAATCAAAATTCCTTATTTTTTTAATAATGAAAATTAATAATTATAAAAATAACTTATTAGTTAATTTTTAAAATTTTAAGTACGAATTAAATAATATCATATCACAAAAAAGATAAAAAAGAAGTCACCTAAAATTATTTTAACTCTTTTAACCTGCCATTAGTGACATATATTCGTTTATAAGCCACCAAAAATCTATGATTTTTTAAGAATACAAAATAGAGATAAATTTATGATATTCCCTTAAATCTTTTTTTAAGAAAATTAATATATTTTTAATAATAAAAATTAATAATTATAAAAATAACTTATTAGTTAATTTTTACATTTGCACTAACATTTATAAAAATACCGTTTCTAAAATTAGCGGAATTTTGTTTCTAAAAATATAAACAAAAATAGAAACGGAATACATTCCGTTTCTAAAAATACTTGACGGAATTAATTCCGTTCTAATTTAAAGCGGAGTAAAAATCCGTTCTATTTTAAGCGAATTCAGTGTTTCAATTACAGAAAGCGGAATTTATTTCCTTTGTTTTACACATAACAAATTAATATTTATACTTTATAACGAAATATTCAAATAATTTTTAATTTTTAATATCAAAAAATATTAATATAATTCACTTAAATTAATTATATATATATATATATATATATATATATATATATATGATGAAGGTTTTAATATTTAAATCCATTTTAAAATAATTCATATGTAATATTTAAATTGAACTTTAATAAATTCATTTTCAGCCTATTTTTCTGTTAAAATAATCAATGTTATCAAAATAAAAATTTCACTTATTTTTAATAATGAAAATTAATAATTATAAAAATAACTTATTAGTTAATTTTTACATTTGCAATAACATTTATAAAAATATCGTTTCTAAAATTAGCGGAATTTTGTTTTTAAAAATATAAACGAAAATAGAAACGGAATACATTCCGTTTCTAAAAATAGCGACGGAATTGAATTCTATTTCTAATTTTAGAAACGGAATTGAAATCCGTTTCAATTTTAGAAACGGAATTCAATTTTGTTCAATTTTAAGCGAATTTATTCCCTTTACATTTCTGCGTAACAAATTAATATTTATACTTTATAAAAATATTCAAATAAGTTTAATTTTTTTTAATATCAAAAAAATATTAATATAATTCACTTAAATTGAACATATATATATATATATATATATATATATATATATATATATATATAATGAAGAGTTTTTAATATTTAAAAATCCATTTTAAAATAATTCATATGTAATATTTAAATTGAAATTTAATATTTTAATAAATTTATTTTCGAAGGCCTATTTTTCTGTTAAAATAATCAATGTTATCAAAAATCAAAATTTCATATTTTTAATAATGAAAATTAATAATTATAAAAATAACTTATTAGTTAATTTTTACATTCGCAATAACATTTATAAAAATACCGTTTCTAAAAATAGCGGAATTTTGTTTCTATAAATATAAACGAAAATAGAAACGGAATACATTCCGTTTCTATTTTAGAAACGGAATTCAATTCCGTTTCCATTTAAGCGAATTCAATTAAAGTTTTCATTTACCTAACAAATTAATATTTATACTTTATATTTTTAGAAAGCAATTTCATTAAGCTAAAGGCAACTCTATTTTACCCGCCAATGTTCCCTTGATAAAGTGCGACGGAAAATTCGACGGGTGCAATTTAAATCTCCCAATTTCGTTTAATTTCGTTTATCCTCCCGCTAACAATTAGCAATTCTTAGTTTAATTTTGTAAGCGATATTTCTTCAGTTTAGCTTTTAGAAACGGAAATGGATTCTATTCCCCATTTCAGTTTACATATCGTTATTTTCTTGTAGTGTTTTGTATCCATTATAAAATGAAGAAAAAAAATAATTTATTTCACAAGAACTAATTTGAGTAATTTCATCAAACTTTTCTTATTTTTAATTAATGAAAACAAATTCAACATTTTCTTACCTCTTAATATTTTTCCCATCGTTTTCATGACACCCATATATAAATAAATAATAATAAAATTAAAAGTTAAATTGAAAAAAAAAATCAGACACAACATCTACTTTATTCTTTCGCCGAATTACAAGCTGGATGGGAATCTTCTTTGATGAATTAATACAAGAACCAGACGTGCAACATGTGGAAGAGAAACCAAAGTTTCTAGGACCCATTGTAAAAGAGACAGCGTGATTTGATTAAAAGATTTTTTGAAAACCTAAATTTGTAAATTTGATATTTCATCAGATTTTGGCCTTTTTTTTTTTAATAAAAATGTCTTTTCTTATTTTTTTTTTTTTGTAAAAATAACTCTTTATTTCAAAAAACAATATTACTAGATAAAATGAATGAGGGCATTTTTGTACAAAATGGGTTATTAAGTATTCAAGAAAAAATATAAGAAAAGTTAGATTCACAAATTTAAGATTTCTTTTTTAAATAGATAAATTTATTTATTCAGGTTAGGAGCTCCTGATAAATAGAAACACATAATCAAAGTGTTTAAAACTTTTAGGTTCAATCGAACCAGCAATGAAGTATGAACTTTTAGATGCCATCGGACGGCTTGTATATACGGACTTTTGAAGGAAGTGACTATAGGTTTTAAGAGGAAATGTGTAAAGGATAATCTTTTATTGATGATAGTTTCCTCAAAGAATACACTACTGATAATACTTCTTGAGGTACATGGCATTCCATATTAAGGAGCAATGATTCAGTTTGAGTCACGCTGATAAGTAGAGCGGTTGTCCTACTTTCGAACTACCATGTATGGTCGGCACGATTTCAGGTTAGAACTTCAAAATTACGCTAAGTTAGACGTGTTTTCAAAAACACTTCTCAAGACTAATTCCTTGGCTTTGAACATACACATCTGTACACACCGATTATGCCAACTTGCTAACCTTTGCTGGTATGAAGCTATACGCACAGTTGCCGCCTCCCAAAGTTCGTCAATCTTGTCCAGGTCTTTGATTATAGCTTCAGTGCTTGCTTCCTCAGGAATTTCCGTTCGAATGGTGGGCAACCCAATTTATGTTGGGATGATAGCCTCCATCCCATATGTGAGGGCAAACGGTGATTCCCCCGTCGGCTTCCAGCTGGTTGTCATGTAAGTCCATAACACTCCCGGTAGCTCTTCTATCCATTTTCCTTTGGTTGAATGTAGACGTTTTTTCAGAGCTGACAAGAGTGTTTTGTTAGATGCTTACAATGCGGCGGATTGCTTTCACAGTACCATGGGGTGGAATTATAGGTTTTTATTTTCAATTCAACTGTAGAAGTTCCTATACACCGGCTATCGATTTGCGACCCATTGTCAGATTCTGATTGATTAGGGTATCCAGAATCACCGCACACCTCTTTCCACCTTGGCCCCGAGCAAACTTCCTTGTCTTTGATGGATGCAAAGGCTTCAGCCTCTATCCATTTGTTGAATTAGTCGGTGGCAACTAACAGCAGTTTCTTCTAAGCCAGGGCGATAGGCAATGGCCCAATTATGTCAATACTCCACTAAGCGAAGGGCTAGGGGCTTGTTATGGTTGTTAAATCTTGGGCGGGGAGTTTTGAGGAAGGGGGGCACGCCGTGCGTGATCCGCGTTTTCTAACATGGCGGAACATGTCGCGTGGTGGTAGTAGTAGCCTTGGTGTGGGATACATGTGCGATGTCTTGCCGCTTGGATGATTTCGCATATCCCAAATTTGTGGAGTTACGATTATGTACTATCCTGTTGTTAGTGGGCATTTAAGATAGGGCAGCGGATCGATATACATGCGACGATTAACGAGGAGAAGCGAAATTTGCTAGACTTGGATCTTGTGGGCTTCAGCTCTGTTATCCAACAGTTCCCCTGAACTTAGATAACGGACTACCGGAGTCATCCATGAAGGACCAATTTCATCTATTTCGTTTACCCGGTTGGTAGTGATCGATGACTCTGGCTGATAGTACACAGGGAGGAGCACTGTCTCTTTTATCAGTAGGGACGAAATTCTGACAGCCCAGCGTCGCGCTTTTCATTAAAACTTCTCGAGAACCATGCTCGATCGCGAGCAACAAATTCCACACTGGTACAGGTTGATCAAACTCATATACTTGGCCATAAACTAATCTCTTGTCTCATACTCTCCGTTTACATGCTCGAACACCAATTAAGAGTCACTTCTTATGACGATTTTTTATAAGGACATAGATATTGCTAAGTCGAGCGCTATGATTGCTTCATATTCGACTTCGTTGTTAGAAGCGGGGAAATTCAATTGTATGGCCTGCTCTATGACTTCTCCGGTTGAGGCTTTAATTTGTAGCCTCAGGCCGACTCCTGTCTGTCGTGAAGCACCATCCATTTACGAGTCCACCATTGTGCTTCAATACGGTTCCATAATATCTTGTTGAGGAGTCTACGCTGGGAAGTTAGCGATACATCCTTCAATGCGGGCGGGGTTTGGTGAATGTCGAACTCACTTAGTTCGATCTCCCACCAAGCCATTCGCCCTGACAAGTCGAGCTTATGTATAGTGCTTTTCAGAGGGAGGTTAGTGAGCACAGTGATAGGGTGCGCTTGGAAGTAGGGGCAAAGTTTTTTGGTGGCTACCCTAAGGGCCAGAGCCGCCTGCTCGAGAAGGGTATATTGAGTTTCTACCTCGAATAGGGACTTGCTTATGAAGAATATGGGTTTCTACTATCGGTGCTCGTCTTCTTTGAATAAAGCTACACTTAACGGAAACATCATAGCGGCTAAGTAAAGGTAGAAGCGTTCTGTTTGAAATTTGTAGAATGAATTAGTTTGGTGAGAGATCTTGTTTGATTATTGTTATAAGAACTGCAGTCGCATTTTGTATCCGTTCGCCCTTGGCAGCGCTCGGGGTGGTGGCAACTTCAATCGGTATATAAATCAAAGAAATGAATCGCCACTAGACCCATGGCAGGCGGTTAGTTCTTTGCACTCCTTTTCTGGTGGTAGGAGGCTAAGATTCCATAATGGCTCTGAGTTGAATGGGATTGGCTTCAATCCCCCTCTACGTCACCATGAAGCCTAGGAATTTACGGCCCGACTAGGATGCACACTTTGGGGATTGAGTTTCATACGTTCATCTGTGATTCAAAGGATTTCTTAACGGGTGCTTAGTATGATCGGGCATTCTTTGGTCACGGCTTGAGCATATCATCGATATAGACTACCATTATCTACCTGTCCGGTGGTGAAATATCTTGGTCACTAGTCTGATATGTTGCCCAGTTCTTCAAACCAAGGGCATCCACGTTGTAGCGGTATAGCGCGTGTGGGCGTGTGGTCGTTTTCTTTGCATCGAGGTGGGTGCATTGGAATCGCGATGGCCAGGAAGGCATTTAGAAACGACAACATCCATGCGAAACGGAGACATCAACGATGCGATCTATTTGAGGAAGGCATCTTTAAGGCGGGCCATTGAGGTCGTCAACGATCAGGTACATCTGCAGCTCGTTCGCGCCCTTCTTTGGGATGACTCTTGCATTTGCAAGCCATTAGGATCTTCACCATCTACGATCGAAACACCACTCGGCGGGTTGTCCACCTCTGTTTGAATAATGCGGTAAGCGTCACGGGTGGAAACGCCCTATTTTCTACCTCACTAGCTTTATCGTGGCAATCACGTTCAGTTTATGAGAGGCCAATGTTGGGTTAATCCCGGCCATGTCTGAGTGACTCCAAGAGAATATATTTGCGTTCCTCAACAATACGTGTCATAGCTGTTCTTTTTCTACGCAGGATAACAGAGTGTTGACATATGTGAGTTTTCTCAGTAGATCGATACTCACCTCTAGAGGATCCACATTTATAGTCCTTTTCTTAGCCCTTCAGGCGGTAAGTTGTAGCTGCTATGCGGGAATGCAAACCCCGAGGGGAAGAACGCTTGAACCTTTTTCCTCTCTCTGTTCCCACATGGATAATTGATAGCATTATTAAAATTGACCAATTGGGTATAGAAGATCTACTACACGCACTAGTTAAATAATGACCATTTGATGATATGTTGAAGGGGCGGCCTTCGCCAGTGTAGCGAGGCCTACTGCTATGCAGTGTATAGTCCCAGAATTAAATCGACAAGCGAGAATAAAACACAGTGATTCTTGCCACCTTGTATAGGAAGTGTGATGTCTCTAGTGTTGTGGATTTGTTGCATCGTTGGAGCGAGAGGATTCATCTGGGCCAATTCAATATTTGCGGGGAAAGCCATGCGGTTGAAAGCGGTGGGCGTAACAAATTCTGACACTACCAGGATCTACTAGCACCATATGCACATCAAAGCCATTAATACAAAGGGTGAGTACAAGTGCATCGTAATGGGTCACAATTACCCTGTTGGGGATTACTAGGGGAAAGGATATAGGGTCGTCTGTAGGCTTGGTATCTTCCCGGCTACCACTTGTGTGGATAGCATTCACGGGGTTTGGCCAGTGAGTACGCTCAGAGCTTCTTTGTTGGCATTTTGGTAGTACTGAGCGTGGCGACCTCGATTATATAGTTTATGGCAGGTCTAGGTTCAGGCGGTGCGACTGCGTCGGTTCTAATTTTACCTATTGCAGGTGTGAATTCTTCCTCGTGGTCAACTTCCATGATATATCTCTTAAGGTGCCCCACTTGAATTCTTCCTCATGGTCAACTTCCATGAGAAGGTTTCGCACTAGAAGGCCAGGGAATATCCGATCTAATAAGTTCGAAATACGTTCGCGGGCTACATTTAACCAACTTCTGCTTCACCTCTTCATCCTCGAAACTGAGTCTGGGACGAATACCTGAAGGTCAAACAACCAAAGCAAAGTTAGAAACATCTCATGACTTTCGAAGGATAAACCCAATTAATGCAAACAGAAACTCACGTAGGTTCTTAAGGGCAGTCTAAATGGTCGGAATGTCAAGCGTGTAATACCCCAAATTATACCCTGACAGTTTTATAATATGTTTTGGGTATAATAAAAGTAAATATATATTTTTTCAGAATAAAAACATGCGGAAAAAAATAAAATAAGCAAAACCCATAATTCGTACAAGAACCAAGGGAAAATTGGTAAATTACCACTTGAAGACCCAAGGGTCATTAATGAGGATATCTAGAGGTCAAGGTATAAAAAGCTTGAAAATGAAATGCAAATAGAAGGAGTTATGAGATTAAAGGTAAATAAGAAAGTTAAAGCTGATAATGCATTATTGGGATGGGCGAACGTAGCTGGGTTAGGCCCAGGTATAGGGCCACATTTGGTCTACCAAATCGAAACCTTTTTCCCCCCCAGGTGGGAGGTAACCAGTAAAGAGAGAAAGAGAGGAAGAGAAGAAGAAAGAAGAAAGAAAGAGAAGAAAGGAAGGCAGGTAAGGGAACTTTGTATGGATACATGTTTGGAGTTGTATGGAACTACCTTTGATGTAAGAATTTCTTGTTTGGCATTTGATCTTTCTAGGGTTTTGTTAGGAATTTATCTCCTAACCCTAGATTTGATGAGAGTTGGGTTAGGTAAAAAACTAAATGATAAAAAAAATGTATGGAATGGTATGGATTTGTATGGTTTTCTATGAATTATAATATGGAAATTGTATGAGATTTGTATGGACTTGTTTGTATGGATTTTTTTTTATGGATACTTGGTTGGAGGTTTGGAATACCTCTTTGTTTGTGTAGAATCCTTGTTGGTTTGGTTGTGGTCTCGTAGAGGAAAGATTTGTATAGAGAAAATGTTGGGTTTTTAGGGAGATGTTGTCCGTTTTTTTTCAACCCATGTTTTTTTTTTACCATAACTTGGCCATCACTCATCCAAATTAAGTGATTCAAATTTCTGGGTAAACTAGACTTCTAGAAGAACAAATCTCCCTAAAATAGGTGTATGCAAATTTGGACCCCAGGGTACCTAGAAAATTCGTCATAGTGAAGCTCTATTTCGGGTCAATTACAATTCTGATACAATTTTGGATTTCGGAGCAGTTTTGGTATTTAGGCCATAAGTTGAGTTTCACTCATCCAAATTGAGTGATTCAAATTTTTGGGTAAACTAAACTTCTAGGAGAACAAATCTTCCTGAAATAAGTATATTCAAATTTGGACCCCATTGGACCTAGAAAATTTGTCAAATTAAGGGAACAATTTGGTCACGAAATGCATCTCAAAAGCAGTCGATAGGCGGAGTAATTCCGGTTGTTTTAAATCATAGCAAGTTATCTTGGTCAAAATAAATTGATTCGATTTACGTACAAACTAGACATCGGGGAGAATAACTTTCATGAAGAAAGTAGGGTCCGAAAATGGACTTAGGAGCTGCCTAGAACTGTTCAGGCAGAATTGGTTATAGAAACTAAAATTGTATAAAGGTTATATAAATGTATTGTTATATTAAATAATGCATCATAGTAATATGATTATGATAACATGTGTTATGAAAGTTAAAGATAATACATATATAATTGTGTTATATGAAAAAGTATAGTTAAATGTTTATAAGATATTATTTGAAAATGAATATCTCATAAGTATACATTATATCAGTAGGTATTCATGTATATTAGATATCTTTTTCTAATACCTGAAAGATTGTTAAGAAAACATAATAAAAATGATTGTCTGCTTAAGACCAGGTAGTTGGATAGATAGGCATACTTATAAAGATATAGTTGTTGTAGCATACAGTTTACAGATATCGAGGTCCCGTTTGGGTCGATGACATAGATCTCGTTTGGATCATTATAGCGACCCCGTTTGGCTCATATAGATAGAGATCATTGTCTCGTACAGTGATAGTACATTCGCGTACATACAGATAGAGATCACTGTCTCGTACAGTGATAGTACCTTCGGGTACGTACAGTTATTTCCCGTATCCGCTTCTAAGGTTTTTACAAACATGAAACATAAAAGAAAATGATAAGTATATGTAAAGCATATATGATATGAAAAGCATAGCACTGTTATGCGATGACAGTCTACAGTTACAAGAATAATAAGTACAATATAAGAGGACACGAAAAATAATGAAATATGATAAAAAAAAAAGAAACATGTTATGACAAGTAGCTATGAAAAATGGATAAGTATATGTGTAAAGGTTATAGTTGTCATAAGTCTATGCATGTATAAGTGAGATGGCCAATTAAATGCATATGTATTAATTCCCACTAAGTTATAAGTTTAGCACGGGTTTTCATGTCAGATAGCCAGGTACGAGCGTGGGACGAAGGGCGGGACAATGCATCGATCTCCAAGGTCAACACATCATTAGGTGCTCCTTGAAGACTTTTTGAGTGCTATTTTGTATATGTAATATCCTTTTTGTTGTTTGTAAAAAAATGAAGCAATGTAAAATATTGTAAATGTTGAACACTTCCATGTATGGAGCTTATATATATATTTTGTAATCCATTTGCTACAAGGGATATAATTACCGGTAAGTGTTTAACATTATATGATTGAATAAGCTTAAAGGTTATAAGTTTATAAAAATAAAAATAAAATGATGACACTCTCGCTTGACACCGAGTGCCGGGTTGGGGGCGTCACAAAGTGTATATTCTCGGTCGACGAGTGCTCTCCCAATTACTACCATTGGCGAAAAACCGCGTTCCTTCGGTGTTTGTGGGAGGACAAGATCGGATGATCATCTTGGCATTGATCGTTGGAAATGTCTGAAAAGTCCTCTACGACCCTCCCTTCACATTTAGAGAAATCCAGGAGCAAAGCTATGATGAACCCCAGGACCTTTATCCTAAAGGCGAAACTGACAGCATTGGAACACTCCAGTGGGAGAGAATTGGGATGGACAGAGGTTAAAGTCAGCATGGGACACTTGAGGAATGTTCGGTCAGGGGTGAGACAGCACTAGAGTTTGTGGTCGATTGATCCTTTTAAACGTGCTAAAACCTTAATTGGTTGCAGGAGTCATCGGGTGAATCCAGATTACACGGACTTTGGTGAAGTCGAGATTTTAAGCATTGCATCTACGATTGTAGTTGAATAAAGAAGAAGTGCGTAACTATCCTTATCTAGGTTGTTCAACAGCAAGGCCATGTCAGTGCTAGGTTGGGGGGAGGGGACAAATTTTGCAATTTATTGGCGTAGTCTGGTTATATAAAGAACCATTAGACTTAGGTGGAAATTCAAGTTGAGAATCATGGAACCAATATTGACCTAAAATTGTTCTTGTATGGTTTTGGCTCTTTCATGTCGGTTTCAAACTTGGTGTCCATTTTCGAGTTTAAGATCTTGTTTATATGTACATAAAACGCAACTTTGAAAATCACTACATGCATCTCCTTTTTTGTTTGCATTGCTAAGGGACTAGCAGCGTTTCGGTTGGGGGTGTGATTAGTACCCAAAGTGCTATTTTTGAACCCTATATTAGATAGGTTTGAGTGCTTTTTGCTCACTAATCATGTCATTTATACCCGATTAAAGTGTTGAGTCTTCTTAGTATCACTTATCTTAGGTTAGAGGTTATTTTTGGTTGTTTTGCGAGTTTTTGCGCACTTTGGAGTTCAATAATAAGTCAAATGATGAATCACGAATTGATCAGTGTCGACCATCAATCGGACCAAAATCAAAAGAAAGAATAGAGAAGCGAAGTGATGGAAATCGATCACGATGGGACGAGAAGCAATGCGGTGAAGATCGACAAATCGAGAATTTAAGCTAAGATTGCGAAAATTTATTGGGATTCATAATTGCAACCTTAGCGAAAATTTAGCAACCTTAGCAATTACCAATTTTCGCTAGACACGGGGGTTTTATTTAGAGCCTTTGTTCTAGCGAAATTTCATGTTTAAGCTACTCTCACATAATTTATTCAGCTAAGCGAAATTTTGCTATGCTTGAGTGCCAAGCCTTAGCGAAAATTTCTATTTCGCTATACATAGTGATTCGCTACCTATGAGATCTTAAGATCATTAGACGGATATGTTTGCCTGATCATTTTTGTGTAATTAATGTGAGCTTAGAATTTAATTGTATTACTCTCTTGTCCTTTAACTTAGCCAAATTGTTAGGATTTATGGTATTTTCATGTATTGAGGTGGCCTATATAAGCCCCTCCCTTTTTGTAACCCTAAGCAACAATTTGGGGGAGAAGAAATTTTGTAAGTTTTCATTTTGTAAATAAAGTCTCGTATTTTAGTTAGGGTTTAAGCTTGCTCTCTTCTCTCCTCTTTCACATATTTTCATTTATGATACTCTTGAGGATGACAACTCGAGAGATGCTTGGCTAAGCCTCTTCTTTGAAGAGGAAGGAAGCTAAGCTTGGTAATTAGGGCATATGCATATTGCCCTCTTGTGTTAAAGCTACAGTCTTTTTATGTTGTGGCCCTCATCTTCAGACAGTTGATGGCATTTGTCTTATTGGTTGAAGCGATCTATATAGATAACTTGGAATAGGTGGTTGCAGACCTTTGAACCACCTTTTGCATGGTTTTCCCGAATAGTCTTTCTGAGCCTTTGAGATGATCATTAGTGATGACCGAGTTTATTGAAAGATTATGTTATATTTCATGTTGACTTCAAATAGGAATTGTTTTTTGGGATTAGTTTTTGTTCAACCTTTTGATCAGTTATGCCCGGATATAGTTGCATCATCATATAGAATAAAACAAAGGACCTTGGCACTTTAAGTTACCAAATTGTGACCTAAATCTTACCAAGATTAACTTTTCCTTGTTTTAGTTTTAGTTCAATCGTTTTCCAGCCACATCTGTGAGCTGAAGAATCAAGATCAAATAAACCTTACCTTCTTTTATGCCAAATCGTTCTGGGATGACAATAAAATGTTAGACCTTGGGCTTTCTCTCTCTTGGAGTAAACCGGCTACGCCGTTAGTAGGAGGCTTTTAGGTGTATATAAATTTTGTTGATTTTGGCTCGACTGCTGCGCGCCATTTGCCCTTTACATCAAAGACCCCGGCAGTGCCTACATTGCATGGCATAGTAGTTGGTTCGGGTGCGATTCGGTTTGGAGGCATCAGGGCCTCTCGGCATGTCCTAAGCTCCTCCCCCACTTTTTGTTTTTTAATTTTGTTGTTTTATTTTATTTTATCGCATTTTATGCAGTTTGGGTCTGTTTTTCCTTATATTTTCTTTAATTTTTAGTTAATTTATGTTTTAAAATTATTTTTTGCTTTTCTACAATTTTTCCTAATTTTTCTTGCATTAATTTTTGCAGTTTTTTGTGAAATTTTGAAGCTTGAATGGAAGAAATCAGCAATCTGGAAGCCGGCTGACAATTTTTCGCGAAGCTTAGTGAAAATTTCCATGACTATAAGCGAGAGTACCATGATTCATCGAAATGCTTGACCGCCTCGAGAAGCAAACCATCTTCGACACTTGGACGATATAAGTGAGAAAATCGGGACAAACATGAACATAAGTGGGAGGCTGTAGCAATTAGCGAAGGTCCTTCCAAAGGGGGCTCGATCGATTAGGGCCGCTATTTGACATTGCATGCGACCCTCGAATGAGTCGAGCCGCGAGTGCACAGTCTTCTTGACCTTGCTCTTGCCTTTTCCAAACGAGGAAGGAGGACCTGTTGAAGGGACACGATCGACAACGAAGAATTTGAATGACCCAAGACACTTCACCTATCTACTAAATCGGGTTCTCGTAGAAACTTCCCCCTTTGTCACCTTGAGCAGAAAGAGCGATTGGGCCCGGAGGAAGTACACGTGATTAGACGGAATCAAGGAGGTGAGACGAATGATAAGGCGGGGAATCCCGGCCAGACACGCCTAATAACCCCCAAAGTGGAAACGATAACCCTACGGCCTAAAGGTGTATGAAAACTCCGGCTAAAAAAATGTGAGGAAGGAGGCAGCAATGTACGAGGACCCATGGAATCGGAAACGAAAGGTAACGAGGAAAGTAGGAAGACATATCAAACTAGGGAAGAAAACAAAGGCGACCTCGAAGCAAGATAGAGCAGCCAAAACCACAGGCTTGAGTCTTGAGGCGATGATCGAAGAGAAGTTTGAGAAAATCGAGACCACGAGAGGAAAGAGGTTTGAAGGACAAGGGAATACGATTAAAATAGCTGTGGGATGCTTCTAAAAACACTGGAAACATCAGCCGAAATGGACGGGAAAGTCGAAAAGAAGCCATCATTACCGCGTCGATTGAGGTATGACTGAACCGACAAACTGTTGTCACATTAGGTTGCTACTTGATCTGAAACAATTCAGCCCTTGCAAGCTCGCGAAAAGGCAGAGGCAAGCTGATAGTGCCCACAAAATCCAGGCGCATGAGCCCGGGACCCAAGCCTAGGAAACGAACCATTAGTAAAGCTTAAAGCGGGTTGGCATCCCCCTTAGGATTAGCGAGAAGGCGGAATGCGCGTGGGGACTCGGCCCACGATGGCGTCTTAAAGGTACTCGAGGCATGAGCTCATACCGTGCGACTAGATCCAGGTGGAATTTGGGACAAGCGGCGTGGATAAACGGCTATCCACCCCGGTTGAATCGTGAGCGAATGGGGACCGAGGTTTTACGGCTCACTTGCGGAAGAGTTTCCAGTACATGGGCACAGGTTGCGGCCCGATGAGTGCGACGTTCACCCTCGAGACAGGATGGTGGTGGGAGGATTATCTGAGGCATTAGAGGACATGCTACGAGCATGCGTCACGGATCACAAGACGGTTGAGATGAGCATTGCTCTTAGTGGAATCGCTACAACACGATTTACGAGGCGAGCATACGGATGTGCCGTATGAGGCATTGTATAGGAGGCGTGTAGATCCACCATTATGTTGGACAGTGGGAGAGGCTCCGTCACTGGATTTACAGTGCGATTAGAGACACCTCAGGAAGGTGAGCTTGATCGACGGGCGTCTTCTCACCTGACTCAAGCGACAAAGCTATGCGGATGTCTGGGCGTGACGCCAGTTCGAGGTTGGGGATCACATCTTCTTGGGGTGATGCACGAGAGGAGTGGTCGAGGTTTGGCGGCGGGAAAGTATCGCGGGGTTTATTGGACTGTCGAGATGCTCGGAGGATAGGCAAATGAGCGTGTCGGATTAGCGCGTTGCCGCCTAGCATGTCGAGTGTCCACGAGGTGTTTCACGTCTCCATGCTCAGGAGAGTATCGAGATCCGGCTCGTGGTGGATTGGGGCGGATTGAGGTTGGCGGATGGGACGCCCGAGGAGGGGCCCAGGTGTGCGTGATAGTCGTGATCGGGTTTGCGACAGCGAGGCCAGTGAGGCTAGTGAAGTCTTATGGAGCCTTATGGAATGGAGGGGTCAGCGTGGGAGGCGCGAGAGGGGGCGCGTGAATTTTCCTATCCGCCTATTGTTCGGGGATGAAGGTAAGTGGTTTAGTAGTTTAAGGTTTAAATGGCCCATTTTACATGCATGGTAAGTTACACGATTACATATGCATGTAGTGATTGTAATTGTCAGAATTTCGAGACAAATTCCTTTTAATGAGGAGAATGTAAGACCCAGGAATTTTGATTTACCTTGGAAAAAGAGAATTAAAATCGTAATTTCGATTACAAAATTGTTAATTTCGGTTAAAAATCCGTAATTTATTCTCTAGATCTCGGATGACAAAACGGATTTCACCGTTGGAATCGTCTCGCGAAATCTAGATAGCACGTAAAATTTTGTCAAATTCGAAGCGGTCAGTCGACCGTTTTCGAGGCATGCGCGTTTGGTCTTGAAGTAAGCGATTTTCGATCTGTGAAAGTCACATATAACACGTACTCATGTGCCATAAGTGAAATGAGTAGAGAAATGATGAAAATGGACGGTCGAGAGAGTGCCGAATGTCAAAACTGGGAAAAGAATTGACATAAGGTCATTTTTGGAAAGTTTAAGTCACAAAATGCCAAAATAGTGTATAGGACTCTTCTCCTTCATTAAACCAAGACAAAAACGTGAAATGAGGAGGAAGGTTTGTGATGGGGTAAAAATGGTGATTCTAGAGAGTATCGACTTCTCTAGATTTAGCGAGATCCGACCGTCGTGATCTTCGGCCTGAGAGGGAGAAGCGCTCTGCGGGAGAGCTACAAAGTGGGTGCACGGGATGGGAGTTCGCCAGCTCAGGAGGTAGGGGTTTCTCCTACTTGGATTTTATTTTTCGGGATTCAATTACCATATACAAATGTTTCGGTTGATTGAATGAGCAGTAGTTTGATCGATCCAGCTTGGGATAGAATTGATTAATTTGTGAAGACCCATTCTTGACCGTGGCAGTGAGAATTTGTTTGAGGTCTTTAATAGTACGTAAATTATACTTTAAATCATGAATTGATTTGGATGAAATTTGGAAATGAGTAGTGAAATGCGGGTTGAGAAGAGTGAGCGGAGTGAATGGATGTGTGTTTGAGCTTTGTAAAACCTAGGTTTTAATTCACAGGAATAATTGACGAAAATATATTTTTGTGTGAATATGTGTTTGGTAAAGTGATTAGTGATTATACGCTGTATGATCATTAGCCCAAGGGAGCTAATTTTGATGTATAAATTGATTTATTACATAACATGATTGTGTGATTGGATATTATGTGGATATGTGCATGTTTACATATTTGCATGTGATTAGACTGTATTGGAATTGGCATACATGCATTCCATATGCACTAGAACATTCTAGGACTATAGGAGTTAGTGCATGAGATGAGTCTAGAGAAAATGGTTCGGAAGGTGATGCAAAAATGTAATTATCGGTGATCAGCTAAACAATATCAATCGTCGGGCTGGCAGGAATTGATATATATTCATCGGAGGGTTGTCCTGAGCTAACAAAACAATAATTCTCACTTGGGGCTTAGGCGGGAGTGTGAGAGAGTCGGACTCGGGATACGGAGTTGATCATGTAGACATTCAAAGTAGGGATCATGCATTTGAATGTATGTTTATTTTTAGACGTTGCCTTTAGCGTGACTTGGGTGGAGTAGCCCGGCCGGAATTGATTCCACTGCGGCGTTCTTCCAGCGCTCGAGAGTTACTATTTTATAGGTACCGGGGAGGCGTGCGGGGGCGGCTAAGATCACAGGTAGAAGTTAGAAGAAAGTCGAGTTGTGGCTTTGGTTCCTGATTTATTCATGTATTAGAACTCTATAAGTTTGATATATGTTGTATAAGACACTACAAGGAAAAAGTTCATCAATGACGCGCTCACAATGTCATTGAAGAGTTTCAATGAAGAGCACTTCCCTAGTGGTGTAATTTGTCATTGTATATGTTTAGATTACAATGACACTCATTTAAAGCGTCATCCTTTATATCATCATATTTCAATCTAATATCTTAACTATGACACTTATATGAGCGTCATTGATTTTTATATGTTCATATTTTAGAACCATGACACTCATTACAAGTGTCATCATCTTTCTCACATTAAAAATCTTATTTGCATTAATTTCATTTGTTATAAATCATAATATAACAATATCATAATTATTGAAAATGTACACATAATATGAAAGTCGTATTAATAAGAAAAAAATTATATCGAAGTCATATGGATAAGGAAAAAAAGCTATGCATATATACATTGATCGAATTACATTTTTATATTTCAACAAGTTCATAGATTCTATGAGTAGAGTACAAAATGTTCTTCCAATTTGTTGGTAGTGAAGGATCTTTGTATTGGATAGTGCTAAGCCCATCAAAATCATCACATAAGGCCTTCTATTCCTGTTCAGGGTTGGTAGATAGAAATCCGAGGGAAACCTTGATGGTAGAGTAGAAAAGTTCACGGAATTTCTTGATAGACTTGTTTGTTGGGCCAGTTGCTTTTCCAGTCGGTAGGATTCTTGAAAAATGCAAATATCAACCCGCAATGTGGCCATATTTAGAGTGATAGTTCTCAACATATATATTTTAGAAACAAATATAAGAAAAATTCTTGAAAGAGAAATCACTCCTGGATGGAGAAAGCATTCGATTGAGTCTGACTCTGCGTGATCGGGAGTTCTCTTTGGGGCTATAAATAGGATACATGATCGGGGAGTTCTCTTTAGGGCTTCCTTGACGGGATGTTGAAGAAAGATTGAGTTACGAGACAACTTTTTGGCTATGAAACATGGTCGATTGTCGAATTCTTGGAGTTTCATCTTTCTGCATTATAGCGATTAGTGCTTTACGTATCTTTGGGTGAATCCCAATTGCATTCTTCAAGTACCTGAAATGCTTTGACATGGCTTTGAACCCAAAAAATATGTATGGAGAAGCATTTTGAAGCCCAACAACAGTTTCAAAGGATCCAACTACAGAATGCATCTACTGCCAATATAGCTTATATCTCCTGTAAACCTAAGGGAGATGAAGGGGAAACAAATTACAATTATCTAAATCTCTTTAAAGGTGGGAAACTCTCTGGCATGTCGAGATATGGGTAAATGAGGTTATGAGGTAAAATATCAATGCCTTATCTTTAGAAATATCCAGACTTTCTCAAATAAACTATAAATAGGAGTAGGGGCACTTTCAATGCTAAATAACATGTTTTGATTGATAATTGATTAACTTATTGATATGGCTAATATGGATGCTTCAAGAAACATGTTTTGACACAATCCAATACTAGAAGTGCATTTTCAAAAAGATGTTAATATCTAATAGACCCAAAAATTTTGTATACATTAATTATTCATTGGAACTTACATAATCCCTTTTTTTCTTATGCTTAAGTGATCTTATATAGAATGGGAAACAATAAAAATGATCTCTTATTAAGTGCAATAGTTAAAAACTAACGACCGAAAAAAAAGTCAAAATATAATGGAAATAGAAATCTTGTATCGAGGACTTATTCATGGGGACTTAAATGGTCTTACTTTTTCTCGCTTTTTTTTTATCAAATGAGTAACATAAAACGGTCAAAAATCCCTTATAAAGTGCTAACAAATGGTTAAGACAAATAATCCCAACTCAAACTAGTGATTCTAACACTGCAATTATATCACAATGGCAAAATCTAGTGTCTGAAAATAGCTATATTTCAGGCGACATACACGAAAAACAACATCATGATTATAAGCGAAAGTTCTTCCCGACTTTCGGAAGGAAGCAATTAGGCCACCGATCAATCTTACCCTATCCACTTTGAACTCGTATTTGAAGGTCTCTTAGGGCAAGATGGGTTCTTGAGTCACCTTTTAAATTCCAGGTAATTCATAGCATCCCAATATGAAATATTCAAAAATGACGATCTGAGAAGATTTAGAATTGCAAAATTAAGCTGAAGGTGGAAAGAAAAAAAAGAAAATTAAATCTTTGCTCTACTTGTTTGATACCATGCTGTGGTTGCTACATTTTCTATTAACAAGCGAGTTTGTGAGCTTAACAAATAACAGTGCCTCAGCCTTAGTTTGGGAGTTCCTTTACGATCTAGAGCCACAGGATGAATATCTTAATAGGTAGGGATACGATGGTGAATTTTAGTTCCCTTAGAGTTGGCTACACCAATTTGAAAATTCTTCTACCATCCATAAATTAGAATTATTTTAAAATATTTAAAACCTAAATCTCATATTAATCGAAAGCTTCTTACATAAACACGTGTATATCACTAAACTTACTTGAGTAAACGCTACGAAATCCAAAATTCCCATTCATAATGCGTTTTAAGCGTCAGTCCATTCTCAAATACTCCCCAGTATAAGATGGAGCTGACAATCTCGTTATGATCGACTTCCTAGAATCCTAAGGATTTGACTTTGTTTGCAATCCTAAACCCCTGACGCACATCGACATGGAAAACACCCCGAGCCATGCTTGCCACAGGTTCCTCCATAATCCTCTGACACACCTTTCAAAACATGATTTCAGTATAAGAACTACATCTCCGATGTGGGCTTAAGTCAAACCTTGTGCTTGGCATTTATAGCTAATAGATTTATCGACTAGATTGTGAGATAAAAGTTATCGCCTTTGATGAACTTGATGATGCAGGTGCCTAACGAGATCGACTGTCTGCACTTGATGTTAATTGGTTCTGCCAATGGCTGACTCGCTCACGAGTAGACTCGATTCTTGACTATGACTCAAACCCGTTCCTACCATAACCCTCAGATGTGGTTGCGGCCTCAAACTCCGGCTTGCAGTTAAGGATTCTAAAATAATCATGTTCGTTTGGATTAATTATAAAAATCATTCATCTTGGAACAGATTCCCTTGATCGCCATGTAATCAATTGATTAAGAAGCGGGAAAAAACCACAAGTCTAACCACAAGAATTCGACGATCTAACAAGAAGAGAACTTAGAGACAACCCGAATAATCAGCGTAAAAAAAAAAAAGCAAAGCCTTAGAACCTTATGTTTTGCAGCGATTCTCTTCTCTGGGAAAATCATAAATCGTAAAAAATGACTCACCAGAAGATTGATGGAAAATGCCGTGGAGAAGATGGAGTCGTGCAAAGAAACCCCTACTTGATGTGCTTTATTTAGTCGCGCCATTTGCAACCCACAACTGTGGAAGGATGAGACGATTGGGGTAATTAGTGACCTATAATCTTGAGTTTGCATTATCCACAATCGAAACCCTAGAAATCCCAGCATTGCTTCGCTCTCATCACCAGAGTGGTGAATCTATGACCATGTGAGAATCTAGCGGATTTGGCTACAATCACAATAGTACCCATTTTTTCATTGAAGGCTTCCACGTGGTGTCCTCAGATGGAAACCTGGAAGTTTGCTTCCATTTTCCCTTGCTGGCTTTGGTATGAATATGGGATTTGAGATCGTGAACATCGGGTTTGGGGAGCAAGTTTTAAAGAGGGATATTTATACCCATAATTCATCAAACACTTTAAAAGTGTCATCGTAAATAATTTGTGGTATGACGCTTTGAATAAGTGTCATGGTGTATCAAACAATATTTAAATAAGTCATAGAAGCGTCATAAACTAAAAAATTTAGTAAAGTAAACAATGACATCTCTAATGAGCATCATGAATCTCACATCCAAATCTAAATAATGTCGCTTTTTAAAAAGCGTCATGAATCAAGTGTCATTATTTTTATTCTTTGTAGTAGTGAGAGTAGAAACATATTAACTCTTGTAACTATTGAGTATTGTTTATGGGCCCAAGTGGATGTATTACTCATGTGATTGGATATATTGGATTATATTGCACTGTTTGGGACAGGATATGCAGGTGTTGTAGTTGGGTAGAGCTCCCCGTGCAAAGGAGACTCTACCGATTTTACGAGTAGCGTCGGGTAGCAGGCATCCACTTAATATTCAGCGGGTTGGCGGGTAGTCAGAACCCCGAGTTTGGGGTGTATCTGACTTGGTATCGGAGCTTAGTATCACGAATACCTAGGGAGCTTGGTTGGGTATCCATCACCAGCTAGGTGGTTTGATGTAGATATAGGTATATGAAACGCAGTTGAGGATTTGGGCTTAGGCCATAGTTGGTGAGCACATCACCACTAGGTGTGGTTCGATGTTCGGTTTAGGTATGGGGTACCGCACAGGAAATCACGAATAGCTAGGACCTTTGCATGCATGTGTTGGTATGTTTTGCTTGATTTGATGAATTATCATATGATGGTGTGTATGCCATGTTGTATGTATGATGTGTGATCATGTGTTATGATTGTTTGTGTACTTAGTACTTGGCACATGGATGTGTTAGAAAATGGTGAAGTTTTTACAGTGAGTGAAAACTGGAACAAAGAGAAGAAATAAAATAAATGGGAATAAATTTATTTGGTTGTGAAAATGAAATCAAATTTTAAGTAATTTGAGGTGGAACACTGGGTTAGTGTTATATATAGGAGACTTTGAGGAAGTGCGGAAGACCATTTCCGGAATTAAAAAGAAAAAAAACCTATATATATATAAAAAAAACATTTTTGTCTTCCATTAGTTGGGAGAAATGAAAAAAAAAATATAGATGAAAGGTGGAGAAATTTTTTTTAGTGTAAAAGCTGGAAAAAATAAAAATAAAAAATAAATTTATAAATTTTATTTGGTCTATTGGGAGAAAAAATAATTTTCCTAAGGTTTATATGGTGTAAAACTGAAGAAAAATGAAGAAAATAAATTTTTGTAAATTTATTTGAGTGTTAAAGAAAATGAAAAAAAAATGAAAAATGAGTTTTTAGTTATTTTTCCAGCTGCTGGAGATAAATGGAAATAAATGAAAAAAAAATTAGTCACGGCTTAGTTTTTGACTACGCTCAATTATATATGAAAAAAAAATTTGTATTACAGAGATAGAAATTTGGAAAAATTGTAGTGAAAAATTGTATTGCAATACCATTTTTTGTATTGCAGAGAGGAAGGCTTGAGAGTTGGAAGTTGTATTGCAATACAGCAGATTGTATTGCAAGATGTGTAGTTGGTTGGGAGGAATTGTATTGCGAAGACAATTGGGGAACGAATTGTATTGCAATAGAGGCGGCTTTAGGTACAGCTGAAGGAGAGCTGTGTGCAATCTGATCCCCAGTGGGCGACCCGGAGTTTGTATTCTGATACAAAGTGATGAGCGCTGGGGTAGGCTGTGTGCGATCACGACCACGAAGCTGGAGCATCTGGGCACCTTTGGCGCCCAGCGAGCGCGCGCCTTGAAAGCGCCGGCTTGGCAGCGAAGCGTAGCGGCGGAGCAGCGAAGCGAGCGCGCGGCATAGGAAGCAGCGGTAGTAACCGCAGCACGAAGCGCGAAGCGCTATGGCGAGTCTTCAGGTGTAAGTGCGGCGCCTTGAAGCGCCGAAGCGCGCGCCCAGCGCCCAGCGCGGCGCGAAGCGCGGCCTTGGTAGTATTTGTACTTGGTGCACTACGGCTGTTTTTAATGGAATTTGACCAATCTTTGTTCTGAGTCAACTTTTGGACATTGTTCACTGAACTGGTTCATGAACAACGCATTCATCACAAGAATTTCCTTTTTTTATTAAATTAAAAATTCAAATCAAATCGGAAATTGACAAAAATTTGAAAAATGAAATTTTTGTTGAAAATAATATTTTAAAGCGAAAATTGAATGCCTTGCATTACACGAAAATGCAAGGACAATGCATACTCTGTGATTAATGTATGAAGAAGAGTGTCTCGGGCGGTGTTTATACCTTGGAGATCTGAATTGAAATTGAGCGTGCCATTGAGCGGTGATGATGGCTAGGCGAGGGCGGGGGCGTCGGGGCGTCCGCTTTAGGCGGTCGGGCACCACCGGTGTTTGATCGGCGGACTTGTCGCGGTGCATGGAGGTGATACGTTTTGCTATCGCCTGGTGGTATAGCGGTGGAAGCGGGAAGATCTGGCAGTATTCTCCGGAGGTTTAGGGCGCATCGTCCTCAGATATTCGGGAGGAGATCAGGTGGTGTGACCATTGGTTTATGCGGATCGAGAAGGTGTTAGAGGCTATAGAAATAACCTCGGCGGCCGGATTAGACTAGTTGTGTTTCGGCTAGAGGTGAGAGACCCGAATATGGTGGAAATGGCGAGGACCTCCTAGAGACTGAAGCGATGACATGGGTAGAAATTTGGGGTGTGCGTAGTGCGATGCTTTCGAGGCTATGGCTCGAGGAGTTCCCAGAGGCAGACGGGCGATGGTGTGATGGATTATGTGACTAAGTTCACATAGCTAGCTCGATTTGTTGATGATTACGTGGCCTGAGCTTGGCGAGGTTAAGAAGATTGAGAATGGGAAGTTGTCCATTCGAGCGGGTTCTCAGGACCGCTTCTGAGATGGATTCCATGGTTGGAATGACCGATATAGAGAAGTTGGGCTTAGAGGTTGAGACCTTAGAGGCGGATTGTATGTGGGTTCTCCTAAGGATTAGGGCGAGAATAAGGATGATCGTCGGGGTGAGTTAGAGATCTCGGGACTCTACTCTGATGGACACGAGGATCATGGACATGTCAGTTCGATGTCATCTTAAGGATGAGTGGGCGATATAGCTTGGGATCGTTATCGATTGGCGTAGGAGATTCTACGCCTACCGGGACCGGTACTGGGTATTGGTATTTGAGGGGGCCAAGCATGATATTTTACCCAGACCGGTATCACGAGTCAGTGTCGGGGGTGCGGTTAAGCGGGTTGGCTAGCGGCACCTACTGGGGCGGTGGGGGCCGGACTTAGATCTACCTCGAGTGGTTTGCTAGGTATCACGAATGTTTTTCCGGATGAGCTACGGACTATCTCCACATAGGATGTAGACCCGGTATCGAGTTACACCACAGTACTTCACTATCTGCATGACTCCGCGTAGGATGGCACCGATTGAGTTGCGGGAACTTCGAGTCCGATTACATGAGCTATTGAATGAGGGTTCATTAGGCAGAACACTTCACCATGGGGCGCTCGGTTCTGTTCGCGAAGAAAAAGAAGAACGAAGACCCTTCCCGTGCATTATTCTGAACGAGTTGAGCGGGTTCACGATCAAGAATCGGTACCCGTGCAGGATTGATGACTTGTTTGATCAGTTGAGAGGGGTGCGAGTCTACTCGAAATAGACCTTCGCATTTAGTTTACCATGTCGGTGAGGTTAGGGATACAGATATCCCTAAGGCGGCGTTTAGGGCCAGCGTTATGGGCACTTTGAGTTTGTGTTGATGCCCTTCGGATTGACGAATGCGCCGACAGCTTTCATGGATCTCATGCGTGGGATGTCTGACCTATTTAGATCGGTTGTCGTGGTCTTTGTGGATGACATCTTGATCTGCCGGTCGAGTGGGAACATGAGTATCGCGAGGATCGTTTCACAGGTTGTTGAGAGACTCGCCGGTATCGCGAGTTCGATAAGTGCGAGTTACGGCTTCTTGAGGTGAGATTTTGGGACAGCGATGGTGTCGGCGTTAGGAGTGTCGGTCTGACCCGGAGAAGGTCGAGGCGGTGATGAGTTGGGAGAGGCCCGAAGTCGGAGTCTTGAATCGTGGTTTCTTGGGATTGGTGGGTATTACGAGAGAGATTCATTGAGGATTTCTCGGGATAAGCGGCATCTATATGACTAAGTTGACCGGCGGGAAAGAGGTTAAGTTTGATTGGGATGGCCGTCACGAGAGGAGGCATTCCCGGGGAGTTGAAGAGGAGACTTACTTCAGCTCCCATCTTGATAGTCCGGACGGGGACGGGGAATTTTCTGATGTATTGATGCCTCGAGAAATTTGGATTAGGATGTGTTTTGATGCGGTCAGGAGGGTAGTAGCTTATGGTTCGTCATTTGAAGAATCACGGCTTGAGAATTACCCCACACACGACATGGAATTAGCGTGTCAGTCTTCGCCTTGAAGATTTGGGCGCCCTTGCTTATGCGACGGGAGTTCGAGGTGTACTCGGATATAAAAGTCTGGAAGTATGTTTTCTTGTGGGACCTCAGTAACAGGCGACGGATGGATGGAGTTCTTAGAGGATTATGACTTTCACTTTGCATTACCATCCGTTAAGGCAAATGTGGTGATACGCTGGTCGGGTCGCGAGGAGCGTTAGCTGTAGTATGGCTTCTCGGGAGTGGCGGATGCTCGAGGCGTGAGACGGTTTAGGTACATAGTATAGCGGCTTGATTTCGGGGTACTTTGGGGAGTTTAATGGCTGAGTCTCTGTTGAAGCGAGTGATTGAGTCCCGATGGCGGGGCGGAGATAGTGTCCATCGGGGCCAGATACGATCAGTCTCACGGGTGAAGCGAGGATTGGGCCGGATTCCGCGGATGGTAGTCGCCGATTTAGGGGGCGGTAGTGGTTCCCGGTCGGCCGATTTGAGAGGGAGATTCTCGGGGGTTTCCTTTGCTCTCGGTTCGCCGTGCATCGGGCACGAAGATGTACCAGGATCTTCGTCGCCAGTACTATTGGAGTGGGATGAAGAGACACGTAGGGGATTTTGTTCGACGATGTCTCACGTGTCAGCAGGTTAAGGCTGAGCACCAGAAGCCTGCAGGGCTACTTCAGCCATTGGAGGTGGCTGAGTGGAAGTGGGAGCACGTCACGATGGACTTTGTGACCCACTTGCCCGCGAGCCTTGGGAAAGAAGCGTGGCAGCGGTATGGGTGATAGTGGGCCAAACAAATCAGAAGGTAGCACATTTCTAGCCTTCTGCGGATGACCTTCTCCCCTTTGGAGAGATACGCGAGTTGTACATTCGTGAGATAGTCGGTACATAGATACCGGTATCCGTAGTGTCGGATGGGGACGCTACGGCACGCACGGAAGAGTTTCAGGCTATGGGCCTACGGTGACGATAGTCTGACGTTCGGCCTCAGACGGATAAAATTCGATGCGGGGGTATCTGAGGCATTAGAAGACATGCTACGGCGTGTGTCACGAGATGTGAGAGCGGTGAGGAGCATTTGCTCTTAGTGAAATTCGCCTATAACAACAGTTACCAGGCGAGCATACAGATGGCACCGTATGAGGCATTGTATGGGAGGCGTAGATCCCGCAGTTATGTTGTTGGGCCAGGGTGGGAGAGCTCCACGTCAGCGGTCTGATCGATTAGAGACACCTCAGAAATTAGCGAGGCGTCACGGCCGGTGTCTTCTCCGCGACCGAGTCGGCAAAAAGAATTATGCGGATGTCTGTCGACCCTTAGAGTTGAGTTGGGGATCGCGTCTTCTTGAAGGTGATGCACGAGAGGGAGTGGTCGAGGTTTAGCCGAATGCGGAAGCTATCGTAGGAATTTATTGGACCTTCGAGATGCTCGAGAGGATGAGCAAGTAGCGTGGAGTTGGCGTTCTGCACTTCAGCGTGTCGGGTGTCAGCTGGGTGTTTCACGTCTCCATGCTCAGGGCCTCTCGGATCCATTTCATTGTGGTGGATTGGGGCGAGATTGAGGTTGGCCGGATGGGACCTTCGAGGGGACGATGTGCATTGTTGATAGTCATGATCGGGGTTGACGCAAGGCAGTGAGGTAGTGAAGGGTGCTTGTATGGAGCATGGAGTGGAGAATTCGGCGTGGGGCGCGAGGGCATGTGCGGGCCACCATCCCTTCTTAATTGAAGGATGAAGGTGCGTGGTTTAGTAGTTAAAGTTTAAATATTTGTTTACATGCATGGTAGAGTGCACGTTACATATGCATGTGGTAATTGTAATTGTCCGAATTTGGGGTGAAATTCGCTGGGAAGGGGAGAATGGGCAGAAATTTCAATTTAAAAAGGGTAAAATCGTAATTTCGATTACAAAATTGTTAATTTCGGTTAAAAATCCGTAATTTATTCTCTAGATATCGGATGAAAAAGCAGTTTCCCTTGGGTTTGGAATCGATCTCGTGAAATCTAGCCCAGCACGTAAAATTTGAGTCGAATTAGAAACGGTCGGGTCGACGCGTTTTCCAGGCATCGGATTTGGTGTCGGTAAGCGATTTTTCGATCTTTACGAAAGTCACGTATACTTAGCATTACTTCGTAATGCCGTAAGTGAAATGAGTAGAAATGATGAAAATGAAGTAGAGAAGTCTTAGAATGTCAGCGGGAAAAGAAGGGACATAAAGGTTATTTTTGGAAAGTTTAAGTCACAAAATGCCAAAATAGTGTATAGGACTCTTCTCCTTCATTAAACCAAGGCAAAAACGTGAAATGAGGGAGGAAAGATGACAGTAAGTCAAAAATGGTGATTCTAGAGAGAGAGTATCTGACTTCTCTCTAGATTTAGCGAATCCCAAGTCGGAGTCTTGACGCAAGAGGAGGCGCTCTGAGCGGAAGAACGCGTGGAGTGCCGGTTAGGAGTTTATCAAAATCCGAGAGGTAGAGTTTCTCCTACTTGAGTTTATTTTTTAGGTTAGTACCATGTAAATGTTTGGTTGATTGAGGGCCTTGAGCAGTAGTTTGATCGATCCTAGCTTGGGACCGAATTAGTTATTGAACCCGATGTGACGGCCAAGTAGTGAGGGCTTGTTTGGGTCTTTAATAGCGTAAATTATCTTTTCATCATGGATTGATTTGGATGAAATTTGAAATGGCGGTAAATCACGGGTTCTAAAGTGAGCGGAGTAGATAGATGTGTTTGAACCATAAAACCTAGGTTTTTACTGTTCTTAGGAATAGTGACACGAAAATATTTTTGTGTGAATATGTGTTTGGTGAGTGATTAGTGGAATTGCCGTGTATGATCATTAGCGAGGAACTAATTTTGATGTATAAATTGATTTATTACATAACATGATTGTGTGATTGGATATTATGTGGATATGTGCATATTTACATATTTGCATGTGATTAAACGTATTGGAATTGGCGTACGTAGATTAAGTATCTTGGCTGGAACATCCTGGGTATAGAGGAGTTAGTGTGAGATGATCTAGAGTAAATGGTTGGAGGGGTAGTCTAAAATGTGAATTATCGGAGGGTAGTCGAGCTAAACCAATATCAATCGTGGACCCCGATTACAGTATTCATCGGTAGTCGAAGCAAATAATATATCAATCGTGGACGGCCCGATTATTGATATATATTCATCGGAGGTTGTCCTGTGCTTAATGATAGTCTGTCACGAGGGGGCAGGCGAGTGTAGAGAATCGATGAAGACCTCGGGATCCCCGGAGTTGATTATGTAGACATTCAAGTAGGATCATGCATTTGCATGAATGTATGTTTTATTTTGGAGCGTTCTGCTGCGCTTAGGTGGAGAGTAGCGGCTTAGGGTGATTAATTTCTTGACGTTAGCTCGTACTATCGAGGATACTATTTTACGGTACCGGGGAGTGTGCGAGGGGGCCAGTAGATCCATGAGGCCCAGAGAGTTAGAAGAAAGTAGGAGTTGTGGCTTTAGTTCTGATTTACTCATGTATTAGAACTCACATAAGTTTGATATATGTTGTATAGGTAAGCTTATGTGCTTCTTGTAAATATTAGTATTGTTTATGGGCCCAGAGTGGATGTATTCACTACGTGTAGTTGGATATATTGGATTATATTACGGCTGTTTGGGACGGGATATGCGGGTGTTGTAGTTAGGTAGAGCTGGTCTGAGGAGACTGCGATTTTTACGAGTAGCGTTGGGTAACCGACGTCAGCATGTCCATCAGGTTGACGGTGGTCGATGAGCACGGGTTGGGGTGTCACACGTCGGACCAACCTTTTAGTGTAGGTTGCAAGTTGTACATCGATCCAGGCAGAAGGCCATTTAGCGACTCGAAGCTCCGGCCCGATGTCGATGAAAAGCACCATCATAAGTAATTAAATGATTAATTAGTGAATTGTAACTAATTTTTGACAAAATAAATGTATTTTGAAATAGTTAAATAAAAAATAAAGACTCTTTATTCTCTTGAATAGGATCAAAATCCTATTATTGTCGAAAAAAATAATGAGAGAGGGTGGTAGAAATAGAAATTTGCAATTTAAGCTGCCCAGTTAGATCTAACGAGCTAACAGTAAATTTGAGTTTGGCTCTAATTTTATTAGCCCCAATCGGGCCAATTGGCTCGACCCGGGTTGGCCAGTTGAGTCAAACGATGTATCGAATCGGAATTTGGCTGGTTGCGAAATAAAAAAAAAACCCTTATTTACTTCCTTATCCTTCGGGCCCGCGAGGCTGGCAATGGTTAAAGGATCGGAGGCGGCGTCCCCAGGAAAATGGTCAGAGTCTACGAGAACAAATTACTACAAGTTTGTAATGGAGTGAATAGATGTGAAACAAAAAAAAAAAAGAATTTTTGAAGAGAAAAATAAATTTATTGATTCAAACCAGCAATACATCGATAAAAACATAAAATCAAAATCATTGAAAATCATAGAAGATGAAACAACGTCCCAGGTTAATAACGTATTGAATCGAACAGCGCATATAAAATAGTTGAGAACTCGCGTTTTGATTTTCTTTATCGTTCATAATCTTTGCGTAATTCGAGTTATATGCGTATTGTGGCCAATTGATTTGATTTGCTTGTTGGTGATAAAGATATATTTTATTTATGCAAATCGTTCTCCGTCTGAATAAACGTCAGCGCAGGCGATGATAATATGTAGTAAAGCGACGGCCTCTTGAAATAACAATTGAAAACCCAGATCTCGTGAAATAACCATTTTATTGAGGAAGAAAATAATGTAGAGAGGTGTTGATGAGTTATTTTAAGTAAATAATAGCCAAGAATGTCCCTTTAGTTAAATTCTTCGCAAAGGAAAGAAATTTGTCGATAAAAAGAGGCTAATATGTTATATGGGCATGGTTATTTCTAAGGAAATTAAAAATATATATATATACAGCACTTGTGATAGAAAGTAGGGTGGCGTTTGTGTTGTAGTGCGTGTCGATAACGAGTTACACAATATATTATTAATCAGAAACGCGTCTGAATAATAAACGTATTGAAATCGCTGATCTGATTAATAATCATGTAACTCGATACGACACTAATATAAATCGTTTATTAACTTAGTAATTTAAAATAATATAAATTATAATTAATGCATCAATATTTAATAATTAAACTGATTAAATTCATATTATGTGAATTGACATGAATCTAACTAATTTATTAAACAAGTTATATGAATTAATATAAATTTAATAAAAATATAACTATAATCAACATAAATCCGTAAAAATCATGTCGAGCTTGTGTGGTGTTCACGAGCCACGTTAAATTTTGTCGGGCCTGATTAGAAAGGGGAAAAAGAGAAGAAAACTCGATTCATGTAATGCTAAGATCTTAAGAGAGATTCCCATAATTTAAGTTTTAATTTATATTTTTTAGACAAAAAAAAAATAGAAGTCAGATTCATAAACGTTGAGATTGTGCCACATCAGATGGGGCCCGCAAGCTTTTTTCCATAACGAAGATGTGGCAACATCTGAACCGTGAACGTCATTTCACAAAGAACCAAAAGGGGAAAGTAAAGATACCCCACTTGGGTTTTATCTGTCTCAGTGTTCTTCATACACTGAACAACACACGATATCACCTCTGACCTCTCACTCGTCTGAGTCAGCCACCGAGTTGCCCATTTAGGGTTTCGGAATCCACCTCCCCCGGCATGATCTCACCTTCTCGCCTCGAAATATGCATTATGGGCTCTCCATCTTCAGGTACGTCTCCTAGGAAACGATTTGCATCGTCAAATCTGTTTGGTTGCTGAGGAAATGTGGTGAATTTCTGGAAATTGGCGTTCTGAGTCTTGGGTTTTGCTTCGTTTCTTTTCTGTTTTTAGTCCCACCTGGAAAATGGTTGGTGGGTTCGACTTCTTGAGGTGAGTGTCCGTGAACATATGTCATCAAATCTGTTTGGCTGACGAGAAAATGAAGGGAAAATTGTAAAAATTAACATTCCTGGAGATGGGTTTTGAATTTTTCTTTTAATCCTGTCTGGAGAAGTATTTTTGGGTTCCATTTCCATGAAAATGCATCATCAATCTGTTTCTCGGAAGTTGGTGAAACTGGCATCTCTGGGTCTTTGTTTCTTGTTTCTATTTCATTTATATTTTTACTGAATTTTCAATTTCTGGAAGCTCTGATGATAGAAACAGCAAAAATTGAATTTTTGCTATCATTGTTCTTTTGTTTGTTCTCTGGGTTTTGTCTGCAGTCACTCAGGGATTTAGAAGAAATCATTTTTGCTAATCAAGTGTTTTTGTTTTTGTTCGATCATTGGCTATTTATCATTTGTATATAGCTTTCTGAACGATGGTTTTTTTTTTTTTTTTTTGTGTTTGCGGGTTTTGGGTGTTATGTTAATTTTTTTTTTTTTTTTTTTTAAATTCAGTATACTTTCCCCCTTGTTGCTTTTAAGAGTAGTTAGAACCTTCTGTGTTGTTGAGTTTCCAAAAAGGCTGTAAGTCCCAAACACACATGTACATCAAGCTCAGGTTGTTGGGGATTTTTGTTTTGTTGGATCCATAATAGTGTAGTTGAAGTTCCTTTATTTTCTCAGCAGTCAAACACGGTGTTCCGTGTTCGGGTTATTCTCAGGTTCTAAGTCTTGATGTGTCTTATCCGGGTCAATGCTAATAGTGTAGTTGAAGTTCCTTTATTTTCTCAGCAGTCAAGCAAGGTTTTTGGGGTATTCTCTGGTTCTAACTTCTAAGTGTTGATGTGTCTGATCCAGGTCAATGCTAATATCTTTCTGTATCGGATTTTGGGTTTTGTTTATTTCTGTGGTAAAACTAGCTACTAGAAATATTTTCTGCCACATCTGCAATAATTCATTTTACTTAACTTTGTTCTTGCATCCTGAAAATGTTTTAACTCTTTTTTTGGTAATTATTTTTTCCGGAACAAAGAATGTGGGCTTACAATGCTCAGTAGAAGAATTATAGGAAGACTGTGCTTAGGAAAAATGTTCCGATAAAAGAATATTGCACATCTATAAAGTTGAATTCTTAATTGTATTGCAAAAGATCTTATTATTGGAGTAAAACCCAAAATTAGATTATAGATACTGGTTGTATTGCATTTATTGCTACAAGGATACCGGAACTTATAACACTTCTGAAAATGAAGGGTAACTTTGATCCTACTGTTTAGGCTTGTAACCAATCCAGCTAGTAAAATTATTAGTTGGGATCTGCTTTTCTCTTTATTTGGTGTCTCTTGGGTTTTGCCCGCTTCAGTTAGAGATTCCCTCTTGGGATGGAAGAGTTCTTTTCTTGCAAAAGAAAGGCGAAGAGTTTGGAAGGCGCGTCCCTTCTGCATCTTTTGATCGTTTTGGAAGGCTTGGAACAGTTGGCTTCTTGTAAAGGAGGTAAGCTTTATCTCCTGTTTTCCTTAGGCCGCTTTTTCAGCGCCTCTTTCCATTATATGCGCTTCATGGACAAAAATCGCGATTTCTACGATTTTTTGGAGAAAATCAGATTTCTGAGCCGGAAAAGATATTGGGATGGTCTAAAAAAAAATCGGCGAAAAATCGCCGATTTTTCCGATAAAAACCGATTTTTTCTGGAAAATTTTTTTTTTTTGATTTTTTTTCCTGACTCCAAAAATATGCAAAAATTGCTTCCCGACTTCCAAGCCAACTCCACCCAAAATGCCTGAAATGACATCCTCCAACCACCAAGCTACTGACGCACTTATTATATATAATTTAAACTTTTTTATATTCTTATTATTTATTCGTTTATAACTTTATAATATTTTATTTTATTTTTTATTTTACATTATAACTTATAAATATTTTTAAATCTCAAATATTTAATTTGAATAGGAAAAAAATAAAATAATATCATTTAAAATTTAAAATTATTTCATATAATATTTGAATTTCATATTATCTACATAATATTTATAATAATAACAAAAACAAATAAATAATATCTCTTTTAACATAATATTCAATATATTAAATATAATATATTTAATTTAATAATTACTAATCCATTTTACTTGAACTACCTTAATTAAGATAAGAATCATTTCTCATAATCTATAATTAAAATACGAAAAATTTTAATAATCCCATATTTTTGTAAAAAATAACTGTTCGATATTTTACCAATATTTCCGATATTTCCGTAAAATCCAATTACCGATATATCCGTGTTTACCGATATTTTGATCCTTGATGCGCTTTTTACTTATCAAATTTTTTTTTTATTAGAATGCCTTATGTGGTTGAAAGAAAGTTTTGTGAAGATGCAACCATCATAAACATCTACTTCAAACTTTGTTGTGATTTCTAGTTGGATTCACGTTTACTGGCTTTTGCATAAATATAATGGTTTTGGTTTTGGTTTTTTTTAATCTGAACAGAAACTTATTATAATTGAAAAGTGAAAGGATGAGAAATCCTTCTCGTCTCCTATCACCATCCACCAGAAAACGCCTCCCATAGGTCACCACAACTAGACCCGTGTGACCCATTCCTCTCTCTAACCTGAAACCGAAATCTCTTCCTATAAACTGAACCTGATCCAACTCCAGCCTTACCAGTGACCTCTCCGTCTCTGACCATGTCACAACTCAGGCCACTAACCACTAGTAAATACCTCCCCAAACTTGCCAAAACTAGACCTCATCGAACAAAATCCGAAGACCCAAAAACCTAGGACCCCTCAACGTGGAAACCCAATCTAGCAAAACCATCACCTCTTCTTCCTCGTCTCCGACAACCAGCCACTGTAGAAGACATCACACTGAGCTAAATCCAACAACTAATCTCAACAAAACCTTGCTTTCAAATCGTGAGAACACCGAGCTATAAGTGTACTTAATCATTATTATGAGTCAACAATTTCTTGTAATTGTTTTAATATTAATAAATGCTTTTGATTAATTATAGATAAATAACTTTAGTTTTGCGGTTGTGCATTTCATTACTTTTTTATTAAAATAAAATAAAGTTTTAATAATGGTAATTTCTGTGCTTATAATTATTGCATGCAGATTACTAACTTTGAAAACTTTATTACATAGGGCAAGTCCATTGTATCTCTTAATAAAATAAACAAGCGACACCGCTTAAGGACCTGTTTATATTTAAGTAATATTGTAGCATTAATAATAACATAATGTAATTAAATAAGAAAATAATTTTCTATCGCAGTTGTAACCCCATGAAGAATGCTCATAGCAAGTCACTCAAGATTTTTACGAAATGATTTCATGCTGACAAAGATATTTCTGCTAATGTTCATATTTATTACTCAAGCACTTGTAGTTTGATTAAGAGGTTAGAATGTTGTATTGAATACATTTGACTTTAATATTACTATTTTGTTATCTATGCGTAAATTTTATAATTAATGAAAAATATAGTGTTTCAACTTATTTAATGACATCTATTAATTTAATTCTCAAATCTAGAACTTTATGATTACATATAATTGAAATTTTCAGCCATAATAGGTTCAATTAGTGATAAAAGTTACAACCTGCACGTCGAAAATTAGTTACGGTATTTACAGATAAAATGGAGATGTATTTTTCCGTCTCTTATTAGAATAGAGACGAAAAAATTCCGTCTCTGGTCTGTCTTTGATTAGAGATGAAATATTTCCATCCCTAATTAGAGACTTTAATTAAGACGAATCTAAATTAGATACAAATAATGCTTAGACTAAAATTCCGTCTCTAATACGTCTAGACCCCGTTTTCGCAAGGATTGTAGATCGACTGTCTGTCTCTAATTTGTATTTTTCTCTGTTGTACATCAGACGCCCGATCTCGGTCCGCTGATCACCCAACCCGCTAATACAAAGCGATGTCTGTTACCCGACGCCATTTTTAAAATCTACAGTAGCTCTTTTGAAATGGGAGCTCTACCCAAATACACACTCATATCCTCGTCTCCAAACAAAGAGCATTATAATCCAATATATCCAATCATGAGTAATACGCCACTGGGCCTATGTCAATGAACATATGTCAATCACAATCCAACTCAGATCTGATTAGTCTATAGCTCAATTGTTTTACTTTACAAACACATATATTAAAATTCTAAAATTCTAATACATGATGTAAATCATCAAAAGTTCTTACAATCCGTGCTTTCTTCAAAACTCACCCCCAGACGACCCATCTCCTCGCGCTCCCTCGTACCAAAATACGTTCCTCGACGCGGTGAGCTAATGCCCGCAGGGACCGCTCTGGCTGGCCACTCACCACCTGTTGGGCAGCTTAATGCTCCAACGAAACACACATTCAAGCAAACGCATGATCCTACTCAATGTCTACATGACCAACTCGGGATCCCGAGCCCCATCGACTCTCCTCACACTCGCCTAAGCCTCGTATGAGAATTATAGTTTTAAACAAAGTTATTTGTTTATTTGTGGTCTTCCCTCCGATCTAATTAGTGGACTGTCTTCGATATTATATTTAAATGCTGATCATCTCCGAGATATATCAATTTGGCCGCTCCTCGACGATTGATATTTTTATATGGATTATCCTCCGATATATATATGAAATAATCACGCCTGACGATTGATATTTTAAGTATGACTACCCCTCCGATAATTTAATATTTTAGACTACCCTAACCATTTTCTGCACTCATCCTACGACTAACTCCTATAGTCCTGTGGACGTTCCAAAGGCATATAATCGCATGTATGCGCCCAATACAAGCCTTAATCACACGCAAATACATTCATGCACATATTCACATAATATCCAATCACGCAATCACGCTACGAATTATCATTCAACATCAAAATTCAAATTTCACTTTGAATTAACGATCAAACACGAGCGATTTAATTTAAATCACTCGACCTAAACACATATTCACACAAAATACATTTTCGTGACACTATTCCTAGGAACAAGAAACCCTAGGTTTACTTGCCCTACACCAACAAGTCATCTATTCACTTTAGAACCCCGCATCTCACGGCCATTCCTACTCTTTCCAAAGTCCAATACATGATTGAATACCAAATCACTCAATTTGACAACCCACCACCGTGGCAATACAAATTTCGCCCAATGGAAATCAAAATTATATCAATTCGGGTCCCAAGGTTTGGTACCGATCAACAAATTCTCCTCACTACCATTCAAATTTCAAACATTTGCAAAGTATTTAAAAGAGGGAATAAACCACAGTGGAGAAACCCCTGGCTCCTCGGGAGTTCGATGAACCCATAAATCTAGTACCCACGCCGAGTTCCCTCTCCGCAAGAGAGCCAGCTTCTCCCTCTTTAAATACTTCACTCCCAGTATTCAGATACTCCACATTAAACCACCCAAGGATGGATACCCAAACCCAGCCTCCCTGGTGATTCGTGATACCCAAGCTCGATACTGCTTCGTGACGCCCCAAAACTCCGGTCCGTTGACCGTCGTCAACCCGTGAATACAAAGTGCCTGGGTTACCCGACGCTACTTCGGGCACTCCAAGAGAGCCTCCTTTATACAAGTGGTGCCTCTACCAAACACAAGACTGCATAAACCTGGTCCCAAATTCAATATAATCCCAAGGATAACAACATGGATAAAACCACTTCCTGGGCCCATACAACAATATCCATTAACATATCACCATGTCCCATAGTTCCAAGAGTTAGTAAACTAATTTTGCTACAACAATATATATTAAATTATGTGTACTCCTATCACATTAAGAAACCATCAAAGCCATTCTATTTCTTCAAAACTCACTTAAGATCTAAATTGGCCCTCAAGACGCTTCCTGACCTGGTAGTAAAATGATCCCACGACGGCGAGCTAAAGTCATGAGAGAATCGCTCTAAATGGGCTACCACCTCACCTAAGTGCGTGCAATGTTCCACCTTCTTAAACACACATTCAAGCCAAATGTACGATCCTACCAATGTTCATACGACTAACTCCATCCCGAGTCCTCACTCGACCTCCTACACTCGCCTGGCCTCAGACGAGAATGCATTTTATTAGCCGACACCCTCCTCCGACAGATATATCAATCGGGCCGCTCCGACGATCGACATAAGTTGCTCAGGACTACCCCTCCGATGAATATCAATCGCACTAATTCGACGATCGATATTTTTCGTTTGACTCATCCATACTTAACATTTTAGACTACCCTCCGAACCATCTTCTCTAGACTTATACCACGTGACTACTCCCCATAAATCCCAGTGGATGTCAAGAACAGATATAATGCATGATGCCAATTCCAATACAGTTTAAACCACACGCAAATATATATACATGAATATATTTACATAAACTTAATCACACAACATGTTATGATTTACTCGCTTCAAAGATCACCAATAATTCGCTAATATATAAACACAAGCAATTCGATCTAATTACTTAATCAGTTACTTGCATTTTCCCAAAAATACATTTTCGGTCATTTATTCCAGAAATTGAAAACCTCTAGGTTTTAAAGGCTTCAAACATTTATGATTCATTCATCTTGCCTACTTTGCTTAACTCATTTCACTACCTTCCCACCAATTTCAATCAACACACGACATTAACACCCAAGAACACACAAGTTCATACCACACCACGCGTGGAGCAGCTCTACTCCGGCCGCTCCATTCGCCAACTTTTATATTAATTCGATCCCAACGTTTGTGACCGATCAAACAAATTCCTAATGGCCTCCATCAACCAAACATTTGAAAAGTACTAAAACGTAATAAACCCAAGCAGTGAGGTAGCAAATCCTACCTCTCGGAGTTGTCAAAACCGCGAAACTGGTCCACGCTGCAGCTCGCTCACAAGTAGACCGCTTCCTTCTGCCTCTGTTTAAACTAACTGGCCTGATCGCTGATCTGGAGAGAAGACCCTCTCTCTCTAAACCCTCTCAACCCAAAGCTCACTGCATCCCAACACCTAATGTTTTTGTTCGCCTAATGTGTTAGGACACGAACCACTATACACTATTTCGCAATACTTAAATCAAATCTCTAAACGACTAATATGTCCCTCTCTTACCAGATTTGAGATTCTGGTGACTCCTATCTCACATTCATTTTCATCATTTCTCTACTCATACCACTTCCTAGACATTTGAAGATTACGTTACGCGGTCGTCGAGATCGAAACCGACACTATGACTCGCACGCGACGCTCTCGAAAAACGCGCCGACTCGACCGTCTCGCAAAATTACGAAATTTTACGTGCTAACTAGATTTTGCGACGATTCCAATCTGAGATAATCTGCTTTCACATCCGAGATCTAGAGAATAAATTAATGGATTTTTAACTGTATCATAATTTCAGAATTAAAATTACGATTTTGCCCTTATTCCGTAAATTGGAATTTCTGTCTTACATTCTCCTCTAAAAGGAATTTCGTCCCAGTTCAAGACAATTATAAACACTACATGCATGCAACGTGTACTCGTAATTACATATATGTAAACTAGTTATTTAATTGCTAAACAATCCAAACCAATGCACTTCATCCCTGCAAGGCGGATAAGTGGCCCGTGATCAGGTCCCTTCACGCTCCCACGCGGAACTCCTCCCACCCATAAAGGTTCCATAGTACCTTCATCAGGTCTTCACCTGGCCTTGCGCCGCAAAGACCGCATCACGATCATCAACACGCGCATCGGTCCCTCCCTCAAGGTCCCATCTCGCGGTCAACCTCAATCCGTCCTCAATCCACCACATGAGTTGATCCGCACTTCCGGAGCATGGAGACGTTGAAACACCGTGGACACCCGACATGTCAGTGGTAACGCTAGCCAGACGCGACCGTGCCTACTCCTCTCGAAAGTACTTTAAAGGTCCGATGAACCGCGGCGATGGGCCTTCCCGTGCTTGTCGAACCCGACCACCCCCTGCATAACCTTCAAGAAGACATGATCCCCAACCCTCGAACTCTAAGGGTCGCACGCCAGACATCCGCATAAATTTCTCTTCCGTCTTGCTCCGAGCCGTGAGAAGACGCCGTCGTATCGCTTTCATCGAGGTGTCTCTGATCAAATCAGACCAAAGTGATTTGTTTCCCACCTCGGTCCAACATAATCTGATCTGCATGGCCTCCCATATAAGGCCTCATACTCTGCCATCCGTATAAGCCGTCGGTAATCATTGCTGTAGGCGAATTCCACCAAGAAATGGTCCTCCCAAATACCCTTCTTATGATCCAGACGCATGCTCGTAGCACGCCCTCTAACACCAGATAGTCCTCTCCCTCGTGATCGACTATCTGGTCTGAGGGCAGAACTCCATCATGGTTAACAGGCCTACAAACTGAAACTCTTCCAAAAGTGCGCTGTAAACTCAATCCTTTATCCCGGCATACCACACACCCGCATCTGCGGTAATGACTATTCTTCAACTGCATAACTCAATAGTAATCCCTCCGCGCTGCGTCATCCACGCTAGAAATGTCACTTCGTGAGTCGGTCCACTATCACCTATACCGTCATGCTTCTCGCTAAGGGCCCCGTGGCAAATTGGTCACAAAGCTCCATCGCGACGCTGCTCCCACTTCCACTCTAGCCACCTAACGGCCGGCAGCCCCCGTCGCTTCTCGGTGCTCGGGCCTCAAACGGCCGACATATGAGACATCGTCGAACAAAGTCCCCACGTGGTCTCTTCATCCCACTCCAATATACCGGCGACGAAGATCCCACATCTTCGTGCCACCTGGTACAAGAAATCGAGAGCAAAGTGGAAACTCTCCGAGAATCTCCTCTTAAATCACTAACCGGGGAAACCACTACTGGTCCCTTTATATCATGATCACCATCTGTAATGGCCCAGCTCGGCTTCCCATGACTGATCGCACTCTGGCCCCCGATAGACACTATCCCCGTTGGCCCCGCCATCGGAACTCAATCACTACCAACAGAGACGGTAGCCACTAAATCGCGCCTTAAGGTACTCGAGTCTCGCTCGTCAGAACAGAGTCTAAATCGTCCCACGCCTCTTCGAGCATCCGCCACTCCCGAGATGCTATACTAGCTAACGCTCCTCGTGACTTCCGACCGGAACAAGATCACACTCACACGGCCTTTACTGTGATGGTAATGCAAAGTGAAGTCATAATCCTCTAGAACTCCATCCATCCCCAAGGCTTGCCTCATGTCGAGGTCCCGTTTGCGTGGAAAAAATATACTTTACTTTTATGGTCCGAGTATTCCCTCGAACTCCTCGCCATATAGCACTCGGGCGCTCAAATCTTCAAGGCGAAGACTATGGCCGCCAACTCCATATCGTGTGCTGGGTAATTTCGCCTCATGATTCTTCAACCCACGAGAACCATAAGCCGCCACCCTTGACCGCATCAAACACATCCCAATCCAAATTCTCGAGGCATCAATACACTCAGATACCCCCTGTCCCCCGTCTGAACTATCAAGATGGGAGTCGGCAGCCCCTCTTCAACTCCTGGAATGCCTCCTCAGACGGTGAATCCTAATCAAACTCGACCTCCTTCCGGTCAACTTAGTCATAGTCGCTATCCCTGAAATCCTCAATGAATCTCCTTCAGGACACCCGGGCCTAATCCCAAGAAACTACGATTCGAAGACTCGACTTCCGGCCTCTCCCAACTCATCACCCGCCTAATCTTCCGGGTCGACCGACACTCCGACGTCGACACCACGTGTCCCAAAAATCCACCCCGCAGTCGAACCTCGCACTTATCAACTCGCGCATACCTGATGGTCTCTCAACAACTCCGGCAAACGATCCTCAAGTGATACTCATGCTCCCACTCCGATCGGGCACATTAAGATGTCATCCACGAAGACTCACGCATACAAACCGATCTAAATAGGGTCAGAATATCCTATGCATGAGATACATGAGTCGCCGCCGCATTCACAATCCAAAGGTGATCACCCAGAACTCACAAGTGCCCATAACGCCAGCCCTAAACGCCTTAGAATATCTCGTGATCCCCAACCTCACCGATGGTAACCCAGTATGGTCTATCTCGAGTAGACTCGCTTCCTCTCAATCGATCAAATAAATCGGCCAACTTCTGCAATGGGCACTCGATTCTTGATCGTAACCCCCGTCTCAACCTGGTCTCTGAGTCAATGCACGTCGAAGGGTCTGGTCTCTTCTTCTGCAGAATGCAGAACCTGAGCGCCCATGGTGAAGTGCTCGATCGAAGAACCCTCATCCAGCAGCTCCCGTGAATCGGACTCGAGTCTCGCAACTCAACCCGGTGCCATCCCATGCTGGGTCACAGACGTACAAGTACCGGTAGTTGTAACCTCGATGTCGAAATCTACTAATTCTCCGTATATGCACCAGTGAATTCATCCTGAAAAACATCCACAGACTGCAGACACTACTCGAGGTAGATCCAAGTCCGGGTCTCTCCGCCCTCTAGGCTATGAAGCCACCCCGCCAATCGTCTCGACACTGACTCGTATAATCGGCCCGGGGGGCAAACATCATGCCTGGTCCCCCCCGAAATGCTCACACGAGTACCATCCTCTCAAGGTGGTAGCAAGAACCTCCTACGCCACAATTGATAACGACCCCCAAGCCGTCAGCCTGGTCCATCCTCGTGATGACATCGAACTCGACATGTCCATGATCCTCGTGTCCACCGTGAGTAGAGTCCCCGCAGATCTCTAACTCGCAACTCGAGAGTATCATCCCTATTCTCACCCTAACCTTGGGAGAACTCACATATAACGGCCCTCTAAGGTCTCACCTCTAAGTCTAACTCAATCACTACCGATGCAAGAATGAATGAATGCGACGCCTCAGAATCAAACAAACACTCTAGCCCATAGCGATATAAAACGCACTCGTATAACAATCGGGTCATCGACTCGGGGCTCACGGTGACGGCGTAGACACGCCCGATCTCGACGTCTCCGCCAGGGGCCTGGCCCTCCGCTCTACTCCATACTCCGCCCCGCTCACCGAAATGGGGTGCCCGTAGCACCCTCAAACTCAGACGCCCCCGTGGCCTGTACCGTCGTGGAGGAATGCACCAGATCTCTCCGTCCACTCTATCAGGACTGCATGTCCCAAAACCCCGGGATCCCCGTCTCTCAAGGCCACGCCTCACGTGTCCGTGCTGTCGACAATGGTAGCACACACCTGTCCCGCCGACTAGCAACTCATCCGGTCCCGCCCGACCGGCACCTCATCCGTCCCCGGGGCTCGATACCGTGACTCGAGATCCCTCGCAACTGTGAGGCCCTCGCCTCTTCCCCCGAACTCGGAGGAAGATCGACCTGGCCCTTCCTCTTGCCACTAACACTTGCATCCCGAAAATTCCCGCATCCTCTATCTCTCTCTCTATGGTCAGGGTCGTCCCAACCATGGAATCCATATCCTGTAGGCGAAGTCCTATAATCCTGGCCCGAATGGACAACTTCAGTCCATTCTCGAATCTCCCACCTCGCCATCTGGTGGGCCACCGTAATCATCAAGAAATCGGCCAATCCTCGTGAACAAACACATAGTCCATCACAAACATCGCCCGCTCTAATCCTAGAACCCCGAAGCCTTCTCGCATGCCTCGCAATTCCTCGAAAATATCGCCCATGAACAGCCTCCCAAACTCGCCCATGTCATAACCTCTAAGTCTCTAGAAGTCCTAACCCATCTCCACTCATACCCGGCCTCGCCTCTAGCCGGAATGCCGAACCCCGATCCCGGGTCAGACGGAGTGATCTCCATAGCCTCCAAAGACATTTCTCGACCGCATAAACCAATGGTCTCACACCACTCCGGCCCCCTCCCCGTGAATGCCTGAGGGTGGTGCGCCCAGTCTCCTCGCCGAGGTTACTAGGACCTCCCCGACTATCCGCTCACACTCAGCCCGCATATAGCAAATTCACGTAACACCTACAAATTCTACAAAGGCCCAGCCGATCATATATCTACGGCCAATAAATGTCTGGTGCCCCATCAAGGCCCCGGCGGACGTCCTCACGCCCTCGCCTCCCTACTACCATCTACACAATTAATATGGTAGTTAAATTCAATACAAGATTCTAAGGCATAACACAAATTTCGAGACACTCATCATACTCTCATATAAATCACAGTATACACATTGTCCTTGCATTTCCATGTAATGCAAGACAATTAATTTTGCATTTAAAATATTGTTTTCAACAAAAAAATTTATTTTCGAAAATTTCATTTTTGAAAATTATTATTATATTTTTTTTTTTTTCGAAAATTTTGTCTATCAGTCTCCAGACATGTTACACTCTCTCGAGGTACTATTCATTAATAATCAAATTTTTTTTTTCGCACTCTACGTCAATGCATTTATAGTAATTGCAATATGAATATCTCATATATTAAATCACCCCCAAAAAAATTTTTAAAATTTTTGTACTCTTTTTTTTTTTTTTTTTTTTTTTTTTTTTTTTTTTTTTTTCCTATGAACAGTGTCCATGAACAGTGTCCATGAACAAAGGATCCAACAGCACCCTGTACCTGTACTAAATCGGGGACCGGGCTGGGTGCACAAGGCGCACACCTGTAACCCATGTCACAAGACACTGCTACAAGAAGGTGCCTGTGTCGTATGGCCACACACAGACAACGCCCATCGTGCGCATGTCGCGCCGTAGACAACAAATAACAGCCACCGCCACGCGGCGTTGTGTCGCTACAGAGCACCCAGTCGCGGCGCATGTCGCGACCTCCCTGCCTTGCTCAGCCCAACCACCCATGTTGCGACGTCACTTCGATGTCGCGACATCAAGGCACCTTAGAATCATACGCGACATCATATCTATCGCACACCGCCTCTCCCGCCCACTTCGCCGGGTCGCCACCTTTACGTCGCACATCACTCTGGCGCGTCGCCACCTCCGGATGACCAACCTATGTCACGACGATCGCTCTCTCTTACGTCACGACCTCCCAACCGGATGTCCATGTCGCGACGCCAATCCATGTCGACATCAAGCCCAAATTCCTAGCCATCGCCGCCCCATGTCGCTGACGCCCACCGATGTCACGACATCGCCCGCATAGCCTTCTTTCGCCACGGGCCGCGACGCCATGTCGACCTCCCCGTCGCCACCCATGTCGCGACCACTTTACGTCGCGACATCCTTTCTCCTCTAGTCCGTGTCACGACACCAACCTGACGTCGCTAATTCGCCTTGTCCGCCCAGTCGCTGCATTGCCTATGTCGCGGCGCATTGCCATGTCACACAGCCGCCGCGCCGCACAAATTCGCCCCCCGCCCGCGGCACTTGAGCGCTCCCGTCACGAATTCTAAACTGTGTCATGACCTGCCAGCCGGAAATTCAAGCAGTGAGCCATTCCAGCCCTCGTTTGCATTTTTTTTTCAAAACTTCTCCAGTGGCCTTCGCGGTACTCTAAAGATGCAGTCTTGCCACCGCTCTTTATCCGCTTCATTACCACGAATATATATATATATATATATATATATATATATATATATATATTTTTTTTTTGAATTCTTTCACGTACCAAAAACTGGAATAATTTTCCAGAATTCCACAAAACCCAATCTGTTCATGTTTAAAAACTAGAGCACTGTCCAGAAAAATTTTTTTTTTTTCGTTTATTCAGTTCTGCTTTTTGAAGCCTAAATCATTTTCTTCAATTTTAACCCAAATAAATTTATTGAAATTATTCTTTTTGTTTCTTTTCCAGTTTTGTACATTGTCTGACTGAAATATTTTCCTAAAGTATTTTCTAACACCCATATATGCTAATCACCAAGCACACATACAATCTCACATAGGAAACATGTCATACCACGCCAAACACGCAATAGATTAACTAAATCCACAAAACACTCCGGCTGCGTTACGTATTAGTGTCTGTTTGTCAAAGTGATTTTCTGGAAATCCGTACAAACGTCGAGACCGCGCTGGTAGAAGAGTCAGCACCTGACTATGGCTAAGTGCGAATCTTGGTCATGGTTTTATTATACCTGCTCTCCACATTAAAACCACTGGTGGTGATGATTTTGAGCGGAAGCTCTTCGACAAGTACCGAGTATGCCTAAATACGATGCAGTGCGGCCCCAAAACCGGGGTCAGTTGTTGCCGTCAACGTGAATCTGATGGAGTGTCGGGTTGCGGAATGCCGCCGGAAAATCGGGGCGGAATCTCGCGCCTCGGGGCTGCCCGAGCACGGTCGCCATGCGCGCGTAAAGCGGTCGATACTGTCCCGAGATAGCATGGATAAAAGCGACCTCTGGGATTAAATCACAATGATATCCATTAACATACTCAATGCATGTCCTTAGTTACAGGGTTAGTAAATAAACTCTTACTCAATAATATATTAAATTATAAAATTAATACGTGTGAAGAGCAATGTGCATGGCTCGGCTTCTTCCAAAACTCAGCTGGTGACAAAATTATATAACCACTGCTTTGCATAAAATGAGAGGATCGCGGCCAGGTATTAAAAGCTCGATGGGAGAATCGCCACAAATGAGTACACTCCATACTAAGATTAAATTCTGAGTATTCAGTTAAATGGCGCATTCAAGCCCGAATGCATGATCTGCTTGAATGCATGGCCAGAGCTGGATAAATTATCAAGGCTCTCTACTCGCCTAAGCCTTGTATAGAAATTATTATTTTATTGATGGACAACCCTCCGATGTAGCATACTTATCAATTGGGGCACTCAGACGATTGATATATAAGTTTATTTAATGGCTGCCTCAGGTGAATATCAATTGGGCGCTCAGACGATTGATATTTTTGGTTTGGGTACCCTCAGATACTTAACATTTTTTAATTCACATGAGGCAATGCTTATATAGACTTATACCATGCGCTGCTCTATAGTACTTAGGATGTTGGAGTGCGTATGGAATCGTGTATCTTGAATTAATCTAGTTTAACAACATTGAATATATATCTGTGAATATATTTCATGAAACTTCAAATCTTTTTAACTTATATTGCCATCGTTTTACCCGTTCGGCGTCAAAATTATTCGCGAAATTTAATATACAATAACCGGTCGATTAAATTACTTAATCAAGCACATATTTTCCCAAAAATACATTTTAGGTCATTATTACCAGAACGTTGTACTGGGTTTCACAGTTCAAACGTTTATTCATTCATCGGTTCCACTTTACAGTAGACGCGTTCATGGCGGCCGCGCATTTAAATCAACGCGCGATTAAAGAACACACGATTATTGCACATCGCGTGAAGCGTACGGCTGCTCATTGGTACCAGCTTTTTATAATTGTCGATGTTTAGGGCCGTCGGCTTATTTTTCAATAGCTTCGCAATCATTCAACGTTTGAAGAATCCCAAAATGGGAATAAGCGTAGGGAGAAAATCATATAAGGTTGTCAGCCATGGCAGAGTCAGCAGCGTGGCTGTTTCCGTGTGAAACGTTATGCAACAAAATTAATCATGGTCCGTCATGGGATCTTAGAAAGCCTGCTCTCTCTCACAAAACCCTCTCAACCCAAAGCTCCTGCATCCTCCAATGGCCTCCACGTTTTGTCTTGGCTGTCTGAGATAAATAGCTGCTCATATTTTGAACTTTAGTCAGCAAATCAAATCTACAAATAGCTGGAAGTATCTCATATCTTTACAGGATTTGAGATTCGTGACTATCTCGGCCGTCCATTTCATGTTTACCTGCCAAATGCTTACGATGCGGCGAGTCATGTTATATCTGGCTTTAAATCGGCGTGAAAACGTTCTGGCACTCGAGGCGCGATGCCTCGAAAAGCGATCTTGACCATTGTCTCTCGAAAATTCACGAAATTTTCGTGCTAACTGGATTTTGCCCGAGGCGATTCCAGCGGTGCGATTACCGTTTATCTCGAGATCACAGAAGAATAAATTACAGTTTTAAGCGTAATTTACAATTTTGTAATTAAAATTACGATTTTGCCCATATTCCGAGAAATTGGAATTTCTGAACTACGCGTGCAAATCTAGAGAGAAGTGTTCTCTCTCTCAAAACCATCTCAATGAAAATTTCTTTGGATACCGAACTTTCTTTTTCCCCACGTTTTCCTCTTGCTTAATAGAGGAGAAGAAGCCTTTATTAATGATTTTGTCGTTAGTGACTTAAAACTTTTCAAACCTTGACATTTATGTCCTCTTTTCTACAGGAATCGATGTGGCATAACGGTTGTCCATTTTCATCATTTCTCTACTCATACCACTTGTAGTGCGTGATGCGTCTTTATATATTCTTTGATGCATCGGAAATCGTTTCTGGCACGAGAAATGACCGCCGAAAATTTGCGTCTTCAGCTAAGATTTGCGAGGCAGTTCAGTCTTGTCAGTTTAAGTGGTAAGTTGAAGTCGATCAGATTTTTAGCGAAATTATAATTTTATGTCAGAATTCGATTTTTGCCTTATTCGAAATTAGATTTCTGGTGCTGATACTTTTCTTAACCATTTCTCATTTGTGTCTCAAGAATTTTCTAGACGGAACATATTCATGAGATTATATGCCTTTTCAATCTACTAATCAAAATGAATTAGGAGTTCTCCTTTTGAGGTTGTCAATTGTAATTCAAGCTAAAAAGAAAAGATTAAAACTAAGCTAAAAAACAAATAAGTATTAAATTTGCATAAGGCTAAATCAAAGAATTAACTTACCCTCAACATTTTAAATGAAGCACTAAACTTCACAATCTAACAAAAATTGACCAACTCTACTGACATTAAACTTCTAAATATGGTCAACTAAAGACTCAAAATACAAGGAATAACTATAGAACTGAAAAGAGTAAAAACAAACCAAAATAACAAGGATATGAAGAAGAGGCTGTTTTTTTGTTCAAGTGCATGATGTTTTGTCGGACCCGGATTGGTGGTTGGGCCGGTTCAACCATCAGCAATCCCTTCTTTGGTTGGTTCATGTCTTTAGCTTAAGTTATCCCTTGAACGGCATTAGTATACTTGGGTGATGGTTGTGAGTCCATCGGATGAATCGGACAGTTCATGTGGAACTGCATGGTTTAAAATTTTAAATACAAAATGGGTTAAGTCTTAACTAATTAATGTTTCCGAACCCACAATTTAAGGATAATTAATAAGTCTAAGGTTTAAATGACTCTTTTTTTCCTTCCCATCCTGATATGAGACAAGGAAATGTGGATGACTCAATAAAAAATATCATAATTATAAGTTGCAACCTGAGTGCTTAAGGTTGAGTAAAGAAGGGCAAACCAATACTCCAAACAAGCCTTTTGTTAAAATTTGTCGTATTGTTATATCTATATAATATATATTTGCAGATGACATTTTTTATGCTATTTTTAATATATTTTCAAATTTAAATACTATACATATTTTATTTCACATAATTTAAAACATTAATATAATTATATAAAATATCAATAAATAATTTTATAAATATTACTATTTTTTGCTTACATATAATTTTTTTTTTAATTATTTATAATTTTAATAAAACATAAAATATATATTTATGATGTCACCGGTTCGATCAGCGATTCGACCGTCGATTCGATAAATGAACCGTAGACATTAGCTTTTCCAATTAAGCTTATCGATCCAGTTTTAAAAACATTGGTGCATTGTGCCTCTTTTCTTCTTGTGAGGGTCTCTGCCTCCTTTTTACTTTTAATTTAGTAATTAATATTTGACTAAAAAAGACATCAAATAATATTAAATTTGTAAATATAATATTTCTTATATTTTTTATTGAAAAATAATTATTTTGGACCAAAATGTCTTTTCCTATTTTATGTATTTACATTGTCCCTTAAAAGAATGAGTAATTTTTATAAGAAAATAAAAAATGTATTTTTGTCAAAATTAGGTTAAAAATTAATAGAGGGTAAAATTTTCAAAATTAGGTTTTCAAATCATCTTTTAAACGAATTACCTAATTTAAGAAAACTAAATTTTGGAAATCTAACATTTCAGTCAATTTTTAACAACATTTTATTCAAAAATAAATTATTGTTGTTTTGTAAAAACAACCCTTTTAAAAAAAAAAAATATGTAAATACATGACATGCTTCCCATTTCTTACATTTTTTTCTTGAAAATAATTATTTTGGCCCACAATGTCCTTTCCTATTTTATGTATTTATATTATCTCTTAAAAGAATGGGTAATTTTTGTAAGAAAATAAAAAATGTATTTTTTGTCAAAATTAGGTTTTCAAATGGTCTTTTAAACAAAGTACCTAATTTAAGAAAACTAAATTTTAGAAATCTAATCTTACTGTCAAATTTTAACATCATTTTGATAAAAATGTCATTATTAATTTTTTTTGTAAAAACAACCCTTTTAAATATATATATATATATATATATATATATATATATATATCTTTTATATATATATATATATATATATATATATATATATATATATATATATATATATATATGTAAGTACATGACACGACCAAACACATTTTATCCGTAATAAATCATTTTCGAAAAAAGCATAAAATGATCAATTTTACAAATTTTGATTTATTTGAGCTCTTTTAACCCAAATACTTCATTTAAAAACCCACCTTCCTCCTTTTCCACTTCTTTTTCCCATATGTCAGTGGTCTTCAACTATGGACCTTCTCTAGGAAAACTATGATAGATTTGAAATATACTTTAGAATTATTTAAAAAAAAAAATTACCGCCACATTCATCAAAATCCTATTTATCAAGCTGAAATTTAGAGGTAGACATATCATAGAAGGTCCAGTTTTTAGTAACTCCAAATATTATGTTTGTTGGACCAAAGAAGTTTTAAATTATAAAAATTGAGTTATTTAAATTTAGGTTGAGCCCCTAAATTAAAAAATTAGGACCCGATTATTTATTTGAACAATATTTCATGAGTTCATATTCCTACTTGAGGAATATTATAGTATATTTATTCTTTCAAATCGAGTAAGAAATGAATAAGAAAATAGAGCTCCCAAGTGACCCTCTTGAAAGGTGTTGTTTGGACTTTCGAGTTTGACTTGTGTCAGTTCAGCGAAAATACTGTTTGGACTTTTCAGTTTAGAGTTGTGTCCAGTTCATGAAGATTGTTGTTTGGACTTTCATTTTGAGTTGTGTCTTTAGGATGGTGACTGTCTGAAAAGTCACCAACAAGTCTATAAATACTCAGGTTCATTGTCATTATGAGAAATAACAAACGAATTTAAGTGTTTCATTCGATAAATGGTACCAGACGGCCTTTAATGCATTATTTTTGACATTTAAGCGATCCGATGAAGTACACATCATAGTTTGGTTATTTGAATGATTGATTAGATCTTTACTTCTATACATTAATACCAGTCATTGTATCACTGGGAATGACGCTCGGTATTACATAAGCACCAAGAGTGGAAGTGAGCACATGTAAGGACATAGTGTCAAACACTAGCCTTGATCTACACAAAGTTCTATCACGGTTCTGTGCGTCAGGTTAGTATCTAGTTTGCATATATCGAAGCGTTAATTGTAACATTTCATGTCACACTTTATATTTCAGTGTAACACTTCTATATAAGCGTTTCATTTACTTATTCTTTGTTTGAAATTAATACTTTGCATGTTTCAAAGCTAGAAATTTCAAACGATAATTTTACTATGTTGGTACTGCAGAGTTAACACTCGAACATTCTTAAGACATAATTTCAATTAGTTTAATTACTTGTTGTGGTTCTGGCTTTGATATAAAAACAGTGACTTTGTTTCTGATTTAACTTAAACTATTACACCAAACATTGACTTTTGATAAACCATACAAAAAAGTTAAAGTAGTAATTTCAAAACAATAACATAGGCGCATTTACGGTTTTATAACTATTGCTTTTATGTTATTCCAAATAGTTTTATAATCTTTGTTTTGTTGAAATGGATTACAAATGGTATTAATGTTCCTGCTCTACCGTCATGTGTATTACATGGTGCCTATTTATGTTCCTACTCATGTGTCTCATGGGAGAAACCGAAAAGTTCAATGGGAATGATTTCAAGAGATAGCCTTGAAAATGTTGTTCTCTCGTTGAATCTTGCAAAGTTTCTTCGTGAGGATGCTCCCGTTTGTAGTGAGAATGAGGCCGACCGCCAAGTTGTTGTTGCGGTGGATGCATGGAAGCACTCTAATTTTCTTTGCAAAAACTATATCCTCAATGGATTGGATAACACATTATATAATGTGTATAGTTCAATCAAGAAGGCTAGAGAGCTGTGGAAATCCTTGGATATAAAATACAAGACAGAGGATGCCGGAATGAAGAAATTTGTTGTGGGTAGATTCCTTTATTATAAAATGGTGGATTCCAAGACTATCATAAGTCAAGTTCAAGATCTTCAAGTGATCCTACATGAAATTCATGCCGAAGGGATGGTGCTTAGTGAATCTTTTCAGAAGTAGGCTGCAATTATTGAAATTATCGCACAAATTGGAAGGTTTTCAAAAAATTATTTGAAACACAATATGAGAAATGAGCTTGAAGGTTGATCGTGAGATTGAGGATAGAGGAGACGATAAGTCTCGAAAAGAAAATAGGCAATCATTCAATGGAGTAAAACTGTATGCTGATTAGAAAAGAGGGACCATAAAGCCAACAAAGAAAAAAGAGTATGTTTGACCAACAAGGGCCAAGGGTGGTGATTCAAGAGGTTCAAAGCAATTGCTTTGTGTGCAACAAGCTAGAGACATCGTGCAAAAGTTGCAAAAGCGTAAAGCACAAGTGAACCACAAGAGGAAGGCTGCCTAGCGATATAGCAAGGTGGAAAAACTTTACGAAAATGCTTCTAACATAAGTTTTTATAATGTATCGAAATCAACTTGGTGGGAAATACCAGGAATGGTAGGTGAACCGCCGGGGCCACTAGACATATGTTCGGATAAGAAGATATTTCTTCATATGAAGCAATCAATGATGGAAACCTTGACTCTTTATGGGAGGAATTCCTCAGCTTCAAAGTTGAAAGCGAAGAAATGTTATATTGAAGATGACTTTCGGGAAAGAGCTTACTCTCAATGATGTGTTGCATGTTCCAGAAATTCGAAAGAATCTTGTGTCTGATCATTGTTGAGTAAGAAGGGTTTTAGGTTGGTTTTTTAGTTCGAAAAATTTGTACTCACTAAGAGTGGGATTTATGTAGGCAAGGGATATATGAGCAATGGCCTCATTAAGATGAATGTAATGACTATTGTATCTGATTTTAATAATAAGAACACATCTTCTACTTATATGTGAGTCCTCCTAATGTGGCATAGTAGATTAGTTGTATTCATTTGATACTTTGCGTAAATTAATGAATTTAGAATTGTTGCTAAATTTAAAATTGAAGTACAAATTATAAATGTGAGATATGTGTTGAATCAAAATTAACTAGAGCATCATTTCATAATATTGAAAAAAATCTTGAACCTCTAGAGTTAATTCATATAATGTCTAACCTTTACCTTCTTTCTTCTTTTCTTTCTTCTCTTCTACCACTTTACCTTTTACCTGCACCACCTGCACCTGTTATATACTGCATACGCACAACTTTGCCTTTGCCTTTTCTTGCCACCTGCACTGCACCACCTACTGCACACACCTGCTACCACCACCACACTGCCTGCACCTGCACCACCTGCCTGCCACCTGCCACCCACTGCCACCTGCACCTGCCACACACACACCACACCTGCACTGCACACCACCACCACCTGCACCTACCACCACCACCTCCCACCCACCCACACCACCTGCACCTGCACCTTTGCCTTACACCTTTACCACTACCTGCCACCACCACCACACCACACCTGCACCACTGCTGCTGCCTTACCACCACCACTGCTGCCTGCCTGATTTGGGTATGTTCACTAGATGTGGGAAAAAATACTTTGTGACTTTATTGATAGTTGCAAGATATTGATATGTATATTTGCTAAGGAGTAAAGATGAAGCATTGGAAAAATTTAGCCGTGCCAGAATCACGAGTTGAAAATCCCGAACCATTAGAAAGATTAAGGCAATAAGAAGTGATCGAGGTGGTGAATATGATGCACCGTTTGATCGTTTATGTTAAGAATATGGTATTATTCACCAAACTTCTACGCCTTATACACCTCAGCAAAATGGAATTGTTGAACGTAAAAATAGAACATTGAAAGAGATGATGAATGTCATGTTGATTAGTTCAGGATTACCTCGGAACTTGTGGGGGAAAGCTTTGCTTTCAGCAAATTATATTGTAAATAGATTACACTCAAGAATTTAAGTAAAACTGATATGAATTATGGAAAGGTCTGAGTCCTTTCTACAAATATTTAAAGGTGTGGGGGTGTTTGGCTAAGGCTATGGTTCCTATTCCCAAAAGGATTAAAATAGGACCTAAGAATATTGATTGTATATTTATTGGTTATGCAATAAATAGTAGTGCATATCATTTTCTAGTGCATAAATATGATATTCCTGATATACATATCCAATACGATAATTGGGTGAAGTATCATTCTTTGAAAATATATTTCCTAGTAAAAATGCATGTGATGGGAGGTTTTCTTAAAGAACTCATGACCTGGCTATTGATTGAATCATGAGTCATAAAATGATGAAAGTGAAGAGGCACTTAGGCGTAGTAAAGGCAAGGATTTCCAGTCCTTTGGTCAGTTTTCTAACATATTTGTTAGAAAATGAACCTCAAGCTTCAATGAAGCAATGTCCACTCTGAAGCACCTATGTGGAAAGAAGGCTGTAAATGGTGAGGTGAATACGTGGCGCCCAAAGCGGAAGTCGTTGACTCTTACATTAATAGCGAATGCAGTGGATGTCAGGTTAGCAGGCACCACTTTAGAAAATCGGGCGAAGTGCCTCCTTTGTGCGGGAGCTCTATCGAAATCTGATCTTGCATATACGTCCCCAAACAGGTCAATATATACAATATATATCAATATGGCCACTTGGGCCTGACGATCACTCGATGTACATGCAGACCCCAGAAACCTTTATACCCAATAGTTACAAGTTAATATTTTACTCTTAAACAATACATATATTAAACGTAAAAGAGGGTTCTAGCCATGTACAACCACCAAAACCACATCCCGGCTTTCTTCACGTAAATCTCTAGAGACCCAGCCTAGTCCCTCTGTACATCTCCTGTACTGTAAAGTAAAGGGGGATCCCACGTGGGGGTGAGAAATTAAGCTTTCGATGGGAGATTTGCCCTAAGTGAAATTTCACTCACCATCTAAGTGCGTGCAATGTTCCAGTAAACACACATTCAAGCGATGCATGATCCTACTTGGATATGCGCGCGGCTCAACTCGGATCCGAGGTCTCACGGAAGCTCTCTGCTTTTCGCCTAAGCCTTGTGAGAATTGTCCATTTTTATTGGTGAAGCGACCCTCAGTGAATATATATCAATTGGGCGCTCAGGCGTTGATATATATTAATTGTTTAATGGACTACCTCCGTGAATAAATATCAAATTTAGGCGCTCAGGCCAGTTGATATATTATTTAGTTTTGAATTTACCCTCAGAGACCTTGTTTCTCTAGACTCATCTCATGCACTCATTCCTATATATTCCTAGGATGTTTCCGTCATATGGAATGCATCTTATAGTTCAAATAGTCAATCACATGCGAATATATCAACATTGAATATATAAGCATAAATCAAATCACACAATCATGTTATGTAATTATACAACTCATATATCACATCAAAATTAAGCTCATGGGGCTATTAGTCAACTCATCTCGATGACCTACACACACAATTATATTACATGGTGTGGCCTCGTATTAATAATAAAGCTTAGTAAAGTAGCATTTTAAAATCATCTCGATAGCCTCTGAGAACTTACAATTATATTTTATATAATTATGTCATTATATTAACACATTAAATTCATGTATTAACTTTATTTAATTCCACCTGGCTTCCAGGCCATTCATTTCAACGATTTCAAGCACACAACATGGACCAATTCTTATCAATTCCACCTGACGGGACTGAATTTTAACGAGTCAAGAAACCCAACGATGGAAATTTATCACGAGACATGCAAAGTCCAAGCTTCAGTTTCCCACCTTTTGGAATAAGATTTCTTCTACCATTTCTATATTATAAACACCAGCATAATTTATGGAATAAATTGTAATCTGAAAACTCCCAACGATCCACACCCTTGTCACGGTACATCCGAAATTAAAATATTTCATGGTCAGTCCTATGTTTTGGGACCGATCAACTCTTTCATTCAGCATTTCATACAAATACATGATTTAAAGCCATTTGGTGAAATTAAAAACACCCCAAACGACCCTAATTTACGGCGATGCAGAGGCGATCACGGATGGTGAGAAAATTCCCCGTCCTAACAATTGGTCCATGTTTTGGGACCGATCAAGCAACCTCACGGCCTCAAACCCGGCAAACGTGGAAAAACCCTTAAAATGGAATAAAGCGCGCCGTGGAAAATCCTACCTCTTGGGTTGTCAGCTTCGCAAACGGGTCCGCGCGTAGCTGCTCGCGTAAAGCGTTCACTTCTGCTCGTCGAAATCCAGCAGTCCGATCACCTATTTAGAGAAGGAAGGCCTTCTCTACAGAAAAAGACTCCATTCGGGTGCTAAGTCTGAATTCTTGGAAATTGTTTTCTTGCACGTGAACTGAAGATAGAGTCTTCGCTTATTTACGTCTTATTCAACTTAACAATTCAAAAAATGACGTTTACGTCATTCTTTTACCAGATTTGATATTCGGCACTACCTCGGCCGTCCATTTTCATCATTTCTCTACTCGCCACCACTTATAGTACGGCGAGTCACGTCTTATATGTCTTTAAATCGCGTAAAATCGATTCACGGCTTTGGCGCGATCGCGCCAGCGTGCGACTCATTATCGAAAATTCTGAATTTTCGTGCTGACTAGATTTGAGGCGATTCCAGCGGTGCAATCTGTTTCGTCATCAGAGATCTAGAAATTAGTGGATTTTTAACGTAATTACAATATTTATGTCGAATTACGATTTTGCCCTTATTTCAGAAATTGAAATTTCTCGGGTCTTACAGAATCCATCATGCAAAATCACACCTGGGAGTTGGTTGATCTTCCTCCATGAAGTAAACCATTGGGGTGTAAATGAATTTTCAAGAGGAAAATGAAAACTTATTAATCAATTGATAAGTACAAAGCTAGACTTGTAGCAAAAGGCTATAAACAAAAAGAAGGTCTTTATAACTTTGCGGCCCATATTCCTCTATCCGCGAGAATAACATCTATTCGTAATATATAAGCTATTGCGGCATTGCATATCTTGAGATACACCAAATGGATGTGAAAGCGGCTTTCCTAAATGGTGACTTAAATGAGAATTTATATGGATGGTGAAGGGTTTATTTCTGCAGGACGAGATGAAAAGAATGTAGACTTGTTAAAATCACTTTATGGTTTAAAACAAGCATCAAAACAATGACATGAGAGGGTGACAAGGTAATGATGTCAAATGGTTTCACAATTAATGAATGTGATAAATGTGTCTATGTTAAAGACACAAATAATGGATGCCATTGTTTGCCTATATGTGGATGATATGCTTATTTTGGGTAGTAATAATTATGTTATTACAACTACCAAGAAAATGTTGTTTAGTAAATTTAACATAATGAATTTGGGTGTTGCAGATGTTATACTTGGAATTAAAATTTCTAGAACATCTGGTGGACTTATATTATCTCAATTACATTATATTGAGAAATTACTTGACAAGTTTGAAAAAGATGAAAACAACATTGCTAGAACACCAGTTGATATAAATCTTCATTTGTCTAAAAAATATTTGTCAAAGCATATCACAATTGGAATATTCTCGTATCATTGGAAGTCTAATGTATGTCATGTACTACACTAGACCAGATATAGCATGCTCCATTAGTAAACTGAGTAGATATATGCAGTAATCACAGGAGTAGACATTAGGCAATTGGGAGTTCTTAGATACCTAAGATATACGAAATTATAGGTTGCATTATACAAGATATCCAATAGTACTAGAAGGGTATAGTGATGCAAATTGGATATCTGATATGAAGGATACAAAATCTACAAAGTAGTTTATGTTTTTGCGTAGTGAGCGGGTTATCTGGAAATCCTTAAAGCAAACATGTATTGCAGATCACAATGGAATCTGAATTTGTTGCTTTAGATAAAGCGGGAGAGGAAGCCAGTGGCTTCATTGATTTCTAGAGGATATTCAGTATGGCCCAGGCACATTGCTAGCAGTTTGTATCCATTTCAGCGATGTGATTGCAATTGGTAGAGACACGAATGACATGTATAACGGTAAGAATCCTAGACATATCGTCAAATGACCTAATATCGTTAGGCAATTGCTCTCAAAATTGGATTATTTCTATTGATTATATGAAGTCGAAAAGGATAATCTAATGGTCAGCTTACCAAGGTTTGATGAGAGAGCAAGTAAATTGCGCCGAGGGAATGGGATTAAGCCCTGTGACAAAGTTACCTTAATGGAAACCCAACCTGGTTATTTGGGATCCCGAGATCTAGGTTCAAAGGGACCCAGTTGAATTATACGTGATTAAGAAAAGCCTTAAGGAGATAATCCTCTCCCTACACATTCCTATGATAAACTAGTCTTCTGATTTTATTAGGGTAGCTAATAGCACCCCAATGATTCTTATAATTTGAAAATCCAAGTGAGATATTGTAGGATATTCTAATAAGTCATATATGGGTGTGAAGGAAGTAGCTTACATGAGGAATTTATAAAAATTTGAATTCTCTAAAGCATTCATGAAAACCGAGGAGTTGTTTAGGGCGAAATGAACACAATCATGAGAACCAATTGTGTTTAAGAGGAAAGAGACTATACTTAAGTCTGTTCGATCGAGGTTATCAAGCAAACTGAATAAGATTCAAGACATCACGTTAAGCTATTTGGTTGATATGTCAGGTGGACTTTCACTAGGGAAGGTTCGAGCCAAAAGCTACCTATCTCGATGCGATCTTTCCAAGATGTAACTCTCTATAGTGTGTCAACATTATCATTTGCATACTAACAGCCAATTTTCCATTCATGTGAGGATTGGACCCAGCTTGATTTTTAGTGTAAAAGCTGAGTTGTTAGTTGACTTTGAGTCTAAATTAAAGTAGGACCGATTGTTATTTTGAACAATATTTCATGGGGTTCATATTTTACTACTAAGTAGAGAAGAGACTGTATGACTGTTCATTTGCTCCGTCGGTAAATGAATGAGAAAATAGGCTCCCAAGTGACCCTCTTGAAAAGGTATTGTTTGGACTTTCAGTTTGAGTTGTTTACGTTCATGAAAAGATGTTGTTTGGACTTTCAGTTTGAGTTGTGTCCATTCATGAAAAGGTGTTGTTTGGACTTTCATTTTGAGTTGTGTCCTTTCATTTTGAGTTGTGTCTTTAGGATGGTGACTGTCCGGAAAGTCACCAAGAGGTTTATGAATACTCAGGTTCATTGTCATTATGAGAAATAAAAAACGAATTTCAGTCATTTTCATTCAGTAAACAGTGCACTAAGACAACCTTTAGTGCATTATTTTTCGGCATTTAAGGTAGTCCATTCGGAGAGTACACAACATAATTTGGTTCATTTGGGCGGATAGATTGAAGTACTCTTCTATCTATGTGAGATCGTTCTTATCACCAGGAGAGCGAGCCTTCCATTATTATAAGCACCAAGAGTGGGAGTGAAATCTGTCTTAAGGACATAGTGTCAAACATTAGCCTTGATCTATTTCCTGTTCTACAATCGGGTTAGTATCTAGTTTGCATATATCAGAAACTATTACGTGTAACACTTACATGTCACACTTTATCTTTCCATGTATTTACTTCTCTCATGGGTTTCATTTAGCATTCTTTGTTTTTATTATCTTTGTGTTCAAAGTAAGGAATTTCAACTAGTAATTTTACTATATTTGAATACCCTAGAGTCAACACTCCAACAATGTTTACATATAAGTTCCAAGGTGTTTACATTACATTTTATTTAAGCTATGTTTGATAATTGAAAATGTAAGAAAAAAAGAAGAGGTTAAATTCGATATATCATTTTCTTTTTCTATTTCTAACCTATTTTATCTCATCAATCTATAAGCTTTTAACTAAGTTTAACTGTAGTTTATCGTGTTTATCTCATGTTGTAGTACACTCAACATTTCAAAAGGGAAGGGCGTAGGGAAGGGCATAGGGAAGAGGGGTCTCGAGTTCGAACCCTAATGGAGATAGCTTACTACATCGTAACTAAAGCGTTTATCTTTTAGAAAAACTAAGTTTGATTGTATTTGATTTTAATTAAAAGAATTGTTAGATAATTAATTTTGTTTAAATTTTATTTTCTTATCTAAGAATGATGTCTATATTAGTGATTAAGGGTTGTACATAACACATGAAAGAACCAAGCTCAACCCAAAACAAAAACAACCTACAAACTTAAAACACAAAAAACAACTAAAACACATAAGCAACTAAAGAAAACACTAAAGATCGAATAATTGAAGCTACTAGAAAATTTTAAAAACAAAGGAAAGTTCCTTCAATACCCCTAAACTTAAAATCTACATTGTCCTCAATGTATTAAATATAAGATTAGAGCAAGGACTCCCTTGATGATCAGGAGTGCGACCATTGGGCTCTCAGTGCCATGGAGTCTTGATGAAGCTCCCTTACTAAGAATCGGCTTCAATGTCCTGAAAAGAAAAATCCAAATAAACATTTAAAAATAAAATCAACATGCAACACATACTAAAAATAACTAAAATAAATAAGTAAAGTACTAAATGGATAAAAATCCTTATTTTTGCTTGGAGTGCCTCCCAAGAGCTCCTTCATTTTTAGAGTCAAGCTAAACTCATTGGAGAAGTTCGAGAGCTTTGATTTGGCCCTTCATCCTTCATAGCCAATACTCCCTCTTCATCCTCATTGCTCGTGAGGATGAACTCCTCCACCTCCATGATGGATGATGTAAGGCGCAAATCTTTGACTCTTTAGTACGGAAGGGTTGACTACCAGTTATATCACGGGGTGTATAACTACGAATCTTAGGTGCCACTCATGTGAGCGAAATGAGCTCTTTAACTTCATGAATTCCCTCCTTTCTTTATCCGTTAATGGTTTGCTTTTGTGAAGGTCGAACTTCATTTTCTTCTCACCAACAAGAAGTGTCATTTCCCCATATTCAACATCAATCCACACTTGACTTACGAAAAAGGAAGGTCTTTCTAAATTTGAAACTTGTCGGTTCTCTCCCATGCCAAAAGTCAAAGAATTAATGGGGAACTTGAAGTCTTCAACCTCAACTAAGACATTTTAAACTATAAGCACTGGATGTTTCTTTTCAACTTGCTTCTCTTTCAATGACGGATCTTCCATAATAGCAAGATCATTCTTTTCAACCAATGACGGGTCTTGCAATTTTCCCTTAAGGACCAAAGGCATTTTTTCTCATTCTATTGTGTTCTTGTCCTCATCCAATGTTGGGCTTGAAAGTTCTTCTTTAAGGCTTAATGATATGCTTTCACTTTCCTGTATGGCATCATTCTTTGTGTCACTCGGGAGTTTCCTTGAAGTTTTTCCAATTCCTTGACTTGTATTGTCAATCTTTCCAAGATAACGCCCATCTCTCTATTGAAGTTTTTAAGTTAGTGCCCATAATACTGCTATCATGTTGGTGTCCATCTTGGTTTCCATAATTGGCAACCGTATTTGTAGAGCCTCATTATCCCACTTAATTTCTTCCTTCAATGCAAGGAATAACTCTTCATCAGATGGTTGTCGAAATTGCTCTTGATAATAGAAACTTGAACTTCCTTGATTTTGCATAATTGGATGGCCATGGGAGAAATCGTCATATGTCCCCCAACCTGAATAATGGTAGCTTGACAAATAGTTTTGGGGTTGAGAGAAGTAACCCAATTGGTTGTTAAAATGATTCCCCCCTTCAAAATGATAGGCTTGTTGGCTCGTGGAGGTTTATGCTTGCCTTACAATGATATCTTCCCATGTTGGTGCTATTTTGGCTGGTCGATAAGCACATTCTTTTTTGAGGTTGTAGAAGAGCTCATTCATCTCTTCATTAGACATTATGCTCAACACCTTTTAAAATAAAAAAAATACAAAATAAAAGAAAAGTGCAGTATACAAAATTCAAATAAGAAACAAATAAAAACAAGAAAAGAAAATAAAATAACATTTTTGCTCAAATTAGCAAACTTTTCTTTTGCCAAAATACCAATCCAAACCAAATTGTACGTTCCTCGGCAACTAGGCCAAAAACTTGTTAACGATTATCCGCAAGCGCACGTGTTGCACAAGTAATACAATGGACTAATAAGTCCAGATATCGATCCCACATGGAAGGTGTGGTTTTAGCGATGATTGAGTACCTCAGCTACTGCTATTTGAGCGACTCATTGGTTCGGTGAACCATGATTTTCCAAAACTATACTAAAAATAAAACAAAACAAAATAAAACAGGGTGTGATTAATGTCCACTAAAGAGAAATTAAGTAATATCAGGAATATAACTCAAGGAAATATTCCAGGGTCGATTGTCTCCATTGATGCATTTATGGCCTATATTCATTAAGCGTGATTAGAGTGAGCATTACACTTGTGCATGTCCAAGGAATCAAACATGAGTTTACCTTCATTGTCTCCTCCAATTTCTCACACTAATTCCCTATTCTCCTTTTGATCCATTTAGGTCATTAAGTATGGTACTGTTATAACCCGGTGCTTTCCTTGGGAATCCTATTGGTCACCTCTCGATTGACTAATGGATTTCTGAACTAGCTCAGTCGATCACTCTTAGTCCATCGATCCTCTGTAATAATTCAAACCCAGCCCCAAGGTTGAATGAAGTCCTCTAGTTGATAGATTCTTCAATATTACACCCAAATCCAAAGTAAATGTGAACAAAAAACTAAAACCTAGTAGTTGAAGAAGAGAGGAAGAAACCCTAGGGTGTTCTCCGCCCAAACGAGACTTAGACTTGTCCCATATATTACATATGTTATATGCTTAGGAAAATGAGGCTAAAGGGCCAAAATAGTCAAATAAAAGGCTAATTTTGCAAGGCGGGCGTCAGCCGCCAGGCGAAAGCTCCTTTGCCTTGGCGAACTAGTGGCTTTCTATTTTGCATGGCTCTAGTTCGCCTTGGCGAAGGTCTTCGCTTCACGAACAATGAAACTATCTTAAGTGAACACCTTTTGATTTCAAATGATCATAACTCTCTTATCAAGGCCTCCAAATGCAATGATTTTAAGTCTCTCTGAGCTAAGAGAGGAGTAGAATCTATCTATATCAATCTTGGAAATTCATTATAAATTTCTATTAAATGAACTGAAAATGCGCAAGGGTGAAGTGCTGCATGTGGTGTTTTGGAAAATCCTCTCTTGACTTCACGAGGCTGTATATTTTTCATTCAAACTCTAAATTGGGTGATCTTGGACTTGTTGGAAATCTTGGAAGGTCGAAAATTCATCTTTTTGGCCTTCATTATGCTCTCTTTGCTTCAAAATGTTCCTAAAGCCATAAGATGATAAAATTAAGCATTAGAGTTGTTAAAAACACCATAAAAGCATATGATTGATAGGTGATGAATGGTATAAAAGAATGTATGAAATCACCTATCACCTTGTGGTTCTGCCATTGATTATTGATCAGGGTTTGAATGGAATTGAGTGGAGAAGGGCTTTGGTTGTGGAAATAGAGAGGAAGGCGAATCATTAGGAGGAGGACGCAATCCGTCTTTGAGGCTTTCATGGTGTTTGAGGAAGGAGGCTGAGGGGATGAGTGCTAAGAGAATGGCTTGCCATTTTGGAATCCTAAGGTTCATCAGGATCAAGACATAGGAGGATTTGTTGAGTATCTCAAAAATGGAGATGCAAAGCAGAACTAATATCTATACGTATTGTACTTGCACTAGTATTAACGAATAACAGTAGTTAAAGAAGGGCCTTTTGTCAAAATTCTAGTTTCTTTGCCCATTTGAATTTGTTCGCTGATGAATTAAGCTATGTAGCATGCCTCAATTAAGAGGTCAACTATGAAAAATGAGGTTATACATTTGGGTGGGGTGTGTTTCTCATATGATAGGGGATAAGGTACATCAATACCCCTTGTGTTTGGTAGGGGTGTAAATGAGTAAAGTTAATCATGAGTTATTTGAGCTCAACTCATAGAATACTTTCGATTCAACTTTCATTATTAAATTCAGCTCGAGATTCAATTAGTTCGAGTAGTTTGTTGAGTTACAGGTTTAGTATCACAATACCTAGCAGGTAAAATTACTTAGCTTTATTATTTTATTAATCGAGTCGAGTTCAAATATAACTATTTTTTTTTAATTGATTCGAGCTTTATCAAGGTGGGTTCGAGTAATTCGATTATTTTTTGAATCAAGTTTCAAACATTTGAAAAAAAGTTCGATCAAGTTCAAGCCGAGTTCGAGTTTTTAACAAAGCCGATCTCGAGCTTGGCTTTGTATCGACTTGACTCGATTACACCCCTAGTGTTTGGCCATATGTCTTTTGCCCTTAGACTTTTTCAGGTCCACCATTGCCCCTAAAGTGTATTATGTAACTCAAAAATGCTTTCTTTGTTGTTCTTTATATTAACACATGAACAAAGCCCATAACATTACACCATTAACCTTCTTATATATAAACACCCCAGGTGGATCATTTGATACCTTGATTAGAGCCCTAATTCTTCTAGATTTCTTCCCCAAGTTCTTCCCCAAAATTGTAGTGGTGAAACTACAAATTGCAATCTCGAAACCCAATTTTGCAAAATTAGCTTGGTAGAAGCCCATGAACCCCAGATTTCCTGAATTCATACTAAAACCGAAACCTTAGAAAGATTTTCCCCCCAAATTCCTCCACTTTCATAAACTAATTGGTTTCTTTCAACGGAAATAGTTTCGTCATCTTTGGCTTTACTTTAAGGGACACTGTCAGCAAATCTTAAATGCAGAACCAAATGTCTTGTCTTTACTATGGTTTTTCGAGCTAACTTGGACACCTTAGTAGGAAGCCAATCTGACATGAGGTTCTTATAACTATTAAATTCAAAGTAAATATTAGTTTCTTTTTCTTTTTTAATTGTAAATTATCAATCGAATGTTCATCTTTCTTTTTTTTTTTTTTTTGCTAATTTATTAGTTGAATGTTCATCTTTCAAATAAAAAAGTTGAATGCATTTTACTTGCCATTTCCACTCGTACCGGTCCTAGACAAACCAAATATATAGATAAAGCAAAAAGCAAAGAAGGATTTATTTTTTGAGTACTTTTGAAAAAATAATTTCTTTGTGACAGTGTGACATCCATATATTAATAAAATAGAAATAATAAAATAATAATAGTGGTTGATTAGACGCGTTTTATAAAAAACCTTAACTTTCTTTTCTTTCATTTTTATTTATTTATTAGTCTCTTTTCCTTTATTAAGAAAGTTAGTTTTATCTGTCACCCTCTTTTTCTTACTTATATGATACCGACAATTTTATCATTTATTGAACACTTATTTTTCACACTTATATAATATTTACAATTGCTGTCAAAAATATATGCAACAATTTAACATTTAATATCCACGACGGGAACATTTGTTTTCTCACTCCTTTGAATCTTCTGTGCAATACCCGCCAGACATTTTTCTTATATTGTATCAACTCCCTATGATTGCACACAAATTAATCCACGTTTCTTGATGGTGAATTACCAGTCATATAACGGCTTTTCAAAAACTTCATTCTGTCCGATGTGGGACACCAATAGAAATTTTGATTTAAAAAGCAATCTTGCTCCTTCATATCTGCTATTTACTTGGAAACAAATTGTGAATCTTTGCGAGTTATGTTATAAATTTTAAGAATCAAACATACCATTTTCTTTCCTAAAATTACTTCAAGAAGAGAGGTATGTGTAGAATTTAGATTTAATATGAATATCATGGTCTCACATCCTCCCTCATATGCATGCAGTTTCATATCCATACACGTGGAGAGTTAGAGTCTATTGCAAACTATCAAATCAACAAATGAGAATTAATTTTTTTTTTAAAATTTGCAAGGAGACAATTCGAATCCAGAACATCCTATCATTAATACCAAATCTGTATTAAGCGGTAACTCTCGGCGACCAAAAGACGATTTGGTGTTGCGTTTTCAATGTTAGCGAAAGCAGTTTTGAAAGCACTTATAGAACACAATTGTGATGTACTTTGAAAACTTTTCTTTTTCTGTGAATTTTATTTCTCTTTTATGTTTTTCAGAACAAAAATACATTGGAAACCAAATATGTTTTTCCTATTTTTTTTGTTCTTCTTGTTTTTTTATAACAAAATTAGTTTTAAAAAACAGACACAAACATACCCTTTTTTTTTTCTAAAATTACTTCAAAAAGGGGTGGTACACTCTTATTCTTCCTTATTACACATAGAAACTTTCTTATCTAGCTACCATGCATAGACATGGAGATCACTTCTGTGGGTACCACGGCTTTTTAGGCCCAAACCCACTACTCAATAGGTCTAATTGCCCTTTTGTGCCCATTGCTTGGCCCGCCTCCTTGTTTACCTAAGGCGACCCATTACACTAAAAACAAGGAACCCACGGACAAAGGCGGTCCTAAGAGCAGGTGGGATCAGAGCCACTGCCGGCCGCCTCTGCATGTGGGAAAATACGCAATCTTGAATTAATTTACAAATCCACTTTATTTAAGGATAATCATTCATAAGGAAAAACATAAATTATCCCGCCAAAGGATAATCCTTGATAAGGAAGAAAAGCGGATCTTATCGGCCAAAGGATAATGCTGATAAGAAAAAGCGGTCTTATCCATAAAAGGATAATCACATTAATAAGGGAAAAAGCAGTTATATTCCTAAAATTCGCGAAGATTTAGGAACCAAACACATAAATTAGGAAGATCCCCGAGGAAGAGGTATCTGATTCGACTATCTCGACCTCCTTGCTTCCTCTCCCGTAATGCAGCTTGATCGCCCGGAGAGGCGGTCGACCCTCCACCGTTGGATCGCCCTTTTTGCAGGTTCACATTGCATCGCAGATGCCTCGTAGATCAGACAGACAAAATTGGTTCTTACAATTGGCGTGGAAATGCGGCAGAATCGAACAAAAAAGTCTACCGCCGACGATTGTGAAGCTTGGCTCCATGGTGTCTGGCGCCTCGTCATTGGGAGCTCGATCGATCCCCCATTCCACATCTGATTCGTCCGAGGTAGTCGCAATGTCATGCAACCCTATGATCCAACCGCCAAAAGATAAATTCCTCTATTAGCGTCAAGGTAGGAAGAGGAAGAAGAAGGAACAAGAAGGAGCTGCAAAGTCATGTTGACCAGTTGCGGACTCGGATTGGAGAAATCCGTAACCCTAGAAGAGGTATTATCAATAAAGCTTCCTTTAAAATATCCTCCTATCAATCTTTCTGATAGCCCACTAAAAGGATTCGGATAAGTATAATAAATGACTGTCGAGCCGATATAGATTACATCTAACTTAGGGTCTATATATATATATATATATATATATATATATATATATATAAAAGTCCACAGTCTAACCAGTCCGGTATAGATTACATCTAACTGGTCTATATATACAAAAAAAAAAAAAAAAAAAAGCCCGGGTGGAGCAGTTCTCTCACCTACTCGACCCGGCGCAGGATGCATATGGTTGGTCCAATTGAAGTCGGGCGGCATAGTTCACTAACTTGCTGACCAGAGCGGATCACATGCACTTTGGTCAAATAACAATGAATGGCGCAGTTCAACGACACCTTGACCCGGCTACGCACGCATAACATCTAGCTGGTCTAATTTACAAGTCACGGCGGCGCATTTCAGCGACCTACCGTGCGGCTAAATCACATCACGGCTAGTCAATTACCGTCCCGGCGGCGCGGTTCATTGACCTCCCCATCAGCCTGAGATCACATATGGTGAGTGAATTAAAGTCGGGTAGGCGTAGTTCAGCGACTGCGATAACCGAATCACATATAGCTGGTCAAATTACAAGTCGGTAGCGGTTCAGCGACACGCCCCGCAGTTCCTTTGACTGCCGCCCGCCCGGCACATATCGCCAGGCTGGTCGATTACAAGTCCATGTGGCGCGGTTCAGCGGCTTGCCGACGGAAGGGCTTATATCACATCACGGATGGTGCAATTCTGAAGTCGGCGGCGCGAGTTCCGCTGCTGCTTCGACCCGGCACAAAATCACATATGGCTGGTCAAATTAAATCCGAGGCGGTGTAGTTCGACTGCCGATCAGCACATATCACATCGTTGGTCAAATTACAAATCGAATTGGCGCGATTGCTGCGGACACCGCCCGCGTAAACACATATCGCATCTGGTGGTCCGATTACAATCCGTTAACGCGATTCATTGACACCGGCCTAATAAAGATAACATCTGGCTGGTCCAATTACAAGTCCGGGCGGCGTAGTTCAGCGACACGCCGACCGACGCCATCACGTATGGATGGTGCGATTACGATCAGGAGGCGCGGTTCACCCAGCTTTCTTTCGGCCCGGCCTGGATCCGCACATATAGTTTGGCGGTGAAATTAAATTCGGCCCGGCGTAGTTCGCGAGCCTGCCGGTCGGCGGATCACATATGGTTGGTAGTGCAAGTCGGTGGCGATTGCGCTCTTTGCCACGCCCGGCACATCACATCGGCTGGTCGATTACAATCCGGTGGCGCGGTTCATTGACTACCGGCCAACAAAACTCTTTCTGCTCATTTGGTCAATTACAAGTCGGTAGCGCGATTCGCTACGACACCGCCGGCCCGGCATATCTATCAGCTGGGTAATTACAAATGCAGGGCGTCACGGTTCCTTTGCGAAACGACGCCGGATCCGCGTCCCCAGTTGGTCGATTACAAGTCGGGCGGTAGATTCAGCGGCTGCGGGCCAGCCTGGTCGGATCGGCTAGTCAAATTACAAGTCGCGGCGCGAGTTCAGCGATCTGCGGCCCGGCCGCGAATCACATCTGTTTGGTCGGTCGTCTGACGTCTGGTTCGCGACCTGCCCGGCCAGCCACATATCACATGTGGTGGTCAGTCTGAGCCGGCCGCAGTTCCACTATTATCCAGCCCGGCCTGATTTTGCTCATTTGGTTAATTACAAGTCCGGCGACACGGAGTTCACTAACACGCGAGCCACGACACATATCATCTGCCTTGTATCCGCCGTCCAGTCTGACGGTTGGCGGATCCCGACGTCGGGCGCGATACTATCTATACTATATATTGGGACTCTCATTGACTCATTCTTTTTCTCGAGCTGTACACAGCCACATTTGGTGTACAAACAATTTACGTAATAACAAAAATCATTTGTACATATACAAAGGAACTACCCGCGGGGTGGTGTCATAAAGTCCTGCATATCTGAGTCCCCTTTTATCTGAAATACTTATCTGATTACATTTCTAATACAAAACTTGGTGCGGAAGCGTAGCTGGTGAGCACCTATCTACGAGTCGGCTGCTTTGCTAATGTTGAGATGTCACGTCCTCTATCCTTGATATTACGCTCCTGTACCTACCGCAGTTGAACACGTGCTAAAAACTGCGGCTTAGTGGGAACATAAGCATGGACAACCACCAATGGTATCACAAGAAGCTTATACATATGCATTATATATATCTAACCATATTTCTATAACTTTAATTCCTTATCATCTTATTTTTCCATGCATGTCAATCTTTTTCTATTACATGTTCTATGTCTTTGCATCTCCTTTATTTATGCTTTTATGTATTCCTATTTGAAATTACTTTACATATTCCTATACTTGTCTGTGTTCATCTTTTCACGCTTGTCATATGTCTTTTGATGTTCCTATTCTTTTTCAGGTTACATATCATGTCTCTAGTCTATATCTTTTTCATCTTTTGGTTCTATGATTTATTGCATTCTATATACTATTACATATAGCATTTCTTATCCTATACCTATATCATGTCTTCTTTCATGTTGTGGCTACATGCCCCTGCTATACTTTTCATTTACCTTTCTCTTTTCTCTGTTTCACGTACTTTACTTGTTCATATCCTTTTGTGTAGCCCACTATACTTTGTACTTTCTATATACTATATTCATATATCTATATTCGTATCTTCATTTCTGCATCTTGTTCCTATTATACTTTCATATGGCTTTTCTCTTTGTATTCATGTATATGTTTGTTGGATCTGTGATATGTATTCGCAGCATCGTAACATAACAACTTTATATACTATGCTTTTCATATACTATACTTTCATATAACTTCATTTCTTCACTTTCATACTTGTCTTATCGGTATCACTTTCTCATTATATCACGTTCATAACATTACTTTTTCATATCTGTTATCACAATACTATTCATATACTTCATACTTCATTTTATGCGTTCTTATTCTATCTATCATACACTTTGTGCTTTTGTATACTTCGTACTTTTCTTGTGCTTTTGTATACTTTTCTGTGTTTGGATGTACGTAGGTACTACGAGCAGATCTGGTATATTCGAGATATTTATGTGAGACCGGAAAATCAGTTCACGAAGGAGGTAAAATGGTAATTCGGTCAAATCCGAAATTTTCTAGATCTCGGATGGCCAGAAAGCGGACTTCACTTAGATTGGAATCGTCTCTCGAAATCTAAGCTACCCGCATCCGAATTTTGTCGAATTCGAGGCGATCCGATTTCCGCGTTTTCGAGGCGAGGAGGATGTAGGACACTTGGCGTTTTGTGTGGCCCACGAGGTGCCACGTGTCAAGCCAGGAGAGTCAAACTTGAGCTCAAGTGGGGCTCACTTGGGACACATGGCATCATGCCATTTGATAGAAATCTCAAGGTAGATGGATAAGGATAAGGGTGTAATCCCATGGTCCAATGAGAAATGGACATGTGGCATTGAGATGACTTGTCTCTTGACCAACCTTGACCCAAATCAGTTTGGGAGAGGGGAAGGGAGAGACCAGCAGAAAGGAGAGTGAGGGAAGAGAGGGTTTTTAGAGAGGCTCACGCTATCTCTAAAATTCCGTGATCGGGTAGTTGGCTTTCGGCGAGGCAAGGGGTAAAGTTGCTCCCCACCAGCGAGGACTACACGTGGGTTCCTAGTTTTGGGAGTTTATTCGACCCAGAAAATTAGGGGTTTTCTCCTGCTTGCTTTACTTTGTGTAAGGGTTATGTAATGGATGGGGATTTGTTGAGACTGGATGGCGTGGTTTTGGATTTCGAAAACTTTGGACGGGTTAAAGAAATCTAGGTGTTTTGAATTGATCCAGTTTGTTTGTGTGATTTTCTTGACTTGTGTGGTGTTGTGTTATTGCCATGAGAAAATAACATGTTTGTGTGATTTGTGGGCAGTTCAGATGGGTATCGGGTTGTGCCAACAGCCCGTGTGAGCTAAGTTTATGTGTGTGTAAAATGAATAATATGATTTATGGAACTAATTATGTTAATATATGCATGAGTGATATATTAGCATGTGTTATATGTTTATATGCCATTGCATTGCACTTAGGTAGGGAAGTAACCCAAGTAGGAAATTCATATCTTTAGGCTTTGCTCACCCATCGTGAGACCATTTTTCGGTACGAGCGCATTGGGGATGGGGCATCCAGGTTTTAAATGAAGAAAGCGGCCAAGATGGCCCTCTCTCTTGTATTTTGTAAAATTAGACAAAGGGGCCCATTTTGTATAGTTGGCAATTAAATACAATTGTAAATATATTGTAATTAAATAAAATTTTGTATAAAATATACATTTTATGAGTACGATGCGTAGGCCCAAGTGGTCATTTTTACACGTGTACGTGCCTCATGACGTGAGACATGTAGAATTCCGCGGGTTGTGGGTAGTCAGCGGACACCGGGATTAGGCGTCTGGTACTTTATATTCTTTATTTGGAGTCTTACCATATCTGTTTGACTACCTAATCGATCATAAGAAATGGAAGTAGAGATGGCGATCTGATAAGTACCAGTGCAATCTGATGCGAGGTGTCGTAGCATGACGGAATCTGGGATTGCTAATGTCGAGTCACCCAGAGACACCTAATCGGAGATGTAGGAAGTACTAGTCGAGGGTGCCGAGTACTGTCCCGGGAGTGCGAGCACTTGATTAGGATCTTAGAAGTACTTTGTCGAGTCTTTGGATGCTCATCCAGAATCTAGGAAGTACTAGTCGGGAATCTTAGAAGTACTAATCAGACGATCCACTCATTCATTCTTTGATCCTGGGTAGTCATATGAGTCATATGTCTTTCATAACTCTCGATGTATTATCTTACTCACGATACGTATTCATGACATATTGCTTTTCATGTTCATGTTCATGTTCTACCCCATTTAGGTTCGTTTCTATTACATATCTTTTGCTATCATTTTTAGTTTTTGTCTTCATATAAGTATATGTAAATCCTATCATATATCATGAAAGCATGTATGCACTCTTAATATTCATATATTTCTATATAAGCTTTCTATATTCATAATACCCCATATCATTTATACATGTACCCGTCATTCATGTACATGTACTCATTCCTATGCTTTGTCATCTTTTGCTTATCTCTATCGTTCTTAGCATTTACGCATTTCTATCATGTGTTCCTAGCATGTTCCATTTTATTCATTTCAGTATAACTATCCATATATTCCTATCATTTCGTATTCTTGTCATGTCTTTATCTATTCATATACTTTCTATATTTCTATCATGTTCCCGTCTATTTGTTTATGCATGACAATCCCTTATGTTCATATTGTATACTTTTATATTCATATGTACTATCGTTAGATCTTTACATGAGCTATCATAACTCACGACATATCCTATCATATCTTATCATATCTTATAACTCCTTGCCTATCATATCTTATGAAATATCTATATTCATATCATATTCATGTTTTATGAACCCATCTATACATATTGCATTTTCTATATTTTCCTTGTTTCATATTTCAGCCATATAGCACTTCATATACTTATGATATATGATGTCCTATGAATCACACCTCATTCATATATTCTCATTCTTTTATGAATCTAGTTTACTTAGGAATTTGAATCAATCCAATGGATCATCGAACTAAAGTTATGGCATTTTCATGCCAACTAGTCATTACGATTTTCTAGTGACGGTTGTATTACTCATTTTTTCCGAGGTCTTACTTCCACTTTGACCTTTATGTCCTTATAATCATTTAAAGCTAAAGATTGCTAAAGGGTTCTATTCAACTGGAATCCGCCCAGTCGAACGAACTCGAGATAAATCCGAAACAACGGACTTCTCTATGGCTGACTTTGAAACGAGAAGTTTGGTTTTGCTTTTATAGTCCGCTTCGAGTGGATTTTGGGCCATAAGTCATAATTTGACGATGTATATTTCTATATGGATGGTTTTCCTTGAAGTCTATTTTAATTGGCCACTTGAATCACTCAAATCAAATAAAATTGAAAGTTATGACAAAATACAAAAGCGAGTCGAAAGCGAGGAAAACAAACACTAAGTGTGCAGTACACCTTTGACATCTCGTACACCTTTATTTCTTACCCGGTACACCCCTCGACTTTTGCTGAATAGCGGGCTTTTCACCTATTTTTCCATATTTTCCATCCCAGATTCAACTCTATAGTTCAAACACACATCAAAACCATTTCAAATTCACCCTTGTAATCTCCTTTACTCAATTTATCTTTCAATTACATAACTTTCTTCAAAATTCTTTCATGAATTCCTCCAAAATAATTCCAACATGGGTTATGACCCATCCTCAAACCAACCATGATGATTAGTTAGGGTTTATTCTAAACCCTAACTCAATTGCTTTCAAATTAACCATGAATCCAACCCAAATGGGAGGATTCCATACTTATCTTATTACATATGGGGTTTTGCCAACCCTAAATTCAAGAAATCCAAGGTTAGAATGAATTCTAACAAAACCCTAGATTTGGAGATAAATTCTTAATCATACAAAGCCTTAAAGTTCCATAGATCCATTCAATTCCATGATCTAGGTTAGTTTCCATACAAAAAAACCAAAGTTCCATACCTTGGCTTGCTTGGCTTCTCATAACTCTCCTCTTCTTGCTTCTTCTCTTCTCTCATACTGCTTCTCTCCTCTCCACGGTTCTCTCTCTCAAAAATGAGACCACTTTTTGGTCTTATCTCATGTTCATTAAGGCCATGTTTGGCCAAGACAAGAAAAACCCATTTTTTTAACACTTTTCTGTTTTGCCCTTAAGTTTCTCTAATTGCATCTTGAATCCCAGTTTCTCTCTTATTTCTCTTCCAACTTTCTCAAATCTAATGGCTTTACAAATGGCAGTTTATGCCTTTTATATACTCAGGTAGTAAGTATATTTACCCTTGACTTTATTAATGAATTCAGGGTCTCTGCGTTTTATTTGAAAAATTCATTATTTGCATAATATCACCACTAAGCAGTCAGAAAAGCGTAGGGTATATTTCGGGATATTACAACTCTCCCCTCATATAAGATTTAGTCATAAGGGAATTAAATACTATCTTTTTACATTTTGTTGTTATGTCAAGTCTTTTCTTTACATGTCTTTTACGTATGACCTCTTATACTTTCTTTTCATTTCCTTCTATGTCTCATGTCACATAATAAACCGTTATCAATACATCTGAGGGCGTCGCATCGAGAGGCCAATACTTTTCTATACATATTCATGTCTATCTTTTCTATCTTATACTCTATCTAGACTCGCTTCTTATAAGCTATCTAGAATAGCATCTTATACTCTATCTATGTTTAGTATCTTATACTCTACCTAGAATAGCATCTTATACCCTATCTATGTTTAGGCTATTCCAGAAATGCCTGACCTTTATGCATTCACCGCTAAATTTAACCATTGCGTGGTCCGACTGGTTGGCGGATCGAACAGTCGGAGATCCATCTATACTATATATTGGGACTCTCATTGACACATTCTTTCTCGAATGTGCACATACTGTTGGTGTACAAACAATTTACTGTAATAACAAAAAAATCCCATTTGTACATATACAAGACTACACCAGAATTAGTGTCCTTAAAGATCTCCTACACATATCTGAGTCCTTTTACTTATGCTGAAATATATACGTACATTTCTAATACAAAACTTAGAGATTGCAGGCGTATTTGAAGGTGAGCACCTATCTACAGTCGACTGCTTTCTTTGATGTGGAATGTCGCATCCTCTATCGCTGTCTTCTGCTCCACGTACCACGCGGATTGAACACCGTGCTAAGGCTTTCAAGCTTAGTGGAACATAAGCATGGACAACCACCAATGGCGTATCCGCGAGCTTATACATATGCATTATATATATCTAACCATATTTCTATAACTAATTTCATATCATCTTATTTTCCTATTGCATGTCCGATCTTTCCTATTTCATGTTCTATATTTGGCATCTACTTCATTTATCACTTTTTATATAACCATATTTGATACTTTACATATTCTATACTTGTCACGTATTTCATCTTTCCGCAGCTTGTCATATGTCTTTTTCAATGTTCTATTCTTTTCAGGTTACATATCATGTCTCTGAAATCTATATCTTTTCATCTTTGCAGTTCTATGATTTATTGCATTCTATATACTATTATATAGCATTTCTTATCCTATACCTATATCATCTATCTTACTTTCATGTTGTGGCTACATGCCCACACTTTATACTTTTCATTTACCTTTCTCTTTTCTCTCTACTTTACGTACTTTACTTGTTCATATCGCGCTTTTTGTGTACTATACTGTACTTTCTACTTATACTATATTCATACTCCTCTATATTCATGTCTTGTTCATTTCTGTCTTATTTCCTATTATACTTTTCATATGGCTTTCTCTTTTATGTACTTGCATATGTTGTCGGATATATTGATATCTATTCATATGCTATACTTTCCATATATGCTTTTCGTATACTATGCTTTTCATATACTATACTTTTCATATGGCTTTCATTCTTCAGTTTCATACTTGTACTATCGTATACTTTCACATTATATGCGTTCATCTTATACTTTCATATCCTGTTATCCTGTACTATTCATATACTTCATATACATTTGTACGTTCTTATTCTATCTATCATACACTTTGTGCTTTTGTATACTTTCTGTACTTTTCTTGTGCTTTTGTATACTTTCTGTGTTTTGGAGGTACCCGTAGGTACTACGAGCAGTCTGATATATTGAGGATATTTACTTCTATTCTTTATTTAAGTCTTATCCTTCTTACTGTTTGACTACCTAAATCGGAGTCATAAGAAATGAGTAGGGCCTGTGGTACAATAGTGAAATTTGTCTCTGATGCGGTCTTGTAACCTTGCCGACCAGTGCAGATTACTAATCGAGAGTCATAAGACACTAATCGGAATCATAGAGTACTAGTCGAATACCGAAGTACTAATCAGTGCGGAGCACTAATAAGAATCTTAAGTACTATTGGGTCTTAGGAAGCACTAATGAGATCACAAGTATTATTAATTAAGGAATGCAGTACTAATCAGGGCGTCCTCATTCATTTGATCTCCGGTAGTCATATGATCATATGTCTTTCATAACTCACATTCTGTGTATCTTACTCACATTCTGTGTTCATGACATATTGCTTTTCATGTTCATATTCATGTTCCTGTTTAGTTCGTTTTTATATTTCATATCTTTTGCTATCATTTAGTTTTGTCTTCATATATTATATATGAAATCTATCATATATCATGAGGCATCATGTGCCTCTTGTATTCATATATTTCTATATCGCTTTCTATATTCATAACTCTTTATATCATTTTATACATGTGCAGGCCATTCATGTATTATACTTTCATTCCTATCTTTGTCATCTTTTGCTTATCTCTATAGTTCTTAAATTTGCATTTCTATCATGTGTTCTAGCATGTTCCATTTATTCATTCGGTATAACTATCATATATTCCTATCATTTACGTATTCATCATGTCTTTATCTATTCATATACTTTCTATATTTCTATCATGTTCCATCTATTTGTTTATGACAATCATATGTTCACATTGTATACTCATATATTCATATGTGCCTATCGTTGGATCTGTGGCTATCATATCTTATGACATATCCTATCATGTCTTATCATATCTTATAACTCATACCTATGCTATCTTATGAAATATCTATATTCATATCATATTCATGTTTTATGAACCCATCATACATGGCCATTTTCTATATTTTCACTTGTTTCATGGCTGCCATATAGCACTTCATACTTATGAAGTATGATATCTATGAGATCACACCTCATTCATATATTCTCATTCTTTTATGAATCTAGTTTACTTAGGAATTGGAATCAATCCAATCGGATCATCCAAACTAAAGTTATGGCATTTTCACTTGCCAACTAGTCATTTACCGATTTTCTAGTGACAGTTTGTATTACTCATTTTCCGGGGTCTTAGCCCGTATTTTGACACTATGTCCTTATAATGAATTTAAAGCTAAAGGTGCTGGGGTTCCATATTCCAGCTGGGAATCACCCAATTCGGGCACGGAACTCAGAATTACTTCGAAACAACCAGGACTTCTCTATATTTCAACAACGAGCAGAGTTTGGTTTGCACATGATCCCACTGAGTGGATTTTGGGCCATAGAGTCATAAATTTGACGATGTATATTTCTATATGGATGGTTCATACTTGAAGTATATTTTAATTAGCCCTTGAATCACCTCAAATCGAATAAATTGAGTAAGTTATGACCAAAATCCTATTTGGTCGAAACGAGGAAAACGTAACACTAGATGTCTGGGTACACCCTCGACATGCAGTGCACCCCCTCGACTTTTGCCCGAGAATGTGGGGCTTTTCACCTATTTTCCATATTTTCATCCCAGTTCAACTCTATAGTTCAAACACACATCAAAAATAACATTTCAAATTCACCTTGTAATCTCCTTTTCACACTCAAATTTATCTTTCAATTCATATCTTTCTTCAAAATTCTTTCATGAATTCCTCAAAATAATTCCAACATGGGTTATGACTCATCCATCAAACCAACCATGATGATTAGTTGGGTTATTCTAAACCTAACTCAATTCTAACTCAAATTAACCATGAATCAACCCAAAGGGAGGATTCCATGCCCATATCTTGTTACATATGGGGGTTTTACTTGACCCTAAATTCAAGAAATCCAAGGTTAGAATGAATTCTAACAAGGAAGAAACTACTAGATTTGGAGAATAAATTCTTAATCATCTGAAGCCTTAAGAAGTTCCATAGATCCATTCAATTCCATGATCTAGGTTAGTTTCCATACAAAAAAAAACCAAAGTTCCATACCTTGGCTTACTTGGCTTCTCCCTCTTCTCCTCTTCTTCTTCTCTTCTCTCCTTCTCTTCTCTCCCTCTCCACGGTTCTCTCTCTCAAAATGAGACCACTTTTTGTCTTATCTCATGTTTATTGGGCCATGTTTGGCCAGAACAAGAAAACCCATTTTAACACTTTTCCTCATTTGCCCTTAAAGTTTTCTCTAATTGCATCTTAGTCCCCCCCCCCATTTCTCTCTTATTTATGTTCGACTTTCTCAAATCTAATATTGGCATACAAACTACTTGATTTATACCTTTTATGTCCTCAAAGTGGTAAAATTCATGTTTACCACTTGCTTTATTATTAATTCAGTCTCGTTTTATTTTAAAATTCCATTGGCCTGTATGCCTAAACAGAAAATCAAGAAAACATTAGGTATATTTCGGATGTTAATGCTGGTCGATACAAGAATGCGGGGCGGGCGCAATTCAGCGACCTACGACTGACATATATCTCTATTCCGGTCCAATTATAAATCAGGCGGCCCTTGAGTTCACTATTTACCGCTGACTCATTCACATTTTAATTTTGGTCAAATTACAAGTCGAATCCACGCGAGTTATTGACTCTTTCATTGACACAAATCACGTATAGTACGGTCAAATTCTGAGTTAAAGTGTGCGGTTAAGCTACCTACGATGACACGAGATCATATGGTTGGTCAAATTAGCGATCTGGTAGTAGCGGTTCCGCTAGCTGCCGATGCAGCCTCGAATCACATCGCCTTAGTGCGATTAAAAACGTCGCGTTCAGCGGCGCTGTAGCGATGAATCCGCAAATGGCTGGTAAAATTACAAGTCGGGAGGCGCAGTTCAGCGACACCTTGGCCCGGCCGCGAGAACATCTGGCTGAATCGATTACAAGTCCGGGCTACGGTTAAGCTGACTGCGGGCGGCCGCAGATCACATTTGGTGGTCGATTAAAGCTCCGGGTCGCGCGAGTTCACTCTCTCTTTGCGCTGACCGCAGGATCACATGGAGCTTGTGAGAGTATAAGCGGCGTGGTTCTCTTACGCGACGAAACACGGATCACATATGGTGGTCCAATTAAAAATCGGTGAGTAGTTAAGCGCGACCTCACGACCCGGCCACGAATCAAATCTAGGTACAATTAATTACAAATCGGCGGCGTAGTTCATTGATGTCTTTCGACAACCGGGTCACATGGTAGGTTAAATTACCAGGATTGGTAGGCGTAGTTCAGCGACACCTTTCGGCCCAGCACATATCACATATGGCTAGTCAAATTACAAGTCCGGGCGGCGCAGTTCAATGACTTTGCCGAGCCGAACATATCCCGCATCCACGGCTGGTGAAATTACAAGTCGGCGGCGAGTTCGCGACTGCCATATGACACATATCCGCGTTTAGTAGGTAATTACCGTCGGCGATTAGGTTCATTGACACGCCCGACCTACCTGAATCACGCCCGCCGTTGGTCAATTACAAATCGACGATGCGGTTCACTCACTGCGGCCCGATGCGATCACATTTGGTAGTTAGTGCGATGCGGTGGCGGAGTTACTAACTGCCTGCCCGGCCGCGTATCACATCGAAATTTGGTCGTTACAAGTTTAAGCGGCGCGGTTCGCCTTGCCCGACCCGGCCGCGATCACATCACGGCTGGTCGGATTACAAGTCGGAGCGTAGTTCAGCGACGCCTGGCCCGACACATATCACATGCGGTTGGTCACATTCTGAAACTCCGGCGGCGCGGTTCAGCGACTGTCGGGCCCGACCGAGATCACATTTTAGCTGGTAATTACGGTAAAGGCTCAGTTCGCAGTCTGCCCAGGCCCGGCTATATCACATATGGCTTGTAAATTGAATCGAGCGCGCGATTCACTCCACTGCCCGGCCAGCGCATATCACATATGGCGGTCGATCTGTCCGGTCGCGCGGTTCAGCGGCACACGCCCGGCTCGGCCACCGAATCACATCTAGTGATGAATTAAAAAGTCCGGGCGATGCGGTTCAGCACGACACGCTCGGCCAACCTGAATCCGCATCCTAATTGGTCAAATTCTGAAGTTCGGGTGACGTGATTTCGCCACCGCCACGTTGACCGCAGAACACATATGCGTTTTGGTCAAAAATTCTGAATCAGGCGCGGTTCAGCGACTGCTGGCCCGGCTACATATGGAATCTAGATGGTCGATTACGAAATGCGAGCGTGCGATTCTTATTTGCTTTCGGCCCTATACCAGATCACATCACGATTGGTAATTACAAGTCGGGCCTTGCGGTTCACTAACTTTGCTTTCGACCAGCCGCGGATCACATATGGCCCGGTGATTACAAGTTAAAGCGTGATTCTGCCTGCTGACCCGGCACCAATCCACGTAAGGTTGGTCCGACCAATCTGTGGCCTTGATTCCTTATGTGCCGGCCAAACCGCAGAATCCACATTTGTTGGTCAATTACAAATCTGGCGGCGCGAATTCAATAACACCTGCCTGACCCGGCCTGAGATCCACATCTGGTGAGGTGATCTAATCCGGGCGGCGCGAGTCAGCGACCTTCCTGCGAAACGCAGATCATGTGCATTTGGCCGAATTACATGTCGGGCGGCATTTATTCGCGGCCTTTCTACCAGAAAACCTGAATCACATGTGGTGGTCTGCGAAATTACAAATCCGGGCCGGCGCGATTCGCGACACCGCCCGGCCTTACCACGAATCCCACATACGGTAGTCAATTATAAGTCAATGAGCGCGGTTCGTTTGACTGCTGTGACACATATCCGTCGGCTGGTAGTGCAATCCGTGTGGCGTAGTTCAGCGACACGCGAGGCCTGCCGCGAATCATCTAGGAGGTCAAATTAAAGTCCGGGGCGCGTTCACTCATGCCCGATCGGCTTGTCAAATTACAAGGTACGGGCGGCGGTTCACTCACTGCCGGGCGGCGGATCCGCGTCTGGTGGGTGATACAGTCTGGTAGCGGTTCGGCTGTCTGGCGAGCGGATTACGCGTGGATGGTCAAATTACTGAAATCGGGGCGACCAGTACAGCGACACGCGGACCCGACACATATCACACATCCTAGCTGTCGATTCTGGTCAGGCCGGTAGCAGTCCAGCGACACGCGAAGCCCGGCTTTCCGCAGAGATCACATCTAGTTGGTCAGATTATAAATCCAGGCGGTAGCGAGTTCAGCGACATGCCTGCCAGGAACATATCACATGTATTTGGTCAAATCCTGAAGTCGGACGGTGAGATTCCAGCGACACCGCGGCACATCACGAGATCCGCATGGTGATCCGATTACTAGAGAGCGGCGGCGTAATTCAGCGACACGGCCGGCCGCGAGCACATATGGATGGTCAAATTACCGTCCGTGTGGCGGTTCATTAACGCGGGCCTGGCACATATCATCGGTTGGTCAAATTATAAGTGGAGGCGGCGTAGTTCGCGACTGCCGTCCCATTACAGGATCACATGCGGTGGGTGAATTAAGCTTTGGTATTGTTCTTGACGACCCCTCAGCATATATAACATTTGGTACAGTGCGATTACAAGTCGGGAGGTGCGATTCATTGCTTCCCAGGCCGGCCCCGCGAGCCACATCTGGTGGTACAGTACAAGTTCGGCTGTGAAGTTCATTGGCTTTAGGCCACTGCACAAACCACATCGGGTGGTGAAATACAAGTCGGGGGGCCATACGAGTTCCTTGACTGCCAGTCCGACAAAGATCCACATCCCCGAATGGTCAAATTACAAATTCGTAGCCGCAGTTCAACGACTGCTCGGCGAAGCCTGAGGTCACGTCTTCTTCGAGATTAATTACAGTCGGCGGTGGTTCAACGACGCTAACTGCTTTATATCACATTTGGTGAGTCGGTTGCAAGTACGGCGGCGTGGTTCACTAACACGCGACCCACCACGAGATCACATAATTCGGCGTTACGATTCGGCAGCGCGGTTCAGCGACACCTGCAAAGTCGCAGCCTGAATCCGCATATAAGATGGTCGGTCGAAACGGATGGCGCGGTTCAGCGACACACCCGGCCAACCACGAGATCCACATATGGGTGGTGAAATTAAAAAATCCGGGCGCGCCGTTCACTTATTGCCCGAAGCGAACACGAGATGACATAAGGTTGGTCGATGACAAGTCGGGCGGCCTTGATTCAGCCTTTGCCCGGCCGGCGAGACTCCGCATCTGGTTGGTCAAATCACAAGTCCGAGCGGTGCAGTTCACTGACTTACCCGACCTAACACAAATCACATCCGGCTGGTCAAATCACAGTCGGGAGAAGCGGTTCACTAACTGCGGCCAACCGCGAATCACGTCGGCTCATCAAGTCACGAGTTCGAGCCCGCGGTTCGCGACCTTCCCGGCGAACCTGAGATCACATAGCTGGTCAAATTACGAGTACGGCGGCGCGATTCCGCGACCTTCGACCCGACCTGAATCACGCTCCGGTTGGTCGGTCTGTCCGGCGGCGCGGTTCACGAACATACACGGCCCGGCATATACTCGCATCTGTTTGGTGAAATTACAATTCTGGCCGGCGCGTTCACGGACTTGCCCGGCCCGGCCGCAGATCATCTAGCTAGTCGAATTACAAGTGCGAGCGACAGTTCCGACTGCCACACCCGTCCCACGGATCACATGGTGGTCACGTATTACAAAGTCCGAACGGCGGTTCGCTCGCTGCCCAGCCTTTACGGATAACATGCGGTTGGTCGATTACAAGTCGGCGGCGCGGTTCAGCGACTGCCGACCCGGCCCGCAGTCACATATGGCTGAGTGAATTCTGAAGTCCGTACGCGGTGCGATTAGCCCGACGCGGACCATCGCCGATCCACATCTAGGTGGTTCAAATTACAAGTCGGCTGGCAGTTCACTATGACCCGACCTTAGCACATATAACATATGGCTAGTCGATTACGAAGCCACGGCGCGGTTCACTGCTAACGACCTAGCCGAAGCCCGCGAGATCACATATGACGGTCAAATTCTGAAATGGGATGGCGTAGTTCTTGACTTTACCCATCGGCATAGATCACATAAAATTTGGTCAGATTAAAAGATCCGGGACGGCGGGTTCCACCCGGACACGCCTGCCAAACGCGATCACATGGTGAATTAATTACAAGTCGGGCGGCATAGTTCACTCTTGCGGCCCACCGGCCGCATCACATCTGGCGATCACATTACAAGTTTAGGCGTGATTCGCGACGCCCGACCGCCCTAATCGCATATGGATGGTCAGAATTTACAAGTCGAGGCGGCGCCGGTTCGCGGCTGCCGACCCGGCGAATCGCGACTAAACCCGGATCAAATTACAAGTCTCGGCGGCGCATTTCAGCGGCGTGCCGGGCTGATACCAGATCACGCCGGCTAGTCAAATTACAGAATCTGGCGGTGCAATTCAACGCCCCTACCGGTAGCGTGGCTCACGTAGCTGGTCAAATTACAATCTGAATGGCGTAGTTCATTGACACCGCCCGACCGGCACAAATCACATCTAATTTAGTTCAATTACAAGTCGGCGGCGCGGTTCCGCTGACCTACCCACAGGACCGATGCAGTCCACCTCCCCGGCTAGTCAAAAATTATAATTACGGGCCAGCGCAGTTCACTTACACTGCCGCGGCCACGGACTCTTTATCTGGCCCGGATTTGATCTGAAGTCGGCGGCACGGTTCTGACCTTCGCCCGACCCTGAATTACATATGGGAAATTAATTAAAAGTCGGGAGAGCGCGGTTCACTCACATGCCGGTCGGCATAGATCCACATCAGCTTGTCAAATGACAAATGCAGACGATCACGGTTCAACGACTTGCCGACTGCTGCAGAGATCCGCATCTGGCTGGTCTAATTACAAGTCCGGATGGCGCAGTTCACGGATAATGCGACGGCCACAGATCACATATATTTGGTAATTACAAGCTCCGGGACGGCGTAGTTCGTGACTGCCTTGCCCAGCCCCATATCACATCCCCCATTTGGTCCGCCCGAGTCCGGCGGCCTTGATTCAACGACACTGCCGGGCCGTATGAGCGACTTCACGGCTAGTCAAATTTACCGATCCGTCTGGCGCCCGGTTCAGCGACGCGAGCCCTACCAGTCGCCACGGGAGGTGAAATACAAGTCCGGCGGCAGTTCACTTTCGCTGCTGGTCGAGCGCGAATCACATTTGACTTATCGATACGAAGCCGGGCGGCGCGGTTAAACCACTGCCGGCGCAGCCTGAGATCCGCATCCGTGGTACAATTACCGTCGGCGGCGTAGTTCACTTACGTGCGGCCGACCACGGATCGCGACCCAGGCGGTCGATTACGAAATGCGGAAGCCGGTTGTAGTTCGATGACTTGCGGTCGGCCGCGAGATCACATCTGGTGCGGTCCAGTGCAAGTCCGGACGGCCGTTCAAGCGACCTTGTGCCGAGCCACGGATCACATGGTACGGTAAAATTACAAGTCCGGATGGCGCGGTTCAGCGACCTTCCGCCCGACGCGGATCACATAATTTGGTAGGTCTGGTCGTGGCGGTAGCGGTTCCAGTGACGCTTCCACTGCTGACACGAATCCGTGTAGTGCGGTCAATTACAAGTCCGGACGGGCGGTTGCGCCACCGCCCGACCTTGCACAGGTCACATCGGTGGTCGATTACAGAATCAGCGGCGCGGTTCCTTACGCGGCGGCCACGCATATCACGTCACGGCTAGCCGTCTGAATCCGTCGCGGGCCGGTTCAGCGACACCGGGCTAACGAATCACATTTGGGTGTTCAAATTACAAGTCCGGCGGCGCCAAATCACTCAAGCGCTTGGTCAGCCACCGAGATCACATACGGCTTGTCAATTACAAATCCGGGCGACTCAGTTCCGCTACCGCCCGACTAACACGGATCATCTGGTGGTCCGGTGATCGTCGGCGGCGTAGTTGTGCGGCATGCCCTCACCGACGCAGATCACATGGTTGGTCAAATTACAAAGGTGAGCGACTCGATTAGCGACACCGACCCGACCACGGATCACATCGGCGGTAGTGCATGTCCGTGGCGCGGAGTTCAGCGACCTGCCCGGCCCGGCCACATATCATCTGGTGGTCAATTACGAAGTCGGGCGGTAGCGGTTCGACATGCCTACATCGGCTTTGCCAGATCATGTGTTGGTCAAATTACAAGTCCGGACGGCGAAGTTCACTGACCTACCCGGCACATCATAGATCACATATGGTGCGGTCAATTACGAGTCCGGTAGCCTGCCGGTTCGACACGCCGGGGCTAACACGTATCACGTATGGTGGTCAATTATAAGTGCGGTGTGCGGTTCAGCGACTGCCGATCCCGAAACGGATCACATGCGGGCGTCGATTCGAGCACGGCGGCGTTCAGCGACCCGGCCGGCCCGACCATATAACGCATCTGGTGCGGTGATTCTGAATGCAGGCGTGCCGGTTCATTGACACCTTGGCCGGCGCGACCCGTCATGTTGGTCTAATTCTGAGAAATCGGTGACAAAGTTCATTGACACGCGATACCTGATCTTATCGGTAGTTCGAGTAAGTCCGGGCCATAGGTTCACTAACTTTTGCCGATCCGGCAAGATCCGCGTCTGAATGGTCAAATTACAAGTGGAAGAAACAGTTCGACTTACCGGCTGACCACGAGATCACCTTCTTTGGTCAAATTACAAGTCTAGGCGGGAGTAGTTCAGCGACCCGACCCAACCAAACATATCACGGTTGGTACGGTCGATTGGTCCCGATTACAAGTCGAGCGTTCGCGATTCACTAATGTGCCGTTTAGCATAAGATCACGCCAGCTGGTCGATTACAAGTCGGGTCGCGCGGTTCTCGACTACGACGGCCTGATTACATCGTTTGGTCGATTACAAGTCCGGCCGGCGCGGTTCGCGACCTACCGGGGCGGTACGCGGATCACATATTCTTGGTGAATTACAAGTCCCGGCGGCGTAGTTCACTAACCTGCCTTGTCGAGCATAGATCACATGTGGCTGGTCAAATTACAAGTCGGGCGGCGGTTCCTTGACTGCTTTCGACCCGACAAAGAGATCACATATTGCTTGTCAATTACAAATCCGGTGGCGCGGTTCAGCGACTTTGCCAGGTACACCTATCACATCGGCTAGTCGAATTATAAATAAGGCGGCGCCCAGTTCCACTAACACCGCGAGCCGGCCGATCATATCTGGTGTCGAATTCCAAGTTTGGTAGTTCAGCGACATGGCCGTCATATCACATCTGGTGGTCTAATTACAAGTCGGGTAAGCGTGATTCATTGACCTACCGGCGGCCTGAATCAGCGTCTGGTGGTCGAATTACAGGATTCGGACACGTACGGTTCCCGACTGCGGTCAGCGCGGATCATATGAATGGTCAAATTACAAGTCGGTGGCGCGGTTCGCGACCTTCTCGACCCGGCCTTATCACCTCCCGGGCTGGTCAGGTACAAGTCCTAGCGGCGTGGTTTACTCCACTACCCGACTGTAAGATCACATCTGGTTGGTAAGATTCTGGTCGGGCGGCGTGGTTCACTAACCGACCATTACGCGTAGATCCACATCCCGGCTGGTCACATTACAAGTCGGGTGGCGGTTCAGCGACGCCCAGCCCGATGCGGATCACATGCGGGTGATCCAATTACTCATCCGAGGCGGCGGATTGGCTCCACCGCTTTCGGCTGGTGCGGTTCACATCTGGTTGGGGTCAAATTACGAGTCTCGGCGCGGTTCAGCGACACCCGGGCCAGCCTGAATCTGTCGGCTGATCTAATTACAGTGCAGCGGGCGCCGGTTCGTGACACGCCTGCCCGGCGAATCACATGTGGTACGGTGAGTGGTCGATCGGCCTTAGTCATTGACATGCGACCTTGTCACCGAGATCATCGGCTAGTCAAATTACAATTCGGATAGGCGCGGTTCGACTGTCGGGCCCGGCCTGAATAACATCGGCCGGTCTAATTACCGTCGGCGGCGCCGGTTCGCCCCACACTTTTGCCTGGCAGGATCACGTATGGGAGGTGATTACAATCCGGGCGCGTAGTTCACTCACATGCGGTCGACGCATAAGGTCACATTTGGCTTGTCAAATAACAGTCGGACCAGTATGATTCGTGACCTACGACCCGGCATAGATCATATCTGTTTGGTGAATTACAAATCGAGACCGGCGTAGTTCAACGGCGTGCTCGGCCCGACACCGAATCACATCGGTGGTCGATACAAGTCGGCGGCGGTTTCTTGGCGTGCGGGCGGCCTGAATCCATCTTCTTTGGTCGATACAATTTTTAGCTTCGCGGTTCAGCGACCTTCCAGGCCCGACCGCCGAGATCCACATCCCGGTGAATTGAGTACAATTCCCGAGCGGCGGAGTTCAGCGACCTGCCCGGCTTAGCGTGATCGCAGGTGGTCGTATTACAGAATCCAGAATGGCGGAGTTCATTGACTGCCGGCCTAGCATAAGATCTTGTCTGGTGGTCGATTATAGAATCGGGCGCGGTTCTTGACTGCCGTCCCGACAGTCGTCCCGGCGAATTAATTACAAATGCGATGACATAGTTCGCCTGTACGGCCCGGCCGAGATCACCTCACGGTGGTCAAATTAAATCCGGACCGGCGCGATTCGCGCGACTGCCCGGTAAACACGAATCACATGGCCGGTCAAATTACAAGTCCGGGCCGGGCGCGGTTCAACGGCTGCCGACTCGGCCTGAGATCACGATACAAGCATTTGGTCGATTACAAGTCTGGTGGTGCAATTTGCCCCAACTGCAGGCTGACACGCATCGCATCACGGATGGTGAAATTACAAGTCCGGGCGGCGCGGTTCCACTGCTTTGCCGACGACCGCGGATCACATGTGGTTGTTCCGGGTGCAAGTCGAGGCCCGGCGCGATTCGCCACCTTCGACCTAGCACATATCACATCGACTAGTCGATTCTGGTGGTCGGTGGCGCCGGTTCCGCGACTTGCCCGGTAGCCACAGTCACATCACGGCGGTGAATTACAAGTCGGTCGGCGCGGTTCGCTCGCTGCCACACTTTGCCGCAGTCACATGTGGGCCGGTCAGTACGAGTTCGACCGGCGCGGTTCACTCACTGCCGGCCCGGCCGCAGTCTGTCACGTGGTCATTTATAAGTAAGGCGACCGCCCGGTTCTTGACTACCCCACTGCTTTAGATCACGTCCCGGCTCGTCAGTGAGTCGGGGCGGCGCGGTTCAGCGATGCCGGCGCGCCTGAATCACATATGGTGGGTCAATTACAAGATCGGGCGGCGCGGTTCGCGACACGCCCGGCCCGGCCTGAATCGCGCCATTTGGTCAATTACAAGTCAGCCGGTAGCGGTTCACTCAACTGCGGCCCCAACCTGAATCCTGATCGGCTCGTCAAATTACAAAATCGGGCGGCTATAGTTCGACCTTCTCAGCGCGTACGAGATCACATCTTTGTGATCGATTACAGTCCGGTGTACGATTGCTTGACCTTCCGTTAGCACAAATCACATATGCTTGGTCGATTACGAGTCGGTGGTGCCGTTCGCCGCTGCGGGCGGCCACGAATCCGCGTCGAATTGATTATAAGTCGGCGTAGCGGTTCAGCGACTACCCGGCCAGCCCGCGAGCACGCTCGTTTGGTCAAATTAAGTCGGCCCGGTGCGGTTCATTGACGCCCGGCTGCTTCTCCACGTCGGTTGGTCGATTACAAGTCCGATGACGCGGTTGCCGACCTTCTTGAGTTTACACTTTGTTTAAGTGTATTTATTGTTGGGATTGGGTTAAAGATTTGTGGTGGCCATTTGATTGATCCCAACCGAAAGCAGAATTGTGCCGAAATTTTGAAACCCGTTTTGCATTAGTGACTGTGCATGGGTACATTTGGGTTGTAAATTGTAGAAATACGAAGCTCAATTGTGTTTATGGTAATGTATGGGCCGGAAATGGCTGGCTTTACAATTAGGTTTCATAGGTGAAGCGATATTGGATATTGGGTGAGCGATGGCAGGGTTTAACAATTCACGTGAATAATTGACTTTTATGAAAATAAATTTTTGTGTGAAAACGTGTTTGGTCGAGTAATTCAAGTTGAATTGCTCGTGTTTGATCATTAGCCCGTGAGCTAATTTTGATGTAATGGATTGTGAAATTACATGACATGTTTGTGTGATTTAAATTATGTGAATATATGCATGATTATATATTTACATGTGTTATATAATTGTATTGGAATTGCCATCATGCATTCCATATGCACTAGGGCACCCTAGAACGATAGGAGTGAGTGCATGAAGTGGTTTATTGAGAGAATGGTTTCGGAGGGTTGACTAATAATAATAGTGTCGAAGTGTCCATTACGTACCGGTGAGTCCATATAAAAAAATATCAATCGACCGGTCGGCCAGATTGATATACATCGGAGGGTTGTCCTTAGATAGATTATCGGTCGGTCCACTACTTATATCGGAGGGTTGTCCACAATTAAAAACAAATATCTTTGTTTTGAAAATAATGTTTCTCATACGTGGCTTAGGCAAGTGTGAGGGAGTCGGTGAGGACTCGGGGTATGAGTTGGTCATGTAGACATTCAAGTAGGATCACGCATTTACTTGAATGTGTGTTTTCATTGGAGCATTGCATATGCACTTAGGTGGAGAGTAACCCATTTAGGGTGATTCCACCCTGCTAAGACGTGCTTCATGCAATAGAGGGTATTATTTTAGGTACAGGGAGCGCACGGGGAGACGACTCATCATAGAGGTCGCTTTAGAAGAAAGCCAGGTTGTGGCTTTGGTTTTATGATGTACTACATATATTAGAATTTTACATTTTAATATATGTTGTATAAGAGTAAAATTTTAACTCTTGTAACTATGGTATATAGTTGGTATGGTTATGAGTATTGTTTTATGGGCCCAAGTGGCCGTTTTTACTCATATATATATCTTCTGATGTTGATGATTGGGACATGTGGTTCTTAGGTAGAAACTCTCCGTCTGAGGGGGCTGCCGTTTTCGTGGGCCAATGTCGGGTTCTGGAAGTATTCACAAGTGTTCAGCGGGTTGGCGGGTTGATGGACCCCGGGAAATGGGGCATCTGGCTTGGTATGAAGCTGGTATCTGATTACCAGGGTTTAGGGGGCTTGGGCTTGGGCCGCATTAAGTGTAAGAACATCACCACTTGGTGTGGCTTGATGTAGGTTTAGGTATGTGTTGACTAAACCAAAACATATACTAGATTAAATCATTTTCAATATTGGTTTTGGCCTAATATACTGCAAGTGCACAGGTCGACAAGTAATAAATTGGATTTAAGTCCAGATATCGATCCCACAGAGATCTCAAGAATTCTAGATTAACTACCTTGACTACTCGAGCTCATTACTATTTGGACTATCGAGCTGACATTTGTGTTTTGACTAAGAAGGCTGTAAGAACCTTACAAGCCCTGTAATAAAAGAATGAACAATCGAATAATACGAATCACAAAGAATAATGAATAACGAATAGTTAAGAAAATAAATGGACCTTTGAATAATTAACGTTTAGAGCACATTAAGATCGTGGTGTTGTGATGGCAAGTTCTGTTGTCCAACCTTGGTAATTTTGCTTGTGTATTTGGGGTTTAAAATGTCCCAGGCGTTTAGTAGTAAAAATTTTGGATCTCTCCACCTCCCATTTCATTATCTAATTTTTACGATCCTCTCGAATCCTGAGGGAATGAGATAACTACTTTTAACGAGGACTTCTTTAATTTTCAGGTATTTTCTTTGCAATACTTAAGTACCCATTTATGGGCCCCGACAGACCTTAGCTCCCACGAGTTATCGGTCAAGCAAGGATATACAACTTCCGAGTTACTCTTCCTCAAGTAGAATAGATCAACCTCTCCTTGATTAGATCCTGCATTAACATGGGATTGACTTATGGCCGAATTTTGGTGAACTCTGCTTGTTTAAATTGATAACTCATTGACTCATTCTTGATTTCAAGTGAAGAGGGATTTATCAAAATGGCTTACAAAGCTCATTAGATCTCTAATACTTGATTAATATACCTTCAAAGAAGTGTTCATAACTCCCAGGATTGTCATCTCTGTGTCACTCAGAGGACCTCCTTGAAATCGAGCAATGGGAATGATTCTTATCTGAATTATAAGAAGGTGTTATTTAGATGCAAACATTAAACCCATAATTGAAAGTAAATTCATAACCGAAATTCGCAATTTGCTGGAAACAACTACAGGAAGGATAATTTCTGACAATAGCATTCACTTAATAGAAAATTTGGGTTCTCAATTCTTGAATTACACCCTCTGGCGTTCCTACGATCATAAGAATCTTGCATTATGGCGGAGGGCCAAATTCGAGAAATTTATGCGAACTTCAAACATTCAGGTAGTAATTTAGAAAGAATTGAAAATTACGCATTGAGTTTTACGCTCAAAGCGATAACATCGATTCCGAAAATAAAAGCGAAAGCTAAAGATAAATCTAATCTAATCTACAACTATCAACAAACAAAGAAAGAAAAAGAAAATAATAATAATAATAATAATAAAATGAGCCTTATTTATCCAGTTACTCGTTTGTGTAAGCGCCAAGCTATCCTTTCATCTGGGGTGGCTGGCGTATTTATATAGGTTTCACCGGTTGGGCCTTTAATCGAAGCGATCTGTTGTGGATTTCAAGTGGGTAGCCCGGATCTTTATTAAGTCGACTTGAATTTCTTGTCGTGACATCATCCGTATGTCGCGACCGATCTCCGCGTCGCGGCGTCTACTTAACCTCTGCGGCTTTCATTTGTTCGTTCGATGTCCGCGACATCGATCCCTTGTCAGCGACATCCGGCTGGCGTCGCTACGCGACGCCGAATTGGTATTTGATGTCCGCGACGCATCGGTCTCTTGCTCAGCGACATCATTTCATGGCCGAAGCTTTCCGCGATGTCCTCTTGATGTCCGCGACATCGACATCAAGTCTTCTGGCTTTCAATTGATGGTTCGATGTCCACGACATCACGTATAGCTACCGGGTTTTGGCGGTACTTTCGTGATATCAGCGACGCCAGTCTCTTAATACGCAGCTTTCAATTGATGGTTCGATGTCGCGACATCATATTATGGCTTCTGGGTTTTAAAGCGGTCGGCTCATGATGTCGCGACATCAGTCTCTTGTCGCGACCTTAGTTCATGCCTTTGCAGGTTTAAAAGGGTTGCTTCTCATGTCGCGACATCAATCTCTTGTCGCGACGTCGTTTGAGACACTGCTGCCTTCAATTGGTATTTCCTGATGTCACGACATCGATCCTTTGTCACGACATCACGTTATGGCTCTGCAGGTTTCACTTGATGGTTCCTGATGTCGCGACATCAATCTCTTGTCGCGACATCAGCTTAAGGGACTTACAAGCTTCCACTGATTGCTCTTGGTGTCGCGACATTGATCTCTGCCAGCGACATCGACCGCATCACCCAACTGTCTTAGCTTCAAATTAGGCTTCTCTTGTCGCGATCTCTATTAAATTTCTTCGGGTTTCTTTGATATCGCGGCAACGATCTAAGCGATGGATGTCGCGACCTCTCTGCTTCATTAGCATTGTCGTATTGCTTCTATTTTATTGTCGATGTCACGGCGGCATCGAGTGTCATGACATCGTCTTCCCCTTCTTCATTTTCTGGTTGCTTCACGAGATTTCTTTAACCCTCGACGCCTCGTTCTTCAAAGTGACTTAGTTTTATTTGGGTGCTGGCTGCGACGCTGGATGCACTTTGTTCTTTGCTAACACTTCCCGCGACATCGAGGTTCCTTCATCTTTGTGAGCCCTTCCTGCTGCAACTTGCTTCAGCCTTTTATCTCATTAACGCTCATCCATCTTTTGCTTCTTTTCTGCAAAAATTCTTCTTTTCTTGAATTCCACGCTGTTGCCGGTTTAATTAGGTTATTCCATAGTGCGCATAAATCGGTCTTTAATACAGATGAAAATCAGCGAGAAAATGAACTAAAAATAGATGACTTTTCGCTCATCAAGCTCCCCAAACTTAAAATTTTGCTTGTCCTCAAGCAAAGAAAAAAGAAAAAAATTGTTTGTCCTCAAACAAAATAAAGAAAATTTTTAAGGACATTTTTCGGTTATGCGATGGCGATTAAATTTAATTGAAATATAAGGTATGCATTATTTTCTGCGTAACTTCAAGTCAGTTCGAGTTGGTTTCTACTCTTTATAGTATACAAAACCAAATTGTTGAAATTGTTTTACAAACAATATAATCATTGGATCCTGTTGAATAATAGATTATTTTCCTTTCTCATTTTCATACTGAGTCATTTAACTCCCTAAAGTCCTTCACAGTTTTGATTGCTTTTATATTTCCAAATTCCATAGGTTTGTTTTTCATATTGATCTCCACTAATGTAGGTGATTTCAGCCTTCAAGATCAATCAGGTCTTTTCAGACATGTTGTTAGCACAGGTAATGGGTAGGATGGAAGGAATTTTTAGGTTAAGATTACCCTGAACCTTTTCTCTCCTCTACTGCCCTTTCTTTCTTGTAGTTTCTTTAATAAACTCCCCTAAACTTCATGTTTGGGACCTCTTTGATTTCTTCAATTCGAGTGTGCGCCCCTTATTCATCCTTGAAATTCAGGGGAAAATTCCTTTGTTTGTCACCATTCGGGGATAGTGCAATGTTTAACTTTAGAGCTTTTCTAACATATGCGAACTTTGGGTGGTAGCTCCCATACCAGGATAGCATTATTAGGGTACTAGGTGTTGAAACACCCCTAAGAACTTAATTGTCGAGAGTTAGGCCACAAGATAAAACTTATCCCTATAAAGCGTTCTTTTCTATTGCATTTTACGCTCTTTGCCTTTCTTTTCATTAAACACTTTGAGTTCCTCAAAAACATACTCTCCGAACTTCATTTCTTTCTTCCTCCTTGAATTCACAGGTAATCATAGGTTCTTCTTGAAGGATTGATTTTCTTAGAATGGGTTGGGGTTTCCATTGGTTATTACGAAAAAATAAGCTTATTGGTTCAATTCACGGAACTAAGGTATGCAACCCGACATATGAGTAGAAGTAGCTAAAATAGCTCAAACTATCCAAGAATGGCTGCATCATCTCTTTGTCATCTGTATCACCCTAAGTTCGCCTCGACCAATAATCTAACAAATTCTAGAATTTGGTTTGAGCAGTTCAGTGACTAACCATGGGAGTACCTTGACTCATTTTGTTGTTGAGTATTCAAATTAATTGATATTCACGGGTTCCTTGACTTATTGTTCACCACCACAAACTGAAAATATGTTTTGTTCCTTCTATTGTATTACTTTCCTCGGTCACTGGACTTCTCCGGTTAGACTTATAAGTAACTTTTGCACCTTATTGTTTCAATCAAGCTGTATTCATTTGGCCCTTATTCTACATTTCAGCTCATTCCTAATCTAACTACTTCATTCAATTCAGCTCATTACATCTCAGCAGTTTTTATTCTGGAACTAATTTCTACTTTAATTTCCTAATCATGCAACCACAAAGCAACACAATATTGAACCAACAAATTCAAAATAGCACACACACAACAATTTAATTCAAGTTTCTCATTTTATTTCTGATTCAATTCTTGTGATTGGATACAATTCAAATGGGGAAATGGAGGGTAGGAGAGTTAACGGGGAAAGGGTCTATTTTTCTTTCTTTTGAATAGCCGAGGTAGATGTTGAGGATCTAGGTCTAGTGTACTAAGTAAATTTTGAGAATTCAGGAAATTTCATTTCTCTTCCTTTCTCTTCTTGGTTTCCTTCTCCATTTGTTCTTCAATGAATCTCATTAGAATCAACCTTTTGTTCAACTCGCCTCTTCCCAAAGCCATTCATTGTATTCTCCATTTCGGTCATGACCTCACAAATTTGGAGAGGTTATTGTTGTCAAATCGAAGTTTTCAGCCATTCTTTTTACTTTATGGGACTACTTGCATCTTCCTTTACGTCTCTATCATCAGGTTTGTTTCAAAATCATACATGAGAGACTTGTATAGGAACAAGCCCTTGATTTGCTCCCCCGAATTTGGCTTCTTGCTGCGTATCTCTTTTCTTTATCAATGTCGGGAGTTGAGAATCACGCTGAAGCGGTTGTTATAAAAAGCTTAAGTGACTTAGTTTGAGTTTACGCGTAACGATTGTGATCTTTCCTTCATTTCTTTCTTAAACTCTTCCCTTCTTTGCTTCAAATTTTTCTCATACGTTCTCTCTTAATTCGACTCTTACTCCCCATTTGTTCTCTTCTTTTTGTAACTCCGTCATGCTCCTTTTCTTTCTGTTTAGCTCTTTCCCTCCCCCTTCTTTGGTCTCTTCTTTTCAATTCTTTTTTCATACTTGCCTTCTCTGATTCTGTTTGTGGGCTCCTCCTTCTCTCTTTCATCATTCTCTTTTGCATGGCATTGAGGAGCTTCGACATCGAGTTCTCTTGTGTGCTCCAACCAGGCTTTCCATTTTGGAAATTTGTGCGCGCAGGGAGGAGAGCGGCTAAGGAATGGAGAAGTCTATTAATTTCGCCTTCATTACGCCCTTCATTGTGCAAAAGCAGGAAATAATCTGCATTGTTGTCAGGTGAGCTTTCTGGGCGCTCTGTTCCTTGATCGGTAACCTCGATCTCCTCTTGATGATGCTCGGATGTGGCTTCATCTCTTTTCTCTACCAGTACTCCCCTTTTCAACCACGGTTTCTTGGTCATTTTGCTAACTCCCATCGGGAAAGTGGGTAATTTCTGAGTACTTCTTCTTCGATTCCACACTCCTTTTGACCTTCAAACAAAGAACAGTGATTGTTGCTGGGTGAGGTATAAATCCTCTTTTATTCCCTTCATGATACCTCATGATGGAATTTTCAATGACAACTCCCACATTGATCTTGTATCCTTTTAAGATGGCATACAGCATCAAAGCTTCTTGTTCTCTCACTGTGCACACGTGTTTTGTTGGAACCAAAACAGAAGCTAAGAAGTAAAACCATACCTTCGCTTCCTCAGTGAGGCTATACATTCAATATTCTTGGCCCTCCTTCTTCTTGGTTTAGCGCACTTTACCATTAGTGAGCTTCTTGGCAATTTTCCAAAATTTGGTTTTCTGCGGGTTTCTTGAATTTGGAGCCATGTTTGTGCCTTTGTCATGCCGCAGACTCGTTGATGGCCTTGGCTTCATATGAAGCCAGGACTCCTCTAACATAAGCACTCCATCCTTCCTTCCTACCAAATTTGAATAAACTCTCTTACCGGTGCTGCCATACCACGATTTTTGGTGTCTTGTGAGACTCTCCCACCCTCTGCTCTATCATCTCCTTGAAAGGCGTAACGGGATTTTGAATCTCCTCTACTGCTGACAAACCCTTGTTAGCATAATATTTCTTCAGTTGGGAGTAAGCTTAAGTCTGATAAGAAATCTTCTACTTCTTCATCTTCTCTCGTCTTTCCTTTCCTTTTACGCTCTTTCTTGAGAAGTTCTTACAGGAGCCGGGTGTTTTAAATGGCACCTCCTCACCTTGTTAACTGCAGTGAATCTCATCTAACAGTTCTTCTTGGCAGTTTCTTCTTCCCGGTTGTTCATGTTCCTCATAATCGTGCAGGTTAGGGATTAGGGTGGGAATTTGATCGTGGAAACGGAAGACAAGCTCGGAAAGGTTTGGGCTTGGGTTTCGGGGTTGAGGTCGGAGAGAAGGAGGAGAAGAGAAAGGTGAATAACTATGTGGGTTGGAGTGAATGAGAAAGTTTCCAACGATTTACCAATTGATCAATGTTGCCAGATACAATTATTGCTTCATTAAAAATACGTCGCGACTTCAATTTTGGCGTATTTTATTTAAGGTCATTGAATTTAGACTTTTTAAAAGTGAGTAGTTGCTTTATTAAGCTTTTTATGTCGCGACACACTTGAGATGTCGCGACAATACAGAACTGCAAAATTGTTTGATGTTGCGACATCATTTCATTTGAAACTTAATTCTGCATCGACTTCCACGGTGGTGTCGACATATACCTTCTTCATGATACTCAGGTTGCCCTTTCAAAACGAGGTCCGTCATCAATGTTTTGTCGCGACATACTTATGTGTGACATAACCACTACCTGTCGCGACCTTGTATACTCAATGATCTCGAGACCTTTTTTTTTTTATTGCTCCCAACCCTTTTAGACATTAGCCACGGCATCTCAAGCATGGGTTAACAAAACAATTCAAGTATATCTACGAGAATCGGGTTGGGTTAAGGTTGCTCCCTTTTCCTCATGTTGTGACTTCTACGCAAGTTCTTTGGAAATGTTCATGTGATTGCCTTGCCATTCATGTCTTTTGAACCTTACGGAAGCTTCTTGCAATATCGAGAAAAATCTAGTTAAACTACAATCGATTCTAAAAATTAATTATCCTTATAAAAACAAATCGACCTAATTTAAGCAACTAAAGAAAAATGTTCAAACTTAAAGCCGAGAAATTAAATCCTTATGGGTTGCCCCCATTAGTACACTTTCGATTTGAGTCCTTATTTGGACTTCTTTGTTGTGGTACTTCTTTTTCCTTAAGAACCCGGTTGGATTTCTTCATTTCCTCTTCCTGTTTAGATAATGCTTTAACCTACGTCCGTTGACCTTAAATTCTTCCCCATTATCGGAGTCCTCAGTGTCGCTGCTCCAAATGTAAATGCCGACACCCGCGTAGCCCCTCGATTAGTTTAATTTCCACGGAGCAGTTTGATCACAGGAATTAAGCGACGAACTGTTCCCTTCTGCGAACTCTTTTCTCAAGAATTCTCGATCATGCCATTTCTTTGTCTCTTATCTTTGTATTCTAGCATTATCATAGGCTTCATTTCGGTTCTTTGATTCGAACGGTTGGAGCAATCTTTCTTTCCTTGCCGGCGTTAAATCGAAGTTTAACTTCTTAATGGCCCACATTGCCTTGTGTATTCTAATTCCAAGAGGTAGATGACATGGTTTGCCAAAACAACTCTATATGGGGACATTCTGTGGCCTTCAAACCGAAGTCCGTTGACTACCCGTCGACCAGCGGAATCTGAGTGGATGTCGGGTTGCAGCCACTTTAGAAAATCGAGGGCGAGTCTCGGCTGTCACGGGGGCTCTGCAATCTGATCACACATATCCTGTCCCCGAACAATCAATATAATATAATCCCAACATGAGTAAAGAAATGCCTCTTGGGCTCATAAACCAATACTCATAAAATCAATTATCATAACTATTCTTCAATTATCTCAATAATTCTCAATAGTTGATAACACTTTTGTTTAATACAAACATATATTAAAACCTACAATTCTGGCCATGTTATGTCCAAAACCATCAAGCCACAAACCGGCTTCTTCAAAATCAACCTCAAAATGAGATGTCTCATCGAGCGCTCCTTGTACCTGAAATAAAGGGGGGTCCCACGATGGGGTGAGCTAAAGCTCAGTAGGAGAATCGCCCTAAGTAGGCTACTCACCACCTAAGTGCAGTGCAATGCTCCAAAGTAAACACACACTCAAGTAAATACATGATCCTACTTGAATGTCTACATGATCCTCAGTAATAAAGAGTCGCCATATTATTCCTTACTTAAGCCGTATGAGAAAATAATCATTTCAAAACAAATCTTTTGTTCTTGAAAATGTACTCTTAGAAAATATTCGGTAAATATGTACCCTCGGCGGGTGGTTGGTGAGCTTTCCGAGAAGCAGTCATGGTCCTCATCACGAAATGATACGTTGGCCCATCTCTGACCCGATTCCTCCGAATATCATCCTATGAAATTCCTTTCGCCAAACATACCCGTTTTACAAAAATCCATGTCATGCACTCACACCTAATTCTAGGTTACCCGGTGCATATGAAAATGCATTATGCCATTTCAAATCATTTACACAATATGTCGATATGCATATTTTCAATCAACTAATTACACGCATGTAATTGACATCAATCGCAAACTTAGCTTCAATTGAACGTCGTAATCATCTCCAATGACCTCTACACACAGTATATTCCATATAATTGTGACCTCATATTAATACTCATTAAGCATTAACTATTGATTTCTACACCACACAAACTCAAGTCATTCACATTTCAACCGTCAGCTGCTTACATGGGCGATTTTTGTCGAATCACCTGACCGGGGCCGATTTTGCCGGTCGAAACGGCGATGGGCTGTCCGCGAGGCGACCCACATGTCTAATATCTCGGTTTCACTTTTTTGGGCAAGATTTCTTACCTAATGTCTCATAAACACCAAAGCATAATTTATTGAATAAATTATCACAAAGGACCCATAACAGTCCGTAGCGGTGTCTAGATTACTTGAATCGGCTCCCCCGAATTTAGCCGGTCCATGTTTAGAAGTAGATCAGTAGCCCGTTCCGACCTTTATCATCTCAAGCATGCATTTAATGCCAATTCCACACAAACAGCCCCTAACATTCTGGACAGTCACGGCCCTAACAAAAAATCTCAAATAAATTCAAATAATTCGGTCCCAAGTTTTGGGACCAGATCAAACGGCCCCTCACGGCCTCAAACCAACTGAAACATGGAAAAACCCTTAAAAATGGGAATAAAAGCATGAAGTAGGAGAAAATCCTACCTCTTGGAGTTGTCAAAACTTCATAAACCCGGGGGTCCGCAGCGTGGCACGCTCGCGATAGAACATTTCCCTTCTTGCTCCATCGGCTGCTTGACGGTCCGTCGCGGGATCTTAGAGAGAAGCACCCTCTCTCTCTAAAACCCTCTCATTTTTGGAGCTCACTGCATCCAGAAATGAATTTCACGTTTTTGCTTTGGCCAAATGTGGGAGATGAAGGACTATTAGCTATTTTGTCTTCTAGTCACTTAAAATCAATTTACATAATACCATTATGTCCCTGCTCTCGGATTTGATATTATTTGCTATCTCGGCGTCCATTTTCATCATTTCTCTACTCCTTACCACTTATGGTACGCGCGAGTACATATTATATGTGGCTTTCGTCACGTCGAAAACCGTTTTACGGCACCCGAACGCGATGCCTCGAAAAATGTGCCGACTCATTGTCTCGAGAAAATTCACGAATTTTCACGTGCTAACTTCCAGATTTTTGCGAGGAGCGATTTCAGCGGTGCAATCCGTTTGTCATCCAGAGATCTAGAAATTAATGCGGATTTTTAGCAGTAATTACAATTTATGTCAAAGTACAATTTTGCCCTTATTCGAAATTGGAATTTCTCGGGTCTTGAATTCCAATGGGGGTTTTGTATCTTGATCTGTAAGCCCAAGTGTCGTCAAGTTTGGAAGACCAATCCTTCACAGCGAGCTCCGCAGTCTTTTCAAGTATTCATTTTGATCTCCACATTTGGAAATTTACGCTTGTCCATTAGTGCAGGGATGATAAGCTAAACTCGTATGCTTGATCCCATACACGCTCATGAGTTTTGCAAAAATTTTGTTTGCAAAGTGGGTTCCCCATGCTAATGATAGTTAAAGGTGTTCCAAATCTGCTCAAAATATTCTTTTGTAAGAAACTCACAACTGTATTAGCATCATTCCTTGAACAAGCCACTGCTTCCACCCATTTGGAAACGTAATCTACTGCTAGTAGTATGTATAGGTTTCCAAATGATGAATAGGAAAAGGTCCCATAAAATCTATTCTATACATCAAAAATTTGTATCACCATAATACCCAACTTTAGGGGCATTTCATTTATAGCTGGCGATATTTCCAATCCTTTGGCATCTATCACTGAATTTAACCCACTTTCAGCCTGATCTACGAAGATAGTAGGCCAATAAAATCTTGATTGGAGTATCTTGTGAGGTACGTGCTTTCTCGAGAGAAAAATGTCCCATGGTGATGCATGACATTCATTTAAAATATTGCCTTGTTCACTTCGGCACACATCTTCTTATTATCATGTCAAGCCACCTCTCTTGAATAATAGTGGGTCATCCCAGATATAATACTTCTTTGTCGGTTAAGTTTCCTCTTAATTTGGTAGTTTGAATTAAGAGGCATTACTCCACAAGCCGGATAATTCACAATATCAGCATACCATGGAAGTTGGAAGGGAAACCTTAAACAATTACTCATCGCAGGAAGTTCTGCAGTAACATCACTTTTTCTTCTTCATCATTTGCTTCTTTCTACTCTTGACAAGTGATCGGCTATCACATTGTCACATCCCTTTTGTATGATTTCCAAATCAAACCGCACCTTGGCACCCACCTTATCAATCTTAAGCAGCTTCCTTTTTCGACATCAAGTATTTGATTCTTTTGCATGATCGAGTGTGAATTACTACATGGGATCTAAAATGTATTACCTAAATTTTTCACAAAAATACTATGGCTAGCATCTCCTTTTCGTTGTTAGTAGTTCTCTTGTGCTTCATTGAAGGTCTTACTGGCATGGTATCATGGCCTGAATACTTTCTCTTTTCTTTTGCCCCCAACATAGCTCCATGGCAAAATCCACTTCAGCATCACACATTATTTCAAATCCTGATCCCATTCGAGTGCGACCCATAGGTGCTTGTACCAATATGATTTTGATTTCTTCAAAAGAATCCTTGCAGGAGTCATCAAAATTGAACCTTGTATCTTTTTCCAGTAATCTGCATAGTGGTCTGGCTATTTTTGAAAAGTCTTTGATGAATCTCACATGAAATCGGCATGCCCCGAAGCTTCTTACTCGCTTCTTGTGGTAGGTGGTCGCGAGTTTTTGATAATGGATACCTTGGATTGGTCATAACCCAGTCGATAGCGAGAAATTTTATGCCCAAGAACAATACCTTACATCACCATAAAATGGCATTTTTCCCCAATTCGGTGCTAGTTTGTTTGTCTTAGCATCTTTGAAATCTTGTTTCGAGATTGTTAAACATTGATCAAAATTTGGATCCATACCGCAATTGAAGTCATCCATGAAAATTTCCATCACTTCTTCAACCAAATGCGAGAATATAGACATCATACACCACCTCTGGAATGTAAATGGAGCATTATAGCCCAAATGGCATCCTTAGAGGCAAAGGTACCATGGGGCATGTGAATGTGGTCTTCTCTTGATCCTCGGGTCGCGATAGCAATGCGATTGTATCCTGAGTACCCATCCAGGGCAAAGTGAGAGTGTCTGCTAACTTTTACATCCGACATCGTCCCGATGAAGAGGCAAAAATGATCTTTTAAGTTTCTTTGCATTCAACTTCCTGTAATCAATACATACCCTCCATCCACAATCGCATTCTTGTTGGAATCAATTCATTTTTCATTTCGATCACGGTAAACCCCTACTTTCTTTGGAACCACATGGTAGAGCTCACGAAATCTTATCACGAAATAACGCCAGATAAAACCGACGTTAGGCAGTTTGGTATATCCTTTAGACTGCTTCACTTCATCCTTCGGATTCGGTCTCCTTTGTGTTCTACGGATGGTTTGAGAAGTCTCTTCTAGCGAGTCTTATGCATGCAAATTGATGGTGATACCCTTGATATGATGGACGAGCTAGCGATTCATATGCTTCCTTAATATTTTCGACAATCTTTGTTCTTGACATCAACGATGCAGTACGAAATGATCAGTTTTCTTTGGTAATTCTAAGTAGCATATTTTAAATGACTTGGCAACTCTTTCAAATTTAGCCATACATAGCGGTTTCTTGATGAATTTCCTCTTTTTCAATATTTTCCCCATTGTCGTTTACGTTTTTAGCCGAGGAAGCTCATCGCTTGGTTTCTAACAACGAATGGCTAGCGTGCAGTGAGCCAGACATCTTCGAGTATCTTGAGATTCATCATGTTTAATTGTTCGCGGAGTATTACAATCATTGTTAACATCAGGGTTGGAAGTATAGACAAAATCAGCTACATTGCAACTTTCCTTGTCTCTATCTATATTTTGCATACTTTTGATCAGAGATTCATGACTGACTTCTTCTCGACCCTCGAGATAAGAACTCCTTTTGCATGTCAATCGGGGCGACTCGGTAGCTAGGAATGGTCTTCGATAGCGAGGGTACTTGTGAATCTTCTTCCATGTCGAATGATGAAGTCTCACTGGGAACACAAACTTCCCAGCCAGTGACGGTACATCTTCAATGACTCCTTCGGGTTTTACCATCGATCATGCGCCCGTTTGAAGTAGCCGAGTTGTGGGAGTAAACTCCCCGAACTTAGTTTCTTGGCAGCGAAGGGCATCAAATTGATACTGGCTCCACGAGTGGCGAGGCTTCACGGGTCGATTCCTCAGTGATACAAGGAATCGTGGCTCCACTGGGTCTTTCATCTTTCTTGGTAGTTCTTTTCGATTGCTGTATTTGCAGTAGCGGTGAGATTCACTATTCCTTCCTCTACTATTTTTCTTTTCTTGCTACATTATGTCGCCAGAAATTTTTGCATGAAGTGGCATTTGGTTACCACTTGATAAAGGCATCTTGATCTCGGCTTGGAAGGTTTTCAAGAACCTTGCAAACTGCTCCTCCATCCTTGACTTCTGCAGTCTTTGTGGAAATGGGACTGCAGGCTTTGATCCTTGGATGTTCTTCCTCTCTACTCTTTCTTTTTCATTCTCCAGTTCCTCTTCCCTTTCTGGTCTTGCTACTTCTTTGTTGTTGTCATCTTTCTCTTTCATCTCTTAGCTCCCTTCCGCTCCTGGCACACCTGACCATGCGATCTTTTGGGTTCTCCTTGTGTCGCCCAGGAAGGCATCTTTCCTGCGGCTTTGCGGGGTTGGGGCCAGGTTGCCTATTTGTGTCTCCGGGTTCTTCGAGGATGCATTGGTAGTGTTAGAAAAATTTGAGGTGGTAACGGTTGCTTCCAGCTACGCGAAACTTTGTTCATGGAGGTTAGCCGGCTTCTTATTATCCCTATGAGCTGCGAGTGTGTTCTTCAAAAGATTGGGCCACTCTCGACCTGATATTCATTTTAATGTTCATTTCCTTAGCTGCTTTGCTCGCTGGAACCTTGGTGGCTTTTGATATCCCTGTTGAGGGTTCTGTCCATGCCTTGGGCCTTGTGAGCCCCTCCCACCCAGTAATGGCGAGAAAATTCTCATGGTTTCTGATCTTTGGGTGATGTCTTTGCGAGTTAGGATTGGGTTTAAATGGTAGCTTTTGGCTCACGGATACTTAACCTCTTGACATCATAGGGTGTTCTTCGGTGTCCCTCTCGGCCTCGCTAATAACTCTCTTTTTTGATTGCTCTTATTTCGCAGGCGATTATTGTCTTTCTTTCTGCTTGTCAACACATGCGTAATGGCATCTGACTTGGCTTCCATGGCTATCATCTTGCCGACTCCATGATCCCCTTTCCTCTGCTGTTTCCTCTTGAAAGTTCGGAAGGAGTTTTCATATTACATTTAGCCGGTCTTGATCGACTCTTTGCCTCTTGACGCTTTTTCGTTTGAATGCACTCCACATCATGAAGCAACAATGATCCCTTTTGATATATCATTCAGGCATGATATACAATGTCCATACGAGTCTTGGATCTATCAATACGTGGACATCTTCACCGACCTTGGATTTGAATCTTTCGAAGCTACATACGGGCTTTCATCTTCCCCCTATTTTGGAACACAATGATTTCCCTCCTTCTTTACGTGGTGAGGGTGGGGAAAGAATCTACCCTAAGTAGGCCCTCTACTAACTCCTCCTAAGTATCAACGAGGAACCATATATGGTAAAGATTCATACCATGTGGCTGTTTGTATCTCTTGGGGAGAATGGGAATAGATGCGGTTTTTATGACTTACGGGTCTCACCCCATTCAACTTCACTGTATTAGCCATCCTGAGGAATCTTCCCAGGTGCTCGTTTGGATCTTTAGTGGGATGACGATAAGGCGATGCTGGCTTGGACCATTGTAATCGATGGCTTGATTCGAAATTATTAGCATCAGCTATGAAATTTATGCGATTCTGCAGTATTCTTCTGTATGGTGGTCTCGAGAGAAGTCCTCCATTGTATCAGTGATTGGAGGTCTTCTAGCTTCTTCTATATCTACCTCATCTGATCCACGCCTTTCGCTACCGTGGTTGGGTTTTACGCCTTCTTTATTTTTTTCAAGCTTAGAGGTGTCCTCTCATTTACACGTGTCGGGTTGGAATCGGATCGGTGTTACTACGTTTCCTATGCATTAAAATTTTGTCCCAATCAAAACACACTTACATTAATAGGATTAGTTTGGTCCTTAAAATATTTTCAATATGGTTTGTTAAGGTTGGTGGTTAAAATAACCCTTTGCTTGAAAAAAGTATTTTGTTCTTTTTCTTCAAAATGTCCAAATTAGTATTTCCTTCTTTCGTCTGAATATTGATTTACTAAATTCTTTCGATCCCTGGCAACGGCGCCATAAAACTTGTTGACTAAACCAAAACATATACTAGATTAAATCATTTTCAATATTGGTTTTGGCCTAATATACTGCAAGTGCACAGGTCGACAAGTAATAAATTGGATTTAAGTCGGATAACCGATCCCTGAGAGATCTCGAAAATTACACAGATCGCTTCTACGACTACTTTCGAGCTCATACTATTTGGACTATAAAATGACATTGTGTTTCAGCTAAGAAGCTGTAAATTATACAAGTATATAATAAAAGAATGAACAATCGAATAATCTGAATCTAAAGAATAATGAATAACGAATAGTTAAGAAAATAAATGGACACTGAATAATTAACGTTTAGAGTACACATTAAGATCGATGGTATTGTGAAGTATCGATTCCACATTTATCGACAACATTAGCAATTTTGCTTGTGTATTCCAGGTTTTAAGAGCGTCCCAGGCGTTTAGTAGTAAGTGGATCTCTCCACACTCCACATTTCATTATCTAATTTTTACTGATCCTCTCAAATACGGAATGAGATAACTACTTTTTAGCAGGGGACTTCCTAGTTTTGGGTATTTTTTCTTTTGCAATACTTCATACCCATTTTTATGAATTTGTAGACCTTAGCTCCCCAAGTTATCGGTCAAAAGCAGGATATACAACTTCAGGTTACTCTTCCTCAAAATTGAAATAGATCAACCTCTCATACAGTTAGATCTCGGCTAACACGGGATTGACTTACTATTGAATTGAGGTGAACTCTCTGCTTATTTAAATTGATAACTCATTCAACTCATTCTTGATTTCAAGTGAGAAGAGGATTTATCAAGTAAACTTACAAAGCTCATTAGATCTCTAATAGCAGATTAATATACCTTCAAAGAAGTGTTCATAACTCCCAGGATTGTCATCTGAGTCCTTTCGGAGGACCTCCGCGAAATCGAGAGAATGAGGCAAATTCTTAATACGGGTATAGAAGGTGGTATTGGTCTAAACATTAAACCCATAGCGAAAGTAAATTCATAAGCGAAGTCGCAATTTCTTTGGGGAAACAACTACAGGGAAAGATAATTTCGACAATAGCATTCACTTAATAGAAAATTTGGGTTCTCAAATTCTTGAATTACACACTCTGACATTCTCTGATCATAAGAATACTTGCATTATGGCGGAGGAATGAGATTCGAAATTTGTCGAACTAGAGCATTCAGGTAGTAATTTGAAAGAATTGAATTGCATTCGGTTTACGCTCAAAGCGATAACATCAATTCAGAAAATAAAGCGAAAGCTAAAAGATAAATCCTAATCTAATCTCAACTATCGACAAACAAAGAAAGAAAAGAAAGAAAATAATAATAATAATAATAATAAAAATGAGCCTTCGACTATCAGTTCTCGTTTATTATACATGTAAGCTATCCTTTCATGCAGGGTAGGCTGGCATTATTTATAGGGTTGAATTTTAATCCCGAGCGATCGTGTGGATTTCAAGTGGGTAGTGATTCTTTGTTCGATCGTGACTTCAAAATTTCTTATCGTGACATCATCCATGTAGCGACGCCGATCCGCGTCGCAGCGTCTACTTAAGCCTCTGCGACTTTCATTTGTTACGTTCGATGTCCGCGACGCCGATCCTTAATCGCGACATGACTCATGAATCGCGCAACCTTGAATTGGTATTTCTGATGTCCGCGACATCAGTCTTATCAGCGACATCATTTCATGGCTTGAGCTTTCAAGCGTGTCCTCTTGATGTCCGCGACATCGGCACATCAAGTCTTTGCAACTTTCAATTGATAGTTTCACGATGTCACGACATCACATTGTAAGCTACTGCGAGGTTTCAAGCTGAGTCGCTCATGATGTCGCGACATCGGTCTCTTATCTCACGCAACTTTGATTGATGGTTCACGATGTCACGACATCATATTATGGCTGCGGAGTTTCAAGCGGTACGCTCATGATGTCGCGACATCAGTCTTGTCGCGACATGGATTCATGCCTTTGCGGGTTTAAAGGGTTGCTTCTCGTATCGCGACATCCAATCTCTTGTCGCGACGTCGTTTGAGACACTTCTTTGCGCTAACCTTGATTGGTATTTCACGATGTCCACGACATCGATCTTTGTCCGCGACATCCGCGTTATGGCTGCGGGTTTCATGATGGTTCACGATGTCGACATCAATCTCTTGTCGCGACATCAGCTTAAGGGACTTACAAGCTTCCACTGATTGCTCTTGGTGTCGCGACATTGATCTCTTGTCGCGACATCGACCGCATCACTGACGCATCTTGAAAGCTTCAATTAGAGCTTCTCTTGTCGCGATCTCTATTAAATTTGCTTCCGGGGTTTCTTGATGTCGCGGCGACAGTCTAAATGGAGTGGATAATATGAGCCTCTTCTCTTCATTCTTGTTGTCGTATTGCTTCTATTTTATTGTCGATGTCGCGTGACATCGAGTGTCCTTGACATCTGATCTTCCCTTCTTCATTTCTGGTTGCTTCACACGAAGTTTTCTTTAACCTCGACACGCCTGCGTTCTTCAAGTCGACCGTTTCGTGGGTTTAGCTGGCTGCAACCTGGATGCTGCACTTTAATTCTTTGTAACACTTCACGACGTCGGGTTCCTTCATCTTTGTAGGCCCTTCCTGGCTATGACTTGCTTGATAACACATCTCGATGCCTTCAATCCCATACACTTCTTTTGCAAAAAATTCTTCTTTTCTTGAATTCCCACACGCTATTTAAGCAGGTTTGGTGGAGTTATTCCATAATTCTGCACATAAATCAGTCTTGTTTAGATGAAAATCAAGCAGAAAAATGAACTAAAAAATATATGACTTTTAAGCTCATCAAACTCCCCCAGGCTTTTAAAATTTCTTGTCTCGAGCAAAGAAAAAGAAAGAATTGTTTGTCCTCAAACAAAATAAAAGAAAAATTTTTAAGGACATTTTTCTGATTTGTTCTGCAGTGGCAGTCGATTTAATTGAAATATAAGGTATGCATTATTTTCTGCACATCTAACTTCAAGTCCAGTTCGAGGTTGGTTTCTACTCTTTATAGTATACAAAACCAAATTGTTGAAATTGTTTTACAAACAACATAATCATTGGATCCTGTTGAATAATAGATTATTTTCCTTTCTCATTTTCATACTGAGTCATTTAACTCCCTAAAGTCCTTCCATGATTTTGATTGCTTTTATATTTCCAAATTCCATAGGTTTGTTTTTCATATTGATCTCCCGCTAATGTAGGTGATTTCAGCCTTCAAGATCAATCAGGTCTTTTGGGCTTATATTGTTAAGCCTGGGTAATGGGTAGGATGGAAGGAATTTTTAGGTTAAGATTACCCTGAACCTTTTCTCTCCTCTTCTGCCCTTTCTTTCTTGTAGTTTCTTTAATAAACTCCCCTAAACTTCATGTTTGGGACACCTCTTTGATTTCTTCAATTCAGAATTGTACGCCCCTTATTCATCACTTGAAATTCCACTGGGGAAAATTCCTTTGTTTGTCACCATTCAGGGATAGTGCAATGTTTTAACTTTTAGAGCTTTCTAACATCTTAGCGAACTTTGGGTCAGTAGCTCCCATACCGGATATGGCATTAGGGTATAGGTGTTGAAACACCCTAAGAACTTAATTGTCCAAGAGGATTAGGCCACAAGATAAAACTTATCCTATAAGCGTTCTTTTCTATTGCATTTTACGCTCTTTGCCTTTTTTTCTTTTCATTAACTTTTGAGTTCCTCAAAAACATATACTCCAAAACTTCATTTCTTTCTTCCTCCTTGAATTCCTTGGTAATCATAGGTTCTTTACTGAAGGATTGATTTTCTTAGAATGGGTTGGGGTTTCCATTGGTTATTTTTGAAAAATAAGCTTATTGGTTCAATTTCTGGAACTAAGGTATATGCATCAGCATATGAGTAGGGCTGGCTAAAATGGCTCAAACTATCCAAGAATGGCCTGCATCATCTCTTGTCAGCTGTATCACCTAGGATTTCGCCTCAACCAATAATCTAACAAATTCTAGAATTTGGTTTGAACAGTTGTGACTAACCATAGGGAGTACCTTGACTCATTTTTGTTGGTGAGTATTTAAATTAATTGATATTCAACAGGTTCCTTGACTTATTGTTCATACCACAAACTCAAAAATATGTTTTGTTCCTTCTATTGTATTACTTTCCTCGATTACGGACATCGGTTAGACTTAAGTAACTTTGCACCTTGTGTTTCAATCAAGCTATTCATTTGGCCTTATTCTACATTTCGCTCATTCTAATCTAACTACTTCATTCAATTCAGCTTATTACATCTCGTGAGTTTTGATACGGAACTAATTTCTACTTTAATTTCCCTAATCATGCAACCCGCAAGCTTAACACAATATTGAACCAACAAATTCAAAATACTTACGCACACAACAATTCAATTCAAGTTTCTCATTTTATTTACGATTCCAGTACCTTGATTGGATACAATTCAAATGGAAATGGAGGAGTAGGAGTTAAGCGGGGAAAGGGTCTATTTTCTTTCTTGAAATAGCCGGGCGAAGATGTTGGGGGATCTAGGTCTAGTGTACCTAAATGAAATTTGGGAATTCAGAAATTTCATTTCTCTTCTTTCCTTTCTCTTCTTAGTTTCCTTCTCCATTTGTTCTTCAATGAAAATCTCATTAGAGAGATCAACCTTTTTGTTAAACTCATCCTGCCTCTTCCCCAAGCCATTCATTGTATTCTCCATTTCGGTCATGACCTCTACAAATTGGAGAGGGTTATTGTTGATCAAATCAAGTTTTCGGCCATTCTTTTTGCTATAGGACTACGCATCTTTACGCTGCATCTCTATCATCAAGTTTGTTTTCAAAATCCTGTAGAGACTTGTATAGGAACTTGAAGCCCTTGATTTGCTCCCCCAAATTTGGCTTCTTTGCTGCAGCTATCTCTTTTCTTTATCAATGTCGGGAGTTGAGAATCCTTTTATTCAATGATTGTTATAAAAGCTTCATGACTTAGTTTGAGTTTACGTAGCAGATTGTGATCTCTTTCCTTCATTTCTTTCTTAAACTCTTCCTTGTTGAAATTTTTTCTCATCTGATTTCCTCTCCTTCTGTTCGGCTCTTCTCCCCACTACTGGTCTCTTCTTTGTAGCTCCATCTCCGTACTCCTTTTCTTTCTGTTTAGCTCTTCCTCCTGGCCTCTTTGGTCTCTTCTTTTCCAATTCTTTTTCATAACGCCTTCTCGAATTCTGCTTTGTGAGCTCCCTCCTTCTCTCTTTCATCATTCTCTTTTTGCATAGCATTGAGCTTCCCGGCCTCCCGAGCTTGTTCTCTTGTGCTCCCCCTTGAGCTTTCTCCATTTTGGAAATTTACGATTACGCACGGAGCCGGCTAAAGGAATGGAGAAGTCGTGAGTGCCCTTCATTACGCCGCTTCATTTATGCGCAAAAGCGAAATCATTGTTGTCGGAGTGAGGCTTTTCTGGGTGCTGTTCCTTGATCGACAACCCTGCGAGTCTCCTCTTGGTCTTTGGATGTGCTTCATCTCTTTTCTCTACCAGTACTCCCCTTTTCTTCTGGTTTCTTGGTCATTTGCTAACTCCTGTCAGAAGGAGTGGTGGAGCTCTGGGTACTTCTTCTTCTGATTCCCACACTCCTTTTACCCCAGCCTTCAAACAAAGAACAGTGATTGTTGCTGGGTGAGGTATAAATCCTCTTTTATTCCCTTCATGATACCTCATGATGGAATTTTCAATGACAACTCCCACATTGATCTTGTATCCTTTTAAGATGGCATACAGCATCAAAGCTTCTTGTTCTCTCACTGTGCACACGTGTTTTGTTGGAACCAAAACAGAAGCTAAGAAGTAAAACCATACCTTCGCTTCCTCAGTGAGGCTTCCTCTGTTCAATATTCTTGGCCCTCCTTCTTCTTGGTTTAACTGCACTTTACCATTAGTGAGCTTCTTGGCAATTTTTCCAAAATTTGGTTTTTCTAACAGTTTCTTGAATTTGGAGCCATGTTTGTGCACTGTCATGCCATAGGCCTCGTTGATGGCCTTAGCTTCATATGAAACCCAGACTCCTCTAACATAAACTGCTCCATCCTTCCTTCCTACCAAATTTGAATAAAACTCTCTTACCGAGTCTTTGTATACCTGATTTTGGTGTCTTGGGAACTACTCCCGCCCCTCTACTGCTCTATCATCTCATGAAGGCGTAGCAGGGATTTTGAATCTCCTCCTTTCTGCGACAAACCCCTTGTTAGCATAATATTTCTTCCACTTGAGATAAGCTTCATCGACCACGAAATCTTCTACTTCTTCATCTTCTCGTCTTTCCACTTTCGTACCTTTACTTGCTCTTTCTTGAGAAGTGCCGAGACTTCGGGTGTTTACGTGGCACCTCTGCTTGTTCTTCTTGTGAATCTCATCTAACGTTCTTCTTGGCGATTTCTTCTTAGGTTGTTCATGTTCCCTCATAATCTCGTGCAGGTTAGGGATTAGGGTGGGAATTCGGCCCGTTAAGAAGCAGACAAGCTTTTAGGAAAGGTTTGGAAAACATTTAGGGTTTCGGGGTTGAGATTCGGAAAGGAGGGAAGAAGGTGAATAACTATGTGGGTTGGGTGAATGAAAGTTTTCAACCGATTGCAATTCAATCAATGTTTTGTGGGCTAATTATTGCTTCATTAAAACACGTCGCGACTTCAATTTTTCGCGTCTTTTATTTGAGGTCATTGAATTTAAGGGCTTTTTAAAGTGAGTAGTTGGCACCTGTAAGCATGTCGCGCGACACGCACTTGGGATGTCGCGACAATACAAGGTTTGCTAAATTGTTTGATGTTCTGACATCCTTTTCCATTTGAAACTTAATTCTGCATCGGCGACTTCCGCGATGGTGTCGCGACATATACCATTCTTCGCCCGTACTCACGGTTGCCCTTTGAAACGAGTCCGTCATGATGTTTTGTCGCGACATCACTTATGTCGCGACATAACTTCTTCATCGCGACCTTAGCCCATAACTCAATGATCTGAGAACCTTTTTTTTTTTATTGCTCCTAACCGCATAGACATTGCTTACGGCATCTCGAGCATAGATTTAACAAACAATTGAGTATATCTGAATCGGGTTAGGGTTAAGGTTACTCCCCGCACTCACTCATGTTGTGACTTCTCTGCACCCAAGTTCTTTGGAAATGTTCATGTGATTGCCTTGCCATTCATGTCTTTGAACTACTTGAAGCTTCTTTGCAATATCAAGAAAAATCTAATTAAACTACAATCGATTTCTAAAAATTAATTCTATCCTTATAAAAACAAATCTGACCTAATTTAAGCAACTAAAAGAAAAATATTTCAAAACTTAAAACCAGAAATTAAATCCTTATGGGTTGCCCCATTATTTCGATTTGAGTCACTTAGGCTGGACTTGCTTGTTGTGGTACTTCTTCTTTTTCCTTAAAGAACAGGTTGGATTTCTTCATTTTCACTCTTCCTACATTTAGATAATGCTTTAACCTGTAGTTGACCTTAAATTCTTCCCACAAGTATCGGTCCCTCGGTGTCTTTGCTCCAAATGTAGTACTTGACACCAATGTACTTAAGCCCACTCGGTGGATTTTTAATTTCCCCAGGAGCAGTTTCGATCTAGGTCGCAATGAGAACCTGTTCCCCCTTCTACGAGGCTCTTTTTCTCAAAATTCTACGATCATGCCATTTCTTTGTCTTATCTTTGTATATTCTACTTAGCATTATCATAGGCTTCATTTCTCGATTCTTCCAATTGTGAGACGATTGGAGGCTTGATCTTTCTTTCCTTGCGGCGATTAAAATCGAAGTTTAACTTCTTAATGGCCAGCGTGCCTTGTATTCTAATTCAAGAGGTAGATGACATGGTTTACTTAAAAACAACTCTATATGGGGACATTCTGTGGCCCAAAGCCCGGGGGTCCGTTGACTACCCGTCAACCAGCGGAATACAAGTGGATGTCGAGATTGCAGCGCCACTAGAAAATCGAGGGCGAGTCTCCTTTGTACGGGAGCTCTACCCAATCTGGTACACATATCTGTCCCAAAACAATCCAATATATGCAATATAATCCCAACATGAGTAAAAATGCCTCTTGGGCTCATAAACCAATACTCGTAAATCGATTATCATAGCATTCTTCAATTATCTCCCGATAATTCAATAGTTGATAACACTTTTTGTTTATACAAACATATATTAAAACCACAATTCTAATACATGTTATGTCCAAAACCATCAAGCCTAAGCCAGGCTTCTTCAAAATCAACCTCAAAATGAGATGTCTCATCGGCGCTCATGTGCACAGAAATAGGGGGTCCCACGATGGGGTGAGCTAAAGCTCGATGGAGAATCGCCCTAAGTAGGCTACTCACCCACCTAAGTGTGGAGTGCAATGCTCCCAAAGTAAACACACACTTTCAAGTAAATACATGATCCTACTTGAATGTCATGATCACTCCATGTCACGCGAGTCCCTCACCGACTCACTCCACACTTGCTAAGCCATGTATGAGAGAATAATCATTTTCAAAACAAATCTTTTGTTCTTGAGAAATATACTACAAAATATTCGGGTAAAAATATGTACCCTCAGAAGTGAATTGGTTGAGTGAGCTTACAAAGAAGCTTGATCATAGTCCTCATCACGAAATGATACATTTGGCCCATCTCCCAACCCAATTCTCCGGAATATCATCCTATGAAATTCCTTTCGCAAACATGCTCGTTTTTACAAAAATCCATGTCATGCACTCACACCCCTAATTCCTAGGTTACCGGTGCATATGAAAATGCATTATGCCATTTTCAAAATCATTTTACAATATGTCAATATGCATATTTTCAATCAACTACAATTACACGCATGTAAATTCAGCATCAATCATCCTGCCCAACTTAGCTCGATTGGAGCAATTCATAATCATCTCCAATGACCTCTACCACACGATTATATTCCGCTTATAATTGTGACCTGCGTGTTAATACTCATTAAGCATTAACCTATATTGATTTCTGCACCACACAAACTCAAGTCATTCATTTCAACAAAATCAAGCACACAACACATGGGCCCGATTTTTGTCAAATCACACACAACAGGAATTGATTTTATGAGTCCGAAACCCCAACGATGAAATTTTGTCCACGGCGACCCAGCCAATATTTCGGTTTCACTTTTTGGAGCCAGAATTTCTTCCTGTGCGGTCTGAAAAGTAAACACTTAAAGCATAATTTATTGAATAAATTATCACAAGGACCATAACGATCCGTAACGGTGTCTCGATTGCCCTGAATCGGCTCCCAATTTTAACACTTCGGTCCGTGTTTTAGGAGCCGATCAAGTGGCCCATTCAGAGCCTTTATCATCTCAAGCATGCATTTAATGCCAAATTCCACACAAACAGCCTGGCACATTCTGGGCAGTCCGGCTAACAAAAATCTCAAATAAATTCAAATAATTCGGTCCCGAGTTTTGGGGCCGTCAACTGGCTCCTTGCGGCCTCAAACCAAGCAAAACATGGAAAAAACCCTTAAAAATGGGAATAAAAAAGCATGAGTAGGAAAATCCTACCTCTTGGAGTTGTCAAAAACTCGCAAACCCGGGGTCCACGCGTAGTCTGCTCCGCGTAGAACGTTTTCCCTTCTTGCTCCATCGGCACCTGTGATCCCGATCGCCGGGATCTTGAGAGAAACACCCTCTCTCTCTAAACCTCTCTCATTTTTTGGAGCTCCTTTGCATCCAAAGAAATGAATTTCACGTTTTTTGCTTTTTGGCCAAATGTGGGAGATGAAGGACTATTAGTATTTTGTCTTACAATCGGCAAAATCGATTTATAATACCATTATGTCCACTGTTTCTCGATTTGATGTCGGCACTATCTCGGTAGTCCATTTCATCCATTTCTCTCTCATACCACTTGTAATTTTGTAATTACATGTTATATGTGGCTTTTCGTCACGTCGAAAAGCAGTTCTGGCTCAGCGATGCCTCGAAAAATGTGCGACTCATTGTCTCGAAAATTACGAAATTTTGCGTGCTAACTAGTTTTGCGAGGGCGATTCCACGATTGCAATCCCCGTTTTGTCATCCGAGATCTAGAGAATTAATTACGGATTTTTTAACCGTAATTACAATTTGTAATCAAAATTACAATTTTGCCCTTATTCCAGAAATTGGAATTTCTCGGGTCTTACAATTCCAATGGGGGTTTTGTATGCAGTCCTGTAAGCCCAAAGTGCATCATCAAGTTTGGAAGACCAATCCTTCCTGCTTGAGCTCACAGTCTTTTCAAGTATTCTTTTGATCTCCACATTTGAAATTCTGTACTGTCCGTTAGTGCAGGGATGATGGTAAACTCATTACGCGTAGATCCCATACTGCTCATGAGTTTTGCAAAGATTTTGTTTGCAAAGTGGGTTCCCCATCACTAATGATAGTTAAGGTGTTCCAAATCTGCTTTCAAAGAAATATTCTTTTGTAAAAACTCTATTGTATTAGCATCATTCAGCAGACAAACCCTTTGCTTACCATTTGGAAACGTAATCTACTAGCTAGTAGTATGTAGTATGGGTTTCCAGATGATGGTGGGAAGGGTCCCATAAAATCTATTCCCCCATACATCAAAAATTTGTATCACCATAATACCTTTAGGGCATTTCATTTTCTAGCTGGCGATATTTCAAATCAGCTGGCATACATCTGCACAATTTAACCCACCGGCCTGATCTCACGAAGATATTGACGATAAAATCTTGATTGGAGTATCTTGTAAATTGTTCTTTCTCCCGAAAAATGTCCCCCATATGGTGATACATGACATTCATTTAAAATATTACTTGTATTCACTTTAGCTACATCTTCTTATTATCTGTGGCCTCTCTTGAATAATAATTGGGTCATCCCAAATATAATACTTCTTTGTGTATCGGTTAAAGTTTCCTCTTACGTTGGTAGCTGAATTAAGAAGGCGTGCCCCTGAAGCGGATAATTCCTGTGCTCCCGGTATACCATGGAAGTTGGAAGAAACGTAAACAATTGCTCATCACGGGAAGTTCTGCGGTAACATCTTTTTCTTCTTCATCAACGCTTCTTTCTACTCTTGTAGTGATCGGCTATCCGCATTGTCACATCCGCGCATCCTTGATTTCGAAATCAAATACGCAGCAGTGGCACCACCTTATCAATCTTGGCTTAGCTTCCTTTTTTTCGGCATCAAGTATTTGATTCTTTTGCATGATCGGTGTAGTTACTACATGGGATCCTAAAATGTATTGCCTAAATTTTCTGAGAAAATACTATGGCTGGCGTCTCCCTTTTAGGTTGTTGAGTAGTTCTCTTGTGTGCTTCGATGAAGGTCTTACTAGCACTTAATTATATATTTGAATACTTTCTCTTTTCTTTGCCCGACACCCAGCTCCCCATGGCAAAATCACTAGCATCACACATTATTTCGTCAGTCCGTTACGGTGACCATTATAGGTGCTTGTACGTCGATTTTGATTTCTTGAAAGAGATCATACGGGGAGTCATCGAAATTGAACCTTGGCCATCTTTCCGATGTCTGCATAGTGGTACGGCTATTTTGAAAAGTCTTTGATGAATCTCACAGCAAATCCGGCATGCCCCCGAGAAGCTTCTTACTCGCTTTTCTTTGTGGTAGGTAGTGCGAAGTTTTGATAATGGATACCTTGGATTGGTCACTTCTAGTCCGATGCTTGAAATTTTATGCCCGAAACGATACCTTGTCACCATAAAATGGCATTTTTCCCAATTCGATTGCTAATTTGTTTGTCTTGGCATCTTTGAATGCATTTCGGATTGTTTAAACATTGATCAAAAAATTTGGATCCATACGGTGAAGTCATCCGTGAAAATTTCCATCACTTCTTGACCAAATGCGAGAATATGGGCATCATACACCTGCGGAATGTATTTGGAGCATTACATAGCCCCGAATGGCATCATACGAAGGCAAAGGTACCATAAGGGCATGTGAATGTGGTCTTCCCTCTCTTGATCCTCAGTGCAATAGCAATGATTGTATCCACGAGTACCCGTCAGGAGAAAACAAAAGTGAGGGTGTCCTGTAGCTTTGTCGACATCCGATCAATGAAGGCAAGGGAAATGATCTTTTACGGTTCTTTGCATTCTTCACATGTCAATACATACCCTCCATCCACATCCCACTTTGTTCTTGTTGGAATCAATTCATTTTTTCATTTTAAGTCACGATAAACGGCTTTCTTTGGAACCACATGGACTAGAGCTCACCCAGTACTACATACGAAATAGCATAGATAAAACCGGCATTGACAATTTGAGTACCTCCTTTCGACTACTTCCTTCATCCTTTGGATTAGTCTCCTTTGGTGTTCTCACGATGGTTTTGAAGTCTTCTAGCAGAATCTTTGTGCATGCAAATTGATGGACTCGATACCCTTCAACAATGGACTGTTAGCGCATTCCTTATGCTCCTTTAATATTTTCAGCAATCTTTGTTCTTCAAGATCACCGAGTCCGCCGAATGATCAATCGGTTTTTTCTTTCGTAATTCCTAAGGTATTTTAAATGACTTGGCAACTCTTCAAATTTAGCCCTTCCAGACCGGTTTCGCATGAACTTCCTTTTCATCATTTTCCCATTGTCATTTCGTTTTGCTTCAAGCTCATCATGGTTTCTAAATCGAATGAAATCACAGATCGGAAATTCGTAATAGACATCTTCAGATACCGGAATTCATCTATGTTTCATTGATAAACCGGAGTATTACAATCATTGTTAACATCGTGGACAAAGTATAGACAAAATCAATACATTGCAACTTTCCTTGTCTCTATCTATATTTTGCATACTTTTGATCAAGCAGCGCAGCCTTCTTCTCCAACCTCAAGATAAGAACTCAGATGTCAATCAGTATAGCCCCAAAGAGTTAGAATGGTCTTCCAATAGCAGTGGTACTAGAATCTTCTTCCATGTCCAGAATGATGAAGCTCCATCGGGAACACAAACTTTCCCAACAAAGGATCAAGACATCTTCAATGACCTCTTCCTGTGTTTACCATCGATCTGTCTCGCCATTTGAAGAGTAACAAATAGGGAGTAAGCTCCCCAAATTTTAGTTTCGCAACGTAAAGAGGCATCAAATTGATACTAGCTCCCAGCCACAGAGCTTCCCGAATTCACCCTCCAACAATACAAGGAATCGTGAAGCTCCCGGGTCTTTCATCTTTACCGGTAGTTCTTTCTCGACATCACACGTATGGCAAAGTGAGATTCACTATTCCTTCCCTCTGCTTTATTTTCTTTTCTCGTCAAGATGTCTCAGAAATTTTGCATAGAGTGGCATTTGGAAGCTACCACTTCAAGAAGGCATACCGATCTCCGCCTCGGAAGGTTTTCAAGAACCTTGTAAACCGCTTCTCCTCCATCTCGACTCAGCCTTTTTGTGGAAATGGGACTGTGCTGATCCTTGGATGTTCTTCCTCTACTCTTTCTTTTTCATTCTCCCGCCCTCTTCCCTTTCTCGGGGTCTTAAGTACTTCAAGTGTTGTCGGCCATCTTTCTTTCATCTCTAGCTCCTTCCCACTCCTAAGCCGCACAACCATGCAAAGCCAGGGGTTCTTCCTGTGTCACTGGGAAGGCATCTTTCCTCCGCTGCAGCTGGGGGGGCTACGCCCTATTTCAGGTTCCAGGTTCTTCAGGATGCATTGGTAGAGCCTTCAAAATTTTGAGAATTGGTAGTGCTGTTTCAACTCCTGAAACTTTTGTTCATGGAGGTTGCTGTACTTCTATTATCCCCTATGAACCGGCAAAGATTCTGCTTCTTCAAAAGATCGGGCCTCCTCCGACCCCTCTCGATATTCATTTCTCGTGTTCATTTCCTGGCCGCCGTCGGAACTCGTGGCTGGCTGATAACCCCGTGGAGTGGTTCCGTCCATGCCTGGGCCTCAGGAAGCCCCCTCCACCATAAGAGAAATTCTCATGGTTTCCTCAAGTTGCGATAATGTAGCCGTTAGGATTGGCCTGAAATGGTAAGCCGCTCACCCGCATACTTAACCTCTTCAAAGATCATGTACTGTTCCCTTCGTTGTCCCTCTCAGCACTCCCCTTTAATAACTCTCTTTCAATTGCTCCTATTTCATGAGCAAGCAGGTGTGTCTTTCTTCCCTTTGTCCAACCCGTGCATAATGGCATCCAACTGGCTCCATGGTCAACTTGTTCATACCTCCATGATCCCCTTTCCTCCGCTGCTTCCTCTTGGAAAGTTCGAAGGAGTTTTCATATTAAGATTTAGCCAAAATCTTCAATCACCTCTTGCCTCTTCAGCACTTTTTTCTCTTGAATGCTCCACAGCATGAAGCAACAATGATCCCCTTTGATATATCATTCAAGGCATGATATACAATGTCCATCTCCAGTCTTCGCATTCATCCCATGCATCGGACATCTTCAAAGAACCGTCAATCTTTCCTGTTACATACAAGCCATCTTCCCTGCCGGAACACAATGATTTCCCTCTCCTTCTTCTGTGGGTGAGGGTCAGAAAGAATCTACCTAAGTAGGCTCTACTAACTCCTTCCTAAGTATCACTGCAACCATATGGTAAAAGATTCACTACGTAGCTCGTGATTCTTGGGGAGAATGGGAATAGATGCGCTTTATGACTTCGGTCTCACCCCATTCAACTTCACTCAGATAACCATCCCGAGGAATCTTCCTGTGTGCTCGTTGATCTTTAGTGGATGACCAAGAACCGATGTCGCTGACCATTGTAATCAGCGGCCGCTTCGCTTCAAAATTATTAGTACCAACCGGCAGTCGCCCGATTGGCCGAAAGTATTCTTCCCGTATACTGTCTCCGAAGTCCTCCATTGTATCGATCGGAGGTCTTCTAGCTTTTCATCTACTCATCCCGATCCTCGCTTTCATCCGCCATGGCTGAAGCCGCCTTCTTTATTTTTTTTCAAGCTTCCGAAAGTGTCCTCTCTATTTCGCGGTCATGGAATCAGACGGTTCTCGTTTCCTATGCATTAAAAATTTTGTCCCTGAAATCAAACACAATTTACATTAATAGGGATTAGTTTGGTCAACAAATATTTTCAATATGGTTTGTTAAAGGTTAGTGGTTAAAAATAACCACTGCTTGAAAAGCTATTTTTGTTCTTTTCTTCAAACGCCCAAATTAGTATTTCCTTCTTTCGTCTGAATATTGATTTACTAAATTCTTTCGATCCCTGGCAACGGCGCCATAAAACTTGTTGACTAAACCAAAACATATACTAGATTAAATCATTTTCGCCATTGGTTTCGCTCAATATACCGCAAGGTACGTGTCGACAAGTAATAAATCGATTTAAAAGTCCGGGACATCGATCCCACGTAGATCTCAAGTAAATTCTAGATCAACCACCGACTACTCAAGCTCCATACTATTTGGACTATAAAATGACATTGTGTTTCGTGCTTAAGAAGTCAGAAATTATACAAGTATATAATAAGAAACAACAATCAATAATCAGAATCTATAATAATGAATAACCGAATAGTTAAGAAAATAAACGGACACCGAATAATTAACGCTTAGGAGCAATACATTAAGATCAATGCATTATAGCATCAACTCGTTGTCAACACCGTTAATTTTGCTTGTGTATTTCGTAGTTTTAAAATCATTCAAGGCGTTTAGTAGTAAAGCTGGATCTCTCCACACTCCACATTTCATTATCTAATTTTTACCTGATCCTCTCAAATACAGGGAATGAGATAACTACTTTTTAACAGGGACTTCCTAATTTTGGGTATTTTTCTTTGCAATAATTTTCATACTCCATTTATGGACCTAGACCTTAGCTCCCAAGTTATCGGTCAAGCAAGGATATACAACTCGTGTTACTCTTCTCAAAATTGTAATGTATCAACCTCTGATTAGATCTCACACTGGATTGACTTCACTATTCGAATTGAGGTGAACTCGTTTGTTTAAATTGATAACCTTATCTAACTCATTCTGATTTCAAGTGAGAAGAGGATTTATCAAGTAAAACTTACAAAGCTCATTAGATCTCTAATAAGCAGACAATATACCTTCAAAGTTAAGTGTTCATAACTCAGATCAAGCCATCTCCGAGTCACCGTGAGGACCCTCCTTGAAATCAGAGCAATGAGACAATTCTTAATACGGGTATAAGAAGCTGGTATTCAGATCTAAAACATTAAACCCATAACTCGAAAGTACCATAACCCGAAATTCGCACTACGCGAAACAACTACAGAAAGATAATTTCGACACAAGATTCACTTAATGTCGGGTTCCCACCACGACCACACACTACAAGATTCCTCCGATCATAAGAATAACTGCATTATGAAATCGAGGAGCCGACCTTAAATTTGTCTCAACTTCCAAACATTCCGTAGTATGGAAAAGAATTGAATTCGCATTCGCTCGCCAAAACGATAACATCCAATTCCAGAAAATAAAACGAAAGCTAAAAAGATAAATCTAATCTAATCTCTAACTATCAACAAACAAAGAAAGAAAAGAAAGAAAATAATAATAATAATAATAATAAAAAATGAGCCTTCAGCTATCCAGACCTCTCGTTTGTGTCGCCGCCAAGCTATCCTTCATCCGTAGTCAAGCAGATGATAGGTTTCTCGGGGCCCCAATCCCAAGGCGCTTTGTTGTGGATTTCGCGGGATCGCCCAAGTTAATGCTCGTGTCGTGACTTCAAATTTTTGTCGTGACATCATCCATGTCGCGATCGATCCTCACGTCGCGACGCCTACTTGCCTCTACGCCTTCTATTTAGCCTGCCTTCGATGTCACGACATCGATCCCTTTATCGCGACACGCCTCACATGGTAATCGCGAACCTTGAATTGGTATTTCCTGATGTCGACATCGCCTTCTTTGTCGCTGACATCATTTCATGGCTCGCTTTCAACTCCGATGTCCCTCATGTCACGACATCAAAGATCGTTCAGAACTTTCAATTGATGGTTCCTGATGTCACGACATCACATTATGGCTCTGCAGGTTTCAACTGGTCGCTCATGATGTCGCGACATCAGTCTCTTGTCTCTGCAACTTTCAATTGATGGTTCCTGATGTCATCGTATTATGGCTCGCAGTTTCAATCAGGATGTCGCGGGACATCGGCCTCTTGTCACACCTTTAGTTCATGCCGCAGGTTTGGGTGCGGTTGCTTCTCATGTCGCTAATCTCTTTGTCGCGACGTCGCTTGGAGACATCGTCGCCTTCACCTGGTATTTCATGTCAATGCATTATCGCATCCTTTGGTCACTTACATCACGCTATGGCTCGCAGTTTCACTGGGATGGTTCCCCGATGTACGACATCAATCTCTCGTCGCTGACATCACTAAGGGACTTACAAGCTTCCATCGACGTTTTCGGTGTCGCGACATTGATCTCTCGTCATTACATCGCCTTCCTCGCATCACCCAACCTCGCTCTTATTTCAAGTCGCCTTGTCGCGATCTCTATTAAATTTCTTCCAGGTTTCTTGATGTCGCGACAGCTTGATCTAGGCAGTGGATGTCGCGACCTCTTCTCTTCATTACTGTTGTCGCGACTGCTTCTGTTTTAGTGTCGATGTCACGACAGCATCCAGGTGTCGCGACACGCAGTCTTCCTCTTCTTCATTTCCTGGTTGCTTCACCTGAGATTTCTTTAACCCTCAGCCTGCCTCGTTCTTCAAGTCACTGCTGATCGAGTTTAACCACAGAACCTGGATCTGCACTTTAATTGTCAAGTAACACTCACGACATCAAAGTTCCTTCATCTTTGTGAGCCCTTCCTGTTGCAACTTGCTTCAGCCTTTTATCTCATTAATTCTCATCCACCTTCTCGGCTTTTCTACAAAATTTTTCTCACCCCGCTTATTTAACAAGCCGTCAGCTATTCCATAATTTCGCACATAAATCGTACTTTGTCTAGATGAAAATCAAGCAGAAAAATGAACTAAAAATAGATGACTTTTAAGCTCATCAGTATGAGATTACCTAGGGAATCACGGGACAAAACTAGGACACTGCATGTGTGTTTTGTGTGTGATCATGTAAATTAATGAATGGTTGTATGTATGTGTGAAAGGTGTATAACATGTTGATTGTTACACTACAAGAAAAAAGGCTTTTATTGACATATATTACCATGACTTAAGGTAATAAATGTCAATATTGTCTATTTAAATGAACAATTATGACATATACATATTGTTTACCCCCAATAATGACATATAGATAATTTATTGAATTCTTCCATGACTTATAATTCATAAGTCAATTTATGTCCAATGTAAGAAAATAAAATTAATATAATTAAATAAAATTAATAATGACTACAAAGTTTTTTTTACTAATATTAACTTTCTAATTTACTATCAATGTAATCACTTTATTTATTTTTATATGTATTTTAACTTATTAATCAAATGAATTTAAACATTTTTTAGTCTATATCAATAACAAATATAATAATTTTGATAATATTTTTTTAATTCATTAATTAATATCAATGAGTAAAACTATACTTTATTAGGATTGATTTTATATTTATCCAATTAATAAAAAAATATTTTTATAGAAAATTTTATAAACTATTTTATATGTTTTCACAAAAAGTTATTTTACAACATAGTGAATGAATATTTTTAAATATTTATATCAATTTAATAGTGAATACAATATTTTTTAAAAGTTTATAAAATAGTTTTAAAATTTTCTACATCAAGTTTTTCTTATTTTATTGAATATAAATAAAATTATAAAAATAAAATATTTTAATATTATTTTTTTGAATTTTTATATTTTTATAAATTATTTTTCAAGTGGATTAAAATAACTGGGATTTGAGTAAGCTTGAATTAAGGTAATAAAAAATTCTAATTTTTTATAAATTAACATGTGTGTAATATTATGTCTCAAAATTTTATCCTTTTTACTTTCTAAGTTAACTTACATAGATATTATGTACATATGTGTAGGTCGGTTGGTTAAAGTGTTCAACCTTCAAAAAGAGAGGACATGTGGAATGGAGGGGTTGAAGTCCCACTATAGTTTACTTCATTGTACCAAAATATGATTAGCTTTCAAAATAAAACTTACAAAAATAAGATTAGGAAATAGTATAAAAACATATTATAAAAATTGATTTTCTAAGAGATTTAGGTTTGATGAAAAAAGACTTTAAATTTTGGTGTGATAAGATTATTGATGGTGAAATGAGGGCCGTCCATTTTCCAATTTCATCCTTATAGTTTATTTCCAAAACCCAGATTATTTCTCTTACTCCTCACGATACCAACCCACTTCACTTTCCTTTCTTCCATCTCTCAATACCTACACCTTATTTTGCATCCTTAGCAACATTATCAGCCCTATCTCCGGCCATTGGAGAAAAACTTTTTTTTTTTTTGTGTTTGTTTCTCGAGAAAAACTAGATTCACGAATTTCATTTTGCTTTCTACAAGGTGAAGTGTAGTGAGTTTCCTCACCTCATGGATCGACCCGATTGACAAAGGCCACATTTGGTTTGGGATGTTATTCCTTCGGCTCCATAGGTATCAGATCTGCTCTTGAAATTTAAGATTTGTTTAATTTTGTTGTTTTTTGGATTTTGTTTTGCTAGATTTGATTTAACTTCTTTAAATTTTGTATATTATAAAAGGTATGGTTTGATCTAACCCATTAATTAAATACCCACAAATCGAATGTTTAGAAAACCTAAAGAAAAACAGAGGGACAACAAATTTGAGTTTTAACATTGAAGCAAATGGAACTTTGGGAGTTTTGCTGCGATTTGGTTAATTTTCTGTTTATGGTGCAAATTATGATTTTTGTGGGTATTAGTTGTGATGGTGGGTTATGTTGTTTCATTTCTATTTTCTTTCATTTTTTGGTTGTTGTTTTGTTTTAGTTTTCCTCTTATCATTTTGGTAAGGATTAAGAAATCAATTGAAGACACTATGTTTTCTTGGGTCTTTTGCTTCTTAATTTTTATTTTATGCCTTTACTTGTTGACAATGATGTTATTCAATGTGAGATGATGGATATTCATTCTAGATGTAATTTGTGTCTTTGTTGGTTGTAGCGAAGATTAAAAGGGTTATGCCTTCCATAAAATATATATGCAACAAAGCTTTTTCCTTGCCTTGTGACAATGTACTGGCCCGGGAAACCTAAAAGATTTTCACTAAGATGCTAGTATTTATTGCTTTTCTACTTAGTATATGGTAAGTCTAATTGTTGTTTGGTAGATGTCTTGTTTCAAAATAGTTACCTAGATAGTCATGTAGGTGTCTCTTTTTGTATGATTAGGTTATTATTTATTTGTTACTAATATTGGTTAAGAGGAGTTGTATTTTGTTTTATTTATGTCATTTATCTCTATAAGATTTTTGTAGCTAATGATTGTTTAGGAAACTTTAGACTATGTTCGATTCTTGTAAAGTGATGAAACTAAGGAAAGAATCTTTACGCAAACTAATGTTCATGTTTGATTGGTTTATGAAAAATATATGGGAGAGAAATTCAAACTAGAATTAGTTAGAGACTTGATTTTTTTCAAATTATTTAATTTTTTATAGAAGAGGAAAATAAACAAAATGAGTTTTAAATTAGAATATAAAAATAATAATTTATTGGCTTCATGTAGCGCCCCATTTTCGAGGAGGTCAGATTTGACTACCCGTCGACACAGCGGAAAATCTATACATCTCGTATCCGCAGGAGGCGTGTGCACAGTAAAAAATAGCCTCTTGGGCCACAGACGATACCAGAAATAAATATATTCTTATTATATGGGTTTTCAACGGATGATTCTAAATGTATATTTACAAAAATATTCATTTAAAGCCACATCTCGACTTTCTTCTCAATAGATACCTCTACTTGAATGCGGAGTCTCCACGAATAGTCTGTACGAAAGGGGGTCCCACGGCAGGGTGGTAGCCAGGTAAATTACTCTCTGAGGTTACTCATGCAAAATGCATGCTTGATGGCGTATATAAACAAGCAATCACATTCCATCTGAAATTATTTTTCTATATGAAATGTCTATATCCCATGCATGAGATCGACCCCTCATGCTCGCCCTTTGGAAGTCCCCAGCCAGGCTCCCTCTCACTGGAATACCAAAATGTGAAAATAAAACCCCGAGTCACACCACGACTAAACCATTGGAAAACCCACTCCAATTTATTTATCAAGCGATTACGATTCTTTTCCTTTATTTTGTGACCCCGCAGTTTTTCGGGTTTACCGCAGGCGGGCCTTACGCCTTTTCAACATTTTCACGAACTTACATCGTCGGAGATTCATGTCTTATTTGGAACATGTGGGACTTTCACCACGGGGGATTACATGACTTGCTCATGAAACACATGCCAATTTATCATTTTGATCATTTTATTTTACACTCATTGAATCTCTACATGGACTTTGTCCTTTTTCGAGTTCCACACGACTACCCATTCCTGCTCTTGATGAATAAACCTTACCACTGCACCCACAGGCGGCCTTTGATGTGGCCAGGTGCATATGAAAAATGCATGATGCCAATGCATTTTCCTCATGTTACATGCATGAATGAGCACTACATGAAACATTTACAAACCATGGAAAATTATAATTTATACATATAATCTACCTCCATGTAAATCATGTTAATACATTAAATAGCATGCATCAACATCACTATTTCCACACACTTTGCATGTTATTGACAAGCCATAACACACAGCGGTCTCGACTTGGGACCATTCAACGAGGGTATCTCGCGGCCTTCACAAACATGAACCATTTTTGGTTCCAGTATATCTATCATCAAACAACCATGATACCTGAAAACTTTAGGTTTCTAATTTAGCTAATTCAAGTCATTGTGGGTGTGGAAATCCATGCCATTAGTCCGACAGAACTCATTCATGTCTCTGCCTCTCAAACAACCTTAGTATCAAGATCTGTTTGGGCTAAAAGTAAATAGTAGGAACATATCACTCTGCCTCTTGGAGTTGAAGAAACTCCCAACTAGGAGTCCACTGCGTTATCACTATAAAGTGTAAATTGCCGCGCACTTCTTGTCTGAAGGAATCAGACGGTCGGATCGCCTGAATCACAGAGAGAGGAGAAGACGTTCTCTCCCAAAATGAAAAACGAGCGCCTGGCGTCGATCTGCTCTCCACTCTCCCACGTTTTCCACTTGGCTCTTTTCTTTTTCTTTTATTTCCTTTTCTCGCTCTCTTACCGTTTATAACCGTTCCTCATTTCTCTCCATTTTCTTCTCTCCTTATTGGTCGTTTTTACTCACCGCTTTTGGAGAAATCGCCGTCCGGTCGAATGGGAGGAAATTTCCTCCTCTCCTTCACTCAAACCAAATTGGTGGCCCTCGCGCCCCATAATTTTTCTTATTTAGCCAAATCCTCTTTTATGACATCGTCAGCCTTGTGGGCCCCGTGTGAGCCATGGGACCAAATTTGCCTGTGGAACGGTGTGATAATTTCCTTTTATCTGGAGTGTCATTTCACTGTGGTCTTAATATGGCGTCACTTTAACCTATGCATGTGTCGTCCAGGCACCACGCCTCGGCATTGAAATCCACGACCACCTCGAATCTACTTGAGGGTCGTGGTAGGCTAGAGATTCGCGAGATGATTTAATGAGGAGAAGTCGTTTAAGTCATCAGAATCTGAAAAGTCGGGTTTTCAGCGAAATTTCTATTTTACCCTTTATCCAAAATCTTGGATTTTCTGGGGTTTCACACTTCAAATCTAATTTTTATTATCTTCGTCTTCTTTTCTTCTTTTTCACTTTTCCTCTTATTTTCACTCTTCATTTCTCCCTTAGGATTCTTCGAAACGACCAAAGAAAATTAGATATTCTTAAAAATAGTTAGAAGTTTATATATTTTCAAATTGTTCAATCTTTGAATAAAAGAGGAAGAGCCATCCATATTTCTGGTCATGTAAATCTCTTCTTTCAAGGTGTTATGTAGGAATTTTCAGGCTTGTCAATTATCCGCATAGATGGCTAAAAATTTCTGTGTAAAGGAAACTCTTTAGTAGTCACATTTAAAGATTAGTTTCTATCTAAGGCATTAATTTTCCTTTCCCAGGACATTCCTTTTAACGTAGATTTAGTAGTCGCGTAGGTAGTTCTCCCTTGATCATTGTTTCCATTTTTCCCCTCCTTGTTGGAAAAACGGATGGGCAAAAAGGTATTTTAACAAACTGTTGATTAGAGGGTATTGTGTCTATAATGTTGGTTTTATCTATTATTAGGTTGGGTATTTGAATAGTTTGACTTGATCTGCAGTGAAATACCAAACTAGTCTATACTACTTAGGTCTTATTGCATTAAAGAACAAGTATATGTAATTAATCATTTCTATTCTTTTACCATGCTAAAAAATTTAATTAATAACATAACCTTTGTTAAATTCCTCAAATATTTTTAAACTATAAAACTATTAAGTGTTATATAAAAATAACTTATATTTCAATTGTCTTGATTTCTCGAATTTTAATTAAAAATTTTAATTTTAGGTCCTTTGGAATAATAGAGGATAACTTAGTGAAACCCTTAATGTACAACATCATGTCAAAGTCATTAGAAAATATTTTCACAAGACACACATGCATATGCATATGATAACCATAAAATAATCAAATTTAATACACTAAAGACAAGTTAGAATTAGACTTGGAAAGCCTCTTTGAGGCTACTACCATGAGGAGAATGTGAATACATGAAGTTATAGGCCAATTTTTCTATTGCTTTAATTTTGGTAAAATGTTAAAAGTAAAAATAGTAAGGAGAAACATAGTGAATCTTGTACTATTAGAATTTGAGATCATGGATTTAGTGGAGATATTATTCCTTTAATAGAATAATAGGAATATATATATATATAACACCTTATATATATATGTATACTCATATATATATATATATATATATATATATATATATATATATATATATATATATATTTCCTATTGCTTTAATTTTGGTAAAATGTTAAAAGTAAAAATAGTAAGGAGAAACATAGTGAATCTTGTACTATTAGAATTTGAGATCATGGATTTAGTGGAGATATTATTCCTTTAATAGAATAATAGGAATATATATATATATATATATATATATATATATATATATATATATATATATATATATATATATATATATATATATATATATATATATGCTATATATCTTTGCTATATATATATATTACTTTTACTATTTCTATGTATAAACAACTCAAGCATGTATATTTTTCAAAATTTAATGGTTCAAATTTCATTTCCATGTGTAAGTAATCATGCAAATCTTATTATATATTGCATTTTTGTAAAAATTACATTTGATTTGTAATTTTGAAGTTGAATTTCATATTTGATTTCCTTTTATGTGTAGGATAAAGTTTATAGACATCAATTTTTAATGCATTTATCTCTTGCTTTTTATTAATAAAAAAATAATGTAATATGAATGTTTTTTTGCAACTTTTTGCTCCTATTTTATACTAGTAAAAACTGATGTTTGTTTTCTTTAAATTGATTTCTCTATTGATGTGTAATATTAGAATATAGAGGTAAATGTGCTATTAACATGTCCATTTGAGCTTTTAGCCCACAGTAAATGTTATTCGATTAGCAATGGGGGACCTAATTTGATACTCAATTTTTGATAGCTAAGGTTTTCTTTACAAATCTTTTCTTCATTTTTCTAGTTTGTGGCTAATGTGTTTACTTATACTTATACCACGTGATGTGCTCTTCTCTTCTAATACTTTTGAAAAATGTAGGTTGGGATAAATTTACAGTGTCGTGAAGGTTACCTGAGAGTACACTTTACGAATCTTGTTTTGGGAATTACATTCAACAATTTGTCATAAGTTGAAGGGTTAGTTAATGAATGCGAGGTGTTTCTATCTATTAATTATCTATTTGGTGGGTGCATTTCCAAGATAGTGGTTATGATGGTTAATGCTATTTGGACAAAGGAAAACGGGCTCTCATACTAGATGAGATTTTGGTTAGTAATGGAACCAAGTTTATATTTTAAAGTAGTTCTTACTGTTTGCTATTTAAAAAAGTCGTTAGTATGTTCTATTATTCTTTTGGCTATCTTTTATATAAATTTATTTGGATGAACCATGGATTACCTTCATTTGGATGTTGTGAAGTGAATACCTTTTCTTTTCTGTTTGTTCTACTCTAACTTTGATTAGATAATATTATAAATTCATAGAGCTACCATTTACCTTCCAACAAATAAGTTTATTAGTTTACCTATTGGACCATATTCTATCTGATTGAAATTTAATGCTTATAAAATGATGACAAAAATAAGTTGTGTTATCATTGTACTATCGAGACTTAATTCTCTACTTAATTTGATGAAAAAAAAATCCAATGTGTTGGTAAAATCATAAGAGCTAGATGATTTGTACATTTTACAAGTGATAACAATCACTTGCACCTAGATACACTGTGCCTTAACGACCAAAAAGCCATGAACATTCGCTGTAGTATAGCCCGATGATGGTGTTGTGATGCCTATGGTCCATGATTTCTTTTACATCATTGTTGGGGTTCTCATCTAGTCTATCTTTGTTCTTACTGGATTACTTAAAGCTTCTTCAAAATGGATACGAAATAGTGTGTTTTGATAAAAAAAAATTTCCTTTGCATCATTTTTAAGGTTATTGTACAGAAGAATAGGTTGTGATGATTTAAATTATTTTTATTTTTGTTTCTCATTCTAGCCTGAATTCTATGATAGTTCATTCCTTTGGTGTATATCCAATAAATGAAGGGAAGAGTTTTGTAATTACCGCATTTCATTCCCTGTATTACTAAAATTTGTAGATAATTAATGTTTTTGTTTTACATGTTCTCTACATTTCACTTGATTTTCAGCCAATTTATCCATTGAATTTTTCTGAGGATACTAAAATTTTATTACCAAGTTGGATTTTGAAATCTATTAACACTTCATTAGCATTTTCCTCATTACTTATACCATCTCTCTTGGATCTTGTTACAGGGAACAGAGGAGCTGCTATGACCCTATTGAAAAAAATCCTTCAAAATTGTCTTGTCCTCAGTGAATGAAAGATCCTTTTATGTGAGCTCAAAGGAAGTAAGTGCAAGTTCAAACAAACTTTAGTTTGGGACCATAAGTTCTCAGATAGAAGTTATCAAAAGAGCCCTCCTGTTGATGGCCATGATATATTGGATGGGACACCCAATGGAGTTGGATACTTAGATTTTTGTTATATAATATGAAAAAGTCGATTTTTAGTTTTGATTATGTATTTAATTTGACAAAATGTTAAATTTAGGTACGCACATTTGGCTACTAAGTTGAGTTAATTCATACTTTATATGCAAACACTTTATAAGAACATAATTTCCTTGATATACAAACAAGGAATCTTAGGCATTGAAATAAGTATGTTGTGACATAATACTGACAAAGATGTTGAGACATAGTAAAATTTCAATTTTGATGCAAAAAAAAAAAAAAAAAAAAAACATCATCTTAATATATTATAGGTCAGTTTGAAATTATATTAAAGCAATATTGACCTATATGGTACTCAAGTTTGCTCAAATATTGAATATGTCTTGACAAAATGGAAGTAAACCTTCACATATGTTGAACCTAACCTTGGCAGTGAAAGAAATATTAACATATGTCATATTAACTAACATTACAATATTGGTAAGAATGGCTCTGACTTTAACGTATGCATGTATGGTGTAAGCACCCAGCCTTTCACGACCTTTGGCATAGATAGCAGTGTTGCAAATAATCTATGCTTTTATATATACCTTATCTTGATAGTGAAAAACTGTCAACGAAGACCATTTTTCGTGTAGTGTTATGTGTTGTGAGTGATGTGTGCTTAGTGATTAGCACATTGATGTGTTAGAAAATATCTTGGAGTTTTACAGTGAGTAAAACTGGAAGAAGAAAATAAAAGAAATAAATTATAATAAAATTTATTTGGATAATGAAATAAAATTTTAATAAATTTTATTTGGTTAGTATGAGAATAGGAGGTGTTGAAGAAATTTTGGACAAAATGGTCCAAAATAAAATGAAAAAAAAAATTCATTTTCTAAGGTTTTTATAGTAGATAAAACTAAAGAAAATGAATAAAATAAATTTTATAAATTTATTTTGGTACTTTGGTACTTTATAAATTTTATAAATTTATTTTGGTACTTTACAATTATTTTATAAAATAAAATAAAATAAAAGAAGAAAAATGAAAAAATATATATATATTTTGGTACTCCCGATGGTGGAGAAATGAAAAAAAAAGAAAGAAAAGAAAGCAGAAAAAAGTGCATAAGCGATTTGGAGCTCTTGCCCGAAGGTGTATTAATGAAGAAAGAAATTATGTATCGTGACTTAGGACTTGGATGTGATGGGTTTGTGCAGGAAATTGTATTACCCAATAGGAGAATTGTATTTGTTACCAATGGTGGGCGGAGTTGGGTGGGGAGAAGATCTATCTGATGGTTATGTATGGCCGAAATTTTGTAAGGCTAATTAATGGCTGAAGTGTATTGCAATAGGAAGAAAATTGTATTGCAATATAGGGCCGAGGCGAGGTTGGGAATTTGTAATCTCGATACCGCGTTAGAACATATTAATGAGGAGATGTTGAATGTTTGGGGTTAATGACCTCAATACACCCTAGGATATGTGTGAGAAGGAGTAGCGGTTGGGAATTGTATTGCAATACAATAGGGTGTATTGTGACCCGGGAGGCCCGAAGTGGGTGGGGCGTGTTGATACAGCCCAGCACGGCCTGGCTCACGATCTGACTCTTGGCTAGTAGCGCGGAGCGTAGGCGTAACTGCGGGAGCGCGGGCGGCGGGCGCGGCGCGCGACACGGCGAGGGCGTGCCTGGTGACTGCGCGACACGGCGACTGGGGCTACGACACGGTCGGTACGATGACCTGACGCGGCGACTGCGCCTTGCGCTAGGTCTTTGTCTTTTCAGGTAAAATCATGTTTGGTACATTGATTTTTGTGGCGCCCGGCCCGGTATTCTTGATTTCGATCACTGTTTGAGTGCTAATTGGACTTGTTCATGAATACGTTCCATCACAATTTTTAGAAAAAAAAATTCGTTAAATAAATCAAATCAAATAAAATGAGCAAGTACGGAAAAATGAATTTTCGAAAGTAAACTTTGTTGATAAAAGATGATTTGATAAGTTGGATTAGTTGACTTGCATTGCTTAGGAATGCGGGGACATGAATATATGGCGTAGTGCGAGGTATGATTAGTGTCACCGAGCGTGTTTAGCTACGCAGAATCTTTGCGTTGGCGATTCAACGTAACGACGTGTAGATGGCTAATAGAGGAATGAGGGCGTGAGGGCGTCGCGATCTTAGTCCAGAAGCACCACCGGCATTTGACCGACCACGATGTTGATCAACGGGCCTTTGTGAAATTTGTAGGTGTGCGGTGCGGTATAGCATAAGTGGTATATAGCGGTGAGTCGGGGAGGTCTGATAACCTTTAAGGGTTTGAGGGCGTCATACCAAAGACATTACGGGGAAGGAGATTCGATGGTGGCAAAATAATTGGAGAAGTTTTATGAATCGAGAAGGTGTTAGAGCCATGGAGTTACCTCGGCGCGACCGGGATCAGGTTGAGTTCTGCGTTCCAGCTAGAGGGTGAGGCCCAAGTATGGTGGAAATGGGCGAGGACCTCTAGAGACTTAGAGGCTATGACATGGGCAGAGTTTCAGGAGTTGTTCATGGGTAAGTACTTTCCAGATACTGCGAGGCATGCGAAGGCTCAGGAGTTCCTCGAAGTGGCGGTGATGGCGGTATGGTGCAGTTATGTGGCTGAATTCATAGAACTAGCGGATTTGCGATGATTACACTTGGCCACGGAGACGCGTAGCCAAGGTTAGGAATTTGAGAATGGGTAAAAGTTGTCCGTACCGGGCGGGACCACAGGACTTTGCCTGGGATATGGACTCCCATGGTTGGAACCTTTGATCATAGAGATGGGGTCTTGGCTTTTCGGGATGCGGATCGTTAATAGCAAAGAGAGAGTCGAGTCTTCTTCCAGTTGAGGAAAAAGAAGCGAAGCTTCTGGTTTCACGAGGGTTTGATCGCGGCTATCGGACGGGGGACGGATGAGGAGTTCTTACGGAGTGGGGCGAAGGTGAATCAGTGTGCGCTTTCATTGCTGGCGACTGGACGCATGAGGAGGGATTTAGAACGGGGATCGGGGTTTTTGGAAGGATGACTTAGATTGATCGTGAAACGGGGAGAGGATCTGATGCGTTCCTCCACGCGGCCGCGGTCTGAGCGGAAGGCCAATCTCGGGTTTACCCAATCTCGGTTTGAGGGGGCTACCGGGCACCTCACATTTCACGAGTAGGCCCGAGAGGGCCAGAGTATGGGTAGGTGAGGACGAGGCCCTGGGCGAGACATCAAGGGTCCAAGGGCGTGTCATGTCCCACCATGAGGCTAAGTCGACCAAATCATCCCAGCTATACGGGGTACGTTTTATCATCTATATGGGGCGAAAGTGTTATTTGGTCAGTGTAGCATTCATTCATTGCCCATCGATTGATAAGTTAGGCTTAAAAGGGTTGAGACCTTAGGAGCCTTTGTATGAGTTCTCCCCTAGGGATTAGGCAATAATCAGGGATGATGTGTCGAGGTTCTGTTTGGGGTCTCAGGGACTCTGCTCACAGTGGACACCGAGGATCATGGACATGTCGAGTTCGATGTCATCCTGAGGATAGATTGGTTGGCCGGCTCCCACAAGGTGAGTTATCGATTGTGGCGTAGGAGGTTCTTTACCATGCGGGATGGTACATGTGTGGTATTTTAGAATGACGTGACATTTTGTCTCGAGGAACCGATTTCTGAGAGTCCGAATTATCGAGGGACGATTAGCGGGTTGGCTGGCGAGCCTTACCTGAAGGACGGAGGGCGCGGTTGGACTCTCGTGGTGATGATTATGTGGATGTTTTTCCGGATGAGCTCGCTGGACTACCTCCTGAGAGGGTAGTAGACTTGGTCTCGAGATTACACCACAGTACTTCACCGTCTCTATGATAGCGCCAGGATGGCACGGTTGAGTTGCGGGAGCACAGAATCCTTCGAGGAGTTATTGGACAGGGGTTCATTAGACCGAGCACTTCACCATGAGGCGCTCTGTTCTATTGAAGAAAGGACAAGACAACCCGGCCCCATTACGTAATTACAGACGGTTGAGCAGACCTAATAAATGACCACCATTCTTAAGTTGGCGATTTGTTGTCCGATTGAGAAGCGTGAGTCTACTCGAATAGACCTTCTCACTTGGTTACCATCAAGCGAGAGTTGAGAGAACCAGAATATCCCTAAAGGCGGCGTTTAGGGCCGCGTTATGGCCCTTGAGGTTCTGATGATGCCCTTTGGATTGATGAATCGCGCCCGGCCGAAGCATTCATGGATCTCATATAAAGTGATATACTATCGATAGTTGTGGTCTTGATGGATGACATTTTGATCTGCTCTGATCAAAGTGGGAGCATGAGCATCACGAGATCGTGTTACGATTGTTGAGAACCTCGATTGCTCAAGTTCGGTAAGTGCGAGTTACGGCTTGCGAGGTGAGATTTTGGGACACGTGGTGTCAGCATCAGGCATGTTAGTGGACCAAAGAAGGTTGAGGCCATGATGAGTTGGGAGGGCCAGTCGATCTTCGAGATATGTAGTTTCTTGGGATTATTTGGGTATTACAGAGATTCATTAGAGATTTCTCAGGATAGCAGCACCTATGGCTCAGGGTTGACCGGAAGGGTCGAGTTTGATTGGGATGGCGATCATCGAGGAGTCATTCTGGGGAGTTGAAGAGGAGACTTACTTCGGCTCCTATCGGCTGTGGATTCAAGCAGGGGGACGAGGTACACGATTGTATTGTGATACCTCAGCCAGGGTAGGATGTGTTTTGATGCAGTCGGGAGGGTAGTAACTTATGGTTCCCGGTAGTTGAAGAATCATGGCGAATTACTACATACGACATGGAGTTAGCGGTAGTGATCTGAAGGTACACAACGCCACTCTTGTATCAATTGAGGAGTTCGAGTGTGCTCAGACCATAAAGTCGATATATTTTCACGCAGGACACTCAATGTGAAACACAGATGGATGGAGTTCTAAAGGATTATGACTTCACTTTGCATTACCACCTGGTAAGGCAAATGTGAGTGAGCTGACGCTTACTCGATCGGAATCCCACTGAAATGTCAGCTATGGCTTCGGGAGTAGCGAATGCTTTCAGGCTGTGGGGCCAGTTTAGGTTATGGTATGGTGGTGAGCGCGAGTGCGTTGGGGTTTGGTGGCTGCACAGTCTGCAGTGGCGAGTGGTCGGAGTCAGTCGCGGGGCCCAGCGATATGGTGTCCATGGGTGGTGCGGGTCGGTGCGGGTGACGGTGGACCGTCTACTCGGATGGTAGTCTTCGGTATAGAGGACGGGTAGTGGTTCCCCATTCGACTGATTTGAGAGAGGAGATTCTCTGGGGAGTTCAGCGCTCAGATTTGTCATCCCATCTGATGGCACGAAGATGTATCAGGATCTTCGTTGTCAGTATTACTGGAGCGGGATGAAGAGACACGTAGGGGACTTTGTTCGATGATGTCTCATGTGTCAGCAGGTTAAGGCTGAGCACCAAAAGCCAGCAAGGCTACTTCAGCCATTAGAGGTGGCTGAGTGGAAGTGGGAGCATGTCACGATGGATTTTGTGACCCACTTGCCACGAACACCGCAGAGACATGATGATGTATGGGTGATAGTGGACCGGCTCATGAAGTCGGCACATTTTTTAGCCGTGCGGATGACCTTCATATTGGAGAGATTTTGTCGGTTATATATTCGAGAGATAGTTCGGCTACATGGAGTACCAGTATCCATAGTGTCGGATAGGGACAGGGTTTCACGGTGCACTTTGGAAGAGTTTCCAAAAGGCTATGAGCACACGGTTGACCATGAGTACGACTTTCACCCTCGGACATATGGTCGGTCGAGAGGGACTATATAGGTGTTAGGACATGCTGCCGAGCATGCGTCCTGGATTATAAGGGTAACTGGGAAAAACATTTGCCCTTAGTGGGTCGCCTACAACAATAGTTATCGGTGAGTATACGAGATGGCCATATGAGGCATTGTAGCATGGGAGAGCTATCACGGTCATAGTTGTGTTGGATGAGGTGGGAGAGAGATCCATCATTGGTCTGATCTAATTATAGAGATACCTCAGGAAGGTGAAAGTTGATGTCGACGGCGTCTTCTCCGACGTCGAGATCCGGCGGAGGAAAGAGTTATGCGGATATGCGGCGTCAGCCCCAAGTTGAGGTTGGTGATCACGTTTTCTTGAAGGTGATGCCTAAGAAGTGGTCTGGGTTCGGCAAGCGCGACAGCTATGTCAGAGATTCGTGGGCCTTTGATATACTCGAAGTGAGCTGTGCTTTGTTAGCGTCTGGGTTAAGGCGTTCTGCGCGCAGGATGTCGGTGTCCACGGGATTATTCCACTTGTCTCCATGCTCGGAAGTATCATAAATCCGGCTCATGTGGTGGATTGGGGGCCGATTGAGGTTAACAGCGATGGGACTTTGAGGAGGGGACCGGTGTGCATTTTGGATGGCCGTGATCCAGGTTTGCGGCGCCAGGGCCGTGAGGCTAGTGAGGTGCACCCTATACGCCCGGCCACCATCGGGTAGAGGAATCAGCGTGGGGCTGTGAAGGACACGATCTGGGCCACCTGTCATGTTGTGTGGGGATGAGAGGTGCAGTGGTTTAGTTGTTTAAATTTTAAATGGCTTGGATTTACATGCATAGTGGAGTGCACGTTGCATATGCATGTGGTGATTGTGATTGTTCGAATTTGGGATGAAATTCCTTTTAAGGAGAGGAAGATGTAAGACAGAAAATTCCAATTTACGGAAAAAAGTAAAATCATAATTTGGTAAATCATGAAATTTATTCTCTGAATCTCGGATAATGAAATGGATTCACTTTGTTGGAATAGTCTAGCAAAATCTATTCTCTGTCGAATTTCGTCGAATTAAAGTGTCGAAGTTGACACGTTTTTCGAGGCATAGCGTATTGGTTGTCGTAAAACGACATGTGACATATTGAAAGTCATATAACGTAATACTCATGTGACACAGAGATTACATGGTAAGAGATGTCAGAAATCGAACAATGAGATGGTGCGAATATCGAAAATCGAAGCGCGGACTGTCTGATGGCATTATAAAATTTGTTTTAATGATAATAAACCAGCGTAATCAGTGTCGTCTCCTACTTTATTAAAGAAGCCAAAACATTAGGGAAGAAGAAAATGAAGTGATAGCCATTTTTGTGTTTAGTGAGAGAGTATCAAGCTTCTCTCTAGATTTGCGGCTGTCAGGCAGTCGTAATTCTTGAAGCAGAAGGAAGAACATTTCTCGCCCAAAGGAGGGCTGCGCGTAAGAGCTCAGGTTTTTAGAGTTCCCGTGAAACTCCGTGAGGTGAGGGTTTTATCCTGCTTGGGTTTACACTTTGTTTTGAATGTATTTTATGATGTTTGAGTTGATTGAGAGCCGTGAGTGCGTTTGATGGAATAAAGTTTGGGTAGAATTGTTAGAAAAATTTTGTAACCCATTTGTGTCGTGGTGACTATGCACGGGCTGTTTGATTTAATAAATTGTATAAGTGTGAAACAATTTGTGTTATTGATGTAATATGAGGCGAAAATGGCTATACAATTCGGTTCTAGGAGTGACCAAATGTCAGTCATTGGCGTTCAACAATAGCTTAAGGGTTTTGTTCACATGAATAGTGACACGAAATAAATTTTTATTAATGGCGTGTTTGATCGGAGTAATTCAAGTTGGTGCTCGTGTTTGATCATTAACCCACGTGAGCTAATTTTTGATGTAATGGATTGTGAAATTACATGACATGTTTGTGTGATTTAAATTATGTGAATATATGCATGATTATATATTTACATGTGTTATAAAAATTGTATTGGAATTGGCATAATGCATTCCATATGCACTGGGGCACCCTAGAACGATAGGAGTGAGTGCAGGAGGTGGTTCATTGAAGAATTGTTTGGGTTGACTAATAATAATAATTACTCAGATATGTCCATTCTGACGATCATCGGAGGAGTAGTCCATATAAATATCAGTAGGTAGAATTACCTTAATTAATCATATCGGAGAAAGGTTAATCCACTAGATAGATTATCGAGTCGGTCCCACTACTTATATCGGAGGGTTGTCCACAATTAAAACAAATATCTTTGTTTTGAAAAATAATGTTTTTCTCATCGTGGCTTGAGGCGAAATTGTGAGAAGTCGATGAACTTGGGGTATGAGTTGGTCACGTAGATATTAATCTGGGATCTGCATTATAGTAGTGTTCTCATTAGAGCATTACCATATGCACTTGAGTGGAAATAACCCGTTTAGGAGTGATTCCACTCTTGGGCATTAGCTCACTGCATCCCGAGAATTGTCTTTATTTTACGTCTGAGGGCACGGGACGGCTCGTCATAGAGCCGCTTTAGAAGAGAATCGGGTTATGACTTTGATTTTTATGTGATGTACTTTATATGTATTAGAATTTGTTTTAATATGTCTTGTATAAGTAAAATTTTAACTCTTGTAACTATGGTATATAGTTGGTATGGTTATGAGTATTATTTTATGGGCAAAAGTGGCCGTTTTTATTCATATATATATATATATATATATCTTCTGATGTTGATGATTGGGACAGGTGGTTCTTGGGTAAACTCCGTCTGAGAGGCTACTGCGATTTTCGTGGTGTGTCGGGTGCAGGCATTTACGGTGTTCATGAGTTGGCAGTTGTCACTTGGACCAAAAATAGGGCGTTACATTGGATCAAAACTAATTGGAAGCAACTTGTTACGCTGTATATTTGATATTGACTCGATTATGTTAATTAAAGCACAAACTATTCCTATAAGTTGTTGAATCAATCTTAGCCTCCTTAACAGGTTTTTTGGAATACTTTTTTATTTATGAATATTTAGAAAAAGTATATAATACAATTAATTTCAAATAAAAAAATGAATTTTTATTAATAGCGATATGTCACAAATCGGTCACAAAATAGTGACGTAATTGTGAATCAAAGTCCTAAATTGTGTTTGAATTAGTGTCAGTCACAAAATATTAGTGGAATCACAATTCCGTCTGGCCCACTATGTCGATTTGTGACGGATATCTATAAAAAAAATTCATTTTTTGTTTGGTATATTAGATACTATTTCAAGAACCACACCTAATATTTTAAATATTATCAAACGTGTTTGTTTTATTGTGTATATGTTTGGCAATGTTATATTGTCTGTGATTTTTAATTTTTAAAATTGTGATATTTCAATATTTTTAAATTGTATATATAATTTTGTCTTCTTTGCATAGTCGTAAAATAAATATTAAAAATAAATGTATATATCGTATACGATGTTACAAAAGAAGTCAAAATTATAAAAAATTTTGTGATGTTTGAAAATAAATTTTATTTTAGTCACCATTGGATCAAAGCTGGTGAAGCAGCGATAAGCGCCATGTCGATATTGATTTGATTATGTTAATTAAACCACAAACTATTCCTATAAGTTATTTGAATCAATCTTAACCTCTTTAACGAGGTTTTTGATTATTTTTATTTATATGAATATTTAGAAAAAGTATATAATACAATTAATTTCAAATAGAAAAAATGAATTTTTTTTAAATGTGCTTGATCTGTCACAAAGTCAGTCTGATGAATCATAAGGTAATTGACGAGTTTGGATCATGCAAATTTGTAACGGAATTATTATTCCATCACAAAATAGTGATGAAATCACAATTCCGTCTAAATTTATGACGATTTTAACAATTTGTAACGATTAAAATTCATTTTTGTTTTAATTTATCATTAGACACTATTTCAAAATATTCTAGAATATTTTAAAATATTATATTATTTGGAAATTTTATTATTAATATATATTGTGCTATATTGTGCAATTTTTTTAAATTTTTCAAGTATTGATATTTCAATATTTTTAAATTGTATATATAATTTTATCTTTATTCTTAGTCATAAAAATAATAAATATCAAAATAAATAATATATATCATGCTACGATATTGCAAAAGTCAAAATTATAAAAATTTGTCATATTTGAAAATAAAATTTTATTTTAGTCACAATTGGATCAAAGCTAATTGAAACAACATTGCAAGCGTATATTCGATATTATTTCGATTATATTAATTAAAGTACAAACTATTCCTATAAGTTTATTCATGAATCAATCTTGTACTCATAACGAGGTTTTGGAATACTTTTTATTTATGAATATTTAGAAAAAGTATATATACAATTAATTTCAAATAGAAAAATGAATTTTATTAACAGCGATATGTCTGTCGATCACAAAAATAGTAGCGTAATTAGGAATACCATCTGTCGGTCACAAAATAGTGGCGTAATTACAGAACCGTCTGGTATGGCAGAAATATAGTGGCGGAATCACAATTCCCGTCTGATTTTGTGAACCTGGCTATGACGATATCTATAAAAGAATTCATTTTGTTTTAATTTGTATTAGACACTATTTCAAAATATTCTAATATTTTAAATATTATAAACTATTTGGAATTTTATTGTGTATATGTTGTGCTATATTGTAGTTTTTTTAATTTTTCAAAATTGTGATATTTCAATATTTTAAATTGTATATATAATTTGCCTTCTTTGCATAGTCATAAAAATAATAAATATCCAAAATAAATAATATATGTCAATACTCACGATGTTATAAAAGTCAAAATTATTAAAATTTGTGATATTGAAAATAAAATTTTATTTAGCCACCATTGGATTAAAGCTAGTGAAGCAACTTATTAAACTATATATTAAATATTGACGCTCGATTATCTTAAATTAAACCTGGAAACTATTCCTATAAGTTGTTGAATCAATCTTGCCTCTTTACTTGTGTTTTTTTTTTTATTATTTTTTCATTTATAAATATTTAGAAAAAAATATATAATACAAATAATTTCAAATAGAAAAATGAATTTTTATTAATAAGCGACGATCTGTCACAAGTCGGTCTAAAATCACGGTCACAAGTATTGACCAGTGTGAATCGGTCACAAGAATTGTGACGGAATTATTGTCCGAATCACAAAATGAGTGGCAATCGCAATACATCCGCAATTTGTGACTTAGATTTTCAGCTCAATTTGTTACGGATATCTATAAAAATTCATTTTTGTTAATTTGTATTAGACACTATTTCAAAAATATTCTAATATTTTAAAAATATTATAAACTATTTGAAATTTTATTATTAATATATATTGTGCTATATTGTGCGATTTTTTTAATTTTCAAAATTGTGATATTTCAATATTTGGTAACCCATATATAATTTTGCACTACTACGTAGTTATAAAAAAATAATAAATATCAAAATAAATAATATATAAGTACTCACGATGTTACAAAGTCAAAATTATAAAAAATTTGTGATATTTGAAAATAAAAATTTTATTTTATACCATTGGATTAAAAGTTATTGAAGCAACTTGTTATTTGTATATTCGATATTGATTCATTATATTAATTAAACTACAAACTATTCCTATAAGTTTGTTGAATCAATCTTAGCCTCCTTATAAGTGCTTTAAACTCCCTTTTTATTTATGAATATTTGAAAAGTATATATCTGATTAATTTTAAAATCGAAAAATTGGTACAGTAATGGCGATCTGTTACAAATCAATCATAAAATAGTGACGTAATTGTCAATCGGTCACAAATTTGTGACGGAATTATTATTCCGTCACAAAATAGTGACAGAATCACAATCCCGTCATAATTTTGTGATCGATTTGTGACGGATATCTATAAAAAAAATTCTTTTTGTTTAATTTGTGATGTTACTATTCCAAAACAATATTTTAGAATATTATAACTATTTGGAATTTTATTATTAATATATCGTAACTATATTTAATGCGGTTTTTTTAATTTTCAAGATTGTGATATTTCAATATTTTAAATTGTATATGTAATTTTGCCTTTGCTGCATAGTCATAAAAAATAATAAATATCAAAAATAAATAACCATGTCTTGTGCTCACGATGTTGCAAAAGTCAAAGTGTAAATTTGTGATATTTGAAAAATAAATTTTTATTTTAGCCACCGTGGATCAAGCTAATTGAAGCAACTTGTTGGCGCGTATTCGATGTTGACTAAATTAACAATTAGACACACAAACTGTTATAGTTGTTGAATCAGTCTTGGCCTCTTTAATAGGTTTTTTGATTATTTTTTTTTTAAGTTGTGAATGTTTAGAAAAGTATATAATACAATTAATTTCAAATAGAAAAATAGATTTTTATTAATGACGATGCATCTGCGTCAGGTCACGAATCGGTCACAAAATAGTGACGTAATTATGAATCCGTCACAAATTTGTGACAAAATTATTATTCCGTCACAAAATAGTGACGAAATCACAATTCCGTCATAATTTTGTGACCAATTTTTGTCCAATTTGTGATGGATATATATAAAAAAAATTCTTTTTTGTTTTTTAATTTGTATTAGACACTATTTCAAAATATTCTAATATTCTAAAAATATTATAAACTATTTGAAATTTTATTATTAATATATCATTATGCATATATTATGTAATTTTTTTTTAAATTTCAAAATGTGATATTTCGTATTTTTAAATTATATATATAATTTTTGCCTCTTTATAGTCATAAAATAATAAATATCAAAATAAATAATATATATCATATAGTATTACAAAAGTCAAAATTATAAAATTTGTGATATTTGAAAATAAATTTTTATTTTTATACCATTGGATCAAAGCTAGTGGTAGTAACATTGCATTTGTATATTCGATATTGATTCGGTGAGTTATGCTTCAGTTCATGTTGTTGGTCGACACAGTGGAGTGTGAGAAATCATGAGCACCATGGGTGCGATGAGACATTTATAATTTGGGAGCCCATTTGCGTTTAGGGTATGCTATTACGGCATCTGTTGGGGACTCAGTTTGGAGTGAATCTTGCCTTGGGCATTCTTTATTATTACATTTGTTTTTCTTTACAATGTCAAAATGTTTACTATGTGATGAGTGAATCATGGATAATCCTAAGAGAATAACGATAATCAAGGATAATGGTCCTTTTTACTTTTTTCATAACGATAGATAATCCAAAGTTTCATTATTGTGACTTGTGTAATCACCTCGAGAACTTAATGCAGGAGGGGCTCTTTGCGGCGAGTCTTATCTTCGCGATGCTATATCTTACCATCGAACCAGAAGTCTTGTATATGAAATGCCACATTCTTGATGGAAGTCATGCATTTTGGCCATTCATATTCATTAAGCTACATTTACTCTGTTCAATGGCAACCACACAACAACAATATTTCTTCAATTTTGGGAGATGGGTGATATTCTGTCTTCATGATTGAGTTGAGTTATACGAGATTTGCTTTAATTTGGGTACCTCGTTTGATGTGTCGGATATATATAGGAATGGGAAGTTCAGCTGGGTGCCTCTTGCCAAAATCTTGAACCTCATATGCGTGAAATGAGTTCATGTACAAACCATCCATTCCTTATTTAATATTGAAGTAATTCTATGCAATACATATCATCACAAGAACTAAGAAGAAGGAGGAAATAGTTTCCAAAAAAAAATTTAAATGTTAATAATTTGTACAATTTTTTTTTTCAAATTGGCCAATAAAATGATATTGCTACTATCTATTTCAACTGCATTTAAGCTTCAATATTGTTTTATGCAGCTTGTGAGCTGGTACAAGGCGACGAGTTCAAATGCTACTCATAAGGACCTCGGGTTTTGCGAGTATATATATATGCTTTCATGGAGTAAAAGTTAAAATTAGAACAATCCATCCCACCTTGGAGGCTTGGACTCAAGCCGAGTGCAGCTCTGCCTCATACAGCTCTTTATCTTCTTTAGCATTAGTTTTGGGACCTTCTTTGGGTAGAAAAATAATCTTAATGGAATCTAGCCCCAGAGATTATTGATGAAACATACAACTTTGACCATGTTGTTTCACGTCTCCATGGCAGCATATATAGAAGATGAAAAACATGTATAGATACTATGTTATAATAATTATACGTATAATTTTCTTTGCCATTGCCTTTTTTTTCACTGTAATATGGGACTAGGAGATCGAAACTCTTTGTTCTTTTATAGATATAGGTTTTACTTATAAACTCATTGTGCACAGATAAATCACTTTTAAAAAAAAATTGAATTGGCAAAGTTCAATTTTTATAGGCATGGCCATTGTAAAAGTTGATGGGTTGTAAAACCCGGAGAATTCCAATTTACGGAAAAGTGAAATAGTAATTTTGGTTACAAATTGTAAATTTTGGTTAAATTTGAAATTATTCTCTAGATCTCCAGATGACAAAACGGATTAATACCGTTAGAATCATTATCATGAAAATCTAGCTATACGTCCAATTTAAATCTCAGGGCGGTCAGATTTACGTTTTCAGAGAGCATCAGCGGTTTTGGTCTTGGTAAAACTATTTTTCAATGCAACGAAGTCACATATAACAATTGCTCATATTGCCATAAGTGGCATGAGTAGAAATAATGTAAAATGAATGGCCGAGATAGTAAAATCATCTGTTGGGAAAGAGGGACATAACGGGTGTTAATGGAATTGTTTAAGTTAGAAAAAAAATAAAAGAAACATGACTAGTGTTGTCTCCTGTAAAAGAAGCCAAAAACGGGAGAGGGATGCAGGAGGTGCAGAAAAATGGAGTTTTGTGTTCTGAAAGAAGTAATCTTCTCTCTGGAATTTCTACTTAATCCGATAGTCAGCCGGTCTTAGGGGCAAAGAAGGAAAGATTTGCTCTGAGAGGTCTGCAGCGTGGTACCAGATTTAGGAGTTTAGACAAACTCCGTGAGGTAGGGGATTCTCCCTACTTGGGTTTTACTCTTTGTTTAAGAGCTATGTTGATGTTTGAGTTGGGGGAGTTGAGGCCGTGGTGACCGTTGATCGATCCCGAGCTTGGGACCGAAATGTGAGAGGCCACAGGCCACTCTGTAGTCCGTGGGGGGTTGGGGGCTGTTGAGCATCATGGTGATGTTCTAATGCTATAAATGATGCTTTGATGTGTATGAGGCCGGAGAAATGGCGTGGTCGGGTTCACAAAGTGAGCAGATGATTGTTGATTACCGGGAATAATGCAGAGGGTTTCACTATTCCCCAAGAATAATTATTCTAAAAATAATTTTTGTGAGTAATATTGTTGGTTAAAATGATTAAATCCCGGGTTGCTGCGTGTTTGATGGATTAGCCCAAGGTGAGCTGGTACGGTATATGGAAATGTGAAATTACATAACATGATTGTGTGATTTAAATTAATAATGAATATATCTGTTTGTGATTATATATTTGCATGTGTTATAGAATTGTAATGGAATTTGCATCATGCATTCCATATGCACTGGGGGCACTCTAGGATGATAGGAGTGAGTGCATGAGGTGAGTCTAGAGAGAATAGTTTCGGAGGGTTGTAAACTAAGTGATCGGGGTAGTCCATACTAAAAATGTCAGTACGATCGGAGGCCGACCCAGTTGATATATGTCTACGCCCGGAGGGGTTGTTCCTACGAAATACGCGTAATAATTCTCCGCATCTGAGGCTTAGGCGAGTGTGAGTCGATGAGGACTAGATGCGAGATGATCGGTTAGACATTCAAGTAGGATGCATTTACTTGAATGTGTGTTTATTGGAACATTGCATATACGCAGGTGAAATGGCCACTTGGGTGATTCCCTATAGAGGCAGTAACTCACCTGTCGAGGATATTATTTCTGAGTCACCGAGGCGTCGAGAGCGGCTCATCACAGAGACTGAGCTTTTTAGAAAATGGGATTAATGACTTGAGGTTCATGATGCCATGACATGTAAATTCTCTAATTTTTAATATATGTGTTGTATAAAGTAAAATTGAGCTCTTGAAACTATTAGATATAGTTAGATATATATGTTTTTATGAGTATTGTTCCTTGGAGGCCACTAGTGGTGGGTTTTACTCATGTTATTGTTATATTGATGTTAGAGACGAAGTTATATGCAAGTTTTGTATTGGGTGAGCTCCGTGCAAAGAGACTGCCCGATTTTCTACGTCGAATGTGAGTCACCCGAGCAATTCCGCAGTGTTCTATGAGGTTGTGGTGGTCGCGGACCCCGAGTTTTAAGGGTGTCACGACTTGATATCGATCTGAGTATCTGACTACCTAAGGGCTTGAGGGGATTTGGGCAGAGCCATAGTCTTTGAGTGTAAAACATCACCATAGGTGGGTTTGATGTTAGTTGGGTGTCAGTGCCTGAAATCGCAGGACAAAAACTAGGACACTAATACATGTGTTTAGTGTGTTTTAATATTGAGTGACAAAATTTGTTGTATGAATGATGATTATAACATGAATTATGTGTTGTGAAATGTTGTGTGTAGTATTGATTAGCACATAGGAAAACTTTGGGGTTTCACGGTGAGTAAGCGGAAGAATAAAATAAAGAAATAAATTTTTAGAAATTTATTTGAGTGTTGGATAATGAAATCAATTTTAATAATTTAGAGATTTAACACTAGGAGTTAGTGTTATAGAAAGGCATTGAAGAAGTGCGGACCCATTTTCCCAGAATTAAATGAAAAAAAAATAAACAAAATAAATTTTAAGCAATTTATTTGGTTTGTTAATCAAAAAAAAATTAAATAAGGTGGAGAAATTTTTTTTTACAGTGTAAAACTGGAAAAAGAAATTAAAGAAAATAAATTTTATAAATTTATTTGGTTATGAGGTGAAGAAAATAAATTTCTAGGTTTTACAAGTGGTAAAATTGAAGAAAATTGGTAAAATAGAGAGAGAAATTTTTTTTTTTTTTTTTTTTTTTTTTTTTTTATAGATTTTATTTGAGTATTATGGAAAATGAAAAAAAAAGGTGTAAGTATATATATATTTTTAATTTTCCAATAGCTGAAATGAAAAAAAAAAAAAAAAAAAAAAAAACGAAAAAAAAAATAAAAATACTAATAAATTTAGTGCGAGAGAAAATGGTTGGGCTACTACCCAATTATGTACAGAAAAGGCATTGTATTGTGATATAGTGGCCTACTGGCCTTGGATGTACAAGAGAGGTGGATTGTATTGCAAGAGAAGAGGTGTGCAGTGGGTTAAGTGTATTGTGGTAGTGACTAGGTTGGGAAGAGCGGTTGTATCGTAGCCACAAAGCTAGGCGGGCGCGGGCGCGGCACGGGGGGCACGGCACAGGCGTGTTGTTCAATTTGTGGGGCGTGCTTGGTGCACTCAGCACATTTTGACAGTTTGACTTCAGTCTTATTCTGAAAGTCAATTTTTAGTTTGTGTTCGTGAACAGTTTTATGAACCTTTGTTCATCTGAAATTTTCAAATTTTTTTTTATTAAATTAAATAAAAATCAAATCAAATCCAAATCAAATTAGACAAAATTTTCGAAAAATAAAATTTTCAAAAATGAGAATTACCAAGAAAAATAAAGTACAATTAGCTCAATATTTTTAAATGCAAAATTGATTGTCTTGCATTACTGTAAATGCAAGGACAATGTGTATACAGCGGTTATGTATGATTAGTGTCTCGGGGTTGTGTTTATGCTTTAGAGATACTGTATTGAGATTTAACTGCCATGTTAATTGTATAGATGGCTAGTCGAGGAAGAGGACGTAGAGGGCATCAACGAGATGCTGGTCGACACCACAGTGTTTGATTAGCGAGGCTTTATTGAGTTGTGGGTATTCTGGCGGGTGGCTGTCGCATGGGGCTGTGGTACTCGCAGGTAAACAGGAGACATCTAGTAACCTCCGGTTTAGGTAGCATCATCCTCCGACATTCACTTGGGGGAGGGAGGGAGATCAGTGAGGTGGCGAGACCACGGGTTCATGCAGATGGGGAGAGGTGTTGGGGCTGTGGAGTACTCACGACACTACCCGGGATTAGACTAGGCGTGTTCCGGCTAGAGAAGTGAGGCCCAAATATGGTGGAAATGGGCAAGGACCTCACCGGGACCTTAGGAGCCTTTATATGTGAGTTCTCCCTTAGGGGATTAAGGGCAAGAATAGGGATGATATGTCAAGGTTCTTGTTGGAGATCTTGGGGACTCTACTCCCGCAGTGGAGCACGAGGGGATCATGGACATGTCGGGGTCGATGTCATCACAGGGATGGATTAGCTAACATCTTCTGAGGTGCGTTATCGATTTGTGGCGTAGGAGGGTTACCCTATCGTAGGGCGTACTCGTGTGGTATTTTGGGGGACAAGCATGATGTTTGCCCTAGGCGATTATCACGAGTCAGTGTCGGGGACAATTAGCGGGTTGGCCCCAGCGACACCTGAAGGGCAGGAGGAACCAATGATCTACCTCAGTAGTGTGCGAGTGTGTGGATGTTTTCCCGAGATAAAACTACACAGGTTGCCTCCACAGAGGTTGCAGACTTGGTATGGGAGATTTTTGGTACTTCCCGTCTCATGACTCGTAGGATGGCGCCGGTTGAGTTACGAGGGCAGAGTCCGGCCTACGAGGAGTTATTGGACCAAGGGGATTTCATTAGAGCGAAACACTTCACCATGGGGCGCTCAGTTACATTTGCAAGAAGAGACAAGACCCCGCCGGCCCCGTACATTGACTCTGACGATTGAAACGGGGTCCTGATCAAGGCTCGGTACCCGTATCCCGAGATTGATGATTTATTTGATCGGCGGCCCAAAGGCGCGAGTCTGCTCCGAGATAGACCGCCATGGTTACCATCCGGCGGGGATTAGGGGAGGCGAATCATCCCACACAAGGCGGCGTTTAGGACACGTTATGGGCACTTTGAGTTTGCGGTGATACCCTTTGGTTAGCCTTGAATAATACCAGCGGCGTCATGGATCCCCATGCATAAGGTATTCCAACCTATATAGATCGGTTTGTCATAGTCTTCGTGGATGACGTCTTGATCTACTCCCGATCAAAGTGGGGCATGGTATCACTTGAGGGATTGTTTACGGTTGTTGAGAGACCATCGTTTGTACTCTAAGTTTAGTAAGTGCGAATTTCGACATTGAGGTGAGATTTTGGGACAACGTGGTGTGAAGCATCAGGGTGTCGGTCGACCACGGAGAAAGTTAGGAGTAGTGATGAGTTGGAGAATCGAATGTCAATCTTTGAGATAAGTAGTTCTTGGGATTGGTACGGGTATTACGAGGGGAGGTCGAGAATGGGTTGAAAGTTCTCCATTTAGAGGCGAGATACGTAGAGATTTACGCCCTCACGGGACATGGACTCCATGGTTGGAGACGACCGACCATAGAAAATCGAGATACTCGGGCCCTCGGGATGCGAATGTTTGGTAGCTTGGAGGATCCTTCTTCTAGTTCGGGAAGAGCCGGAAGACTTACGCTACCTGAGTTCCGAGGACCGGGTCTGGATTGGCGGGTGGAGCAGGTTACCCCAGAGACGGGGACCCGGGACTTTGGGGCCGAGCACGGAGTCTCGATTAGCTGTCGAGCAGTATGCGGTTCATTCCTCCACACCTGATGCGGTCGGAGGAACCGGTTTCGAGTTTTCGAGGTGCTAGTACAAGCACTCCCGGCAACTGAATAGGCCGGAGGGGCTGGGGTGTGGGTCGAAGTCGGGGACAAATCGGAGTTGCGCAGCGGGAGGTGTGGTGAACCTTGGGTGGTAGACCCTAATTGGATTTGTTGATGTCGGCAGTGGATCAAGGTTAATGACCGTGTTGTCGATAATTGGGACCTGGCCCGGGATTTGTCATACCCGACACGGCCTTGGATTTAGGCTTAGAGGTTAAGGCCTGCAGAGAGCCGGGTATAGATGTTCTTCCCCTGGGATGTAGGGTGAGAGTTGATCCTGATAGGTAGGGATTATGGTAGGAGATCATAAGTTACGTTTCATGGTGGACCTCGGGATTTGGTGTCACAGTATGGCATTATTGCGTTCGTGTGTCCGGTAACATCATGTCGAGTCGGGTGTGCGTGCACGGTACAGTCATTCACCACTCTTGGTGAGTGTGGGTTGAGTTTGTCTTTAGGACTACGTCCAATGAAGACTCATAGTTCGATTCAGAAAATGAAGAGTTATGTTGCTCGAGATGAAAACACACGATCAGGTTATCACGTAGACTTAGAGTTGAGTGATAGGAGTCTAGAGTGACTCGAGATTTGGATACCCTTTTGGCAAATTGCATTAGAGTGTTGGTAGGCAGGGCTCGGTATATGGATGTCATTCGCGAGCATGGATTGAGTTGACGGTCCCATTGGATTATCGGTGGTGTGACGCCCAGGAAGGTCGGCGTTTACACGCAGCGAGGTTGTGCGGTTATATGTTGTGCGGATTATATGCCAGATGATAGAGGACGTGCACTGCGAGCATCGTCACGGATATTAAGGGTAGATGAGCAATTACTCTTAAGTGGGTCGCCTACAACAATAGTTGTCGGGTGAGCCTCACGAATGGCACCATCATGAGACGTGTATGAGCCATATGGTGCCGTTATGTTGGACCAGAGTGGAGGCTCCGTCAAGTCTAATGCGATTAGAGACACCTCCGAGAGGTGAGCGATGCGACAACGTCGTTCTCATGGCTCAGTCGGCAAAGCTATCGCGGATGTCGACATTGACCATTAGAGATCCGAGGATTGAGTAAATCACATTTCCTTGAAGGTGATTCCTAAGAGAGAGGTAGTGAATTCGGCAAGCGTGGGAAGCTATCGCGAGATTCGTGGGTCTTCAGATCTCAGGAAGTTGACGCTATGGCGTACCGGTTGGTGTTACCGCCCAGCATGATCGGTGTCCATGAGGTATTTCACGTCTCCATGCTGCGGAGTATGCCCCGGATCGACTCCATGTGGTGGATTGAGGCAGTTGAGTTGACGGTAAGGACCTTTGAGGAGAGGACCGGTATGTATTTTGGATAGCCGTGATTGGGTTTTGCGACGCCCAGAGACCGTGAGGCTAGTGAGTGCTATGGCTGCTGTGGAGTGGAGGAGTCAGCGTGGAAGCGCGAGACCGCAGTCACGAAGAGCCACTATCACTCTTTTTAGGGATGAGTGTGGTTTTGATGGATTTGTAATAAATGACTGGTTACATCATGATAAATTTCCAGTTATGTGCATGTAGGAGTGATTAATGATTATCCCAAAATTTCGGAATGAATTCCTTTTAAGGAGGGGAGAATGTAAGACACAAGAAATTACAATTTATGGAAAAATGGCAAAATCGTAATTTTGGTTATAAAATTGTAATTTCGGTTAAAAATCGAATTTATTCTCTAGATCTGGTTCATGGAAACAGATTGCACGTTGGAATGGTATCCTTGAAATCTAGCTAAACGTCAATTTGTCAATTAAGAGCCGATCGGAATTACCACCACAGCATCGCGGTTAGATCGCGAAGTAAAAAACTATTGCCCCGATATTAACGAAAGTCCACATACTCTTTCACGTACTCATATGTATAGTGGCGTGGTAGAGAAATGATGTAAATGGTGAGATAGTGCCGAATGTCAGCGGGAAGAGGGACATAGCAGGGCATTAATGGATTGTTTAAGTTGAAAAGACAAAACGTATTAGTATTCTGTCTCTGCATATGCAAGAATAAAAGCAGGAGGAATCTGAGTGCTGAAGAAAAATGGAGTTTTTGTGTTCTAGAGAGAGAACAAGTAAACCACATCTAGATTTCTGCAAATCCCGGCGATCTGCGGATCGGGACAGAAGGAAAACACTCTGTGGAGAAGAATTTGCGTGAATACTGGATTTAAAGGAGTTAGACAAACTCACGTGAGGTGAGATTCTCCTACTTGGGTTTTTACTCTTTGTTTAAAAGCTATGTTGATGTTTGAGTTGATTGAGGCGAAGTGAGTGACGTTTAATCCGATCCCAAAACTTGGGACCGAAATGTGAGAATTTTTGAAGCCCTCTCTGTCTGGAGTGAGTGGGGTTAGGGGCTGTTGGGCATCCTTGGTGATCTATGCTATAAATGATCTTTGATATTATGAAGTAGGAGTAATTTGTGAAATTCAGGTTCTAAGTAAATCGATGATTGGTGATTTTAGGAATAGTAATCAGAGTTCACTATTAAGAATAGTGTTCTAAAGAATTTTTGTGAATTGTGTGTTGGTTGAGTAATTCAAATCGAGTTGCTGCGTGTTTGATCATTAACTGATGAGCTAATTTTTGGTGTATGGAAATGTAAAATTATAACATGATTATTATAGATTTAAATTATGTGAATATATGCATGATTATATGTTGCATGTGTTATAAATTATTAATGGAGTGGCATCATGCGATTCCGCCACCCACATTTAGGCACTTACTGGGATGATAGGGTGAGTGCTGAGGTGAGTCTAGAGAGAATGGTTTCGAGGTTGTCTAAAACTAAAATGATCGGAGTCTGCAAAATATCAATCGTCGGAGATGGCCCAATTGATGATATACGCCGGGTAGTCATAAATAATATCAATCGTGAGCGGCCTAATTGATATATAAACATGGAGGGTTGTCCACAAATAGCGTAATAATTCTCATACGAGGCTTGGCGAGTGTGAGAATACCATGAGGACTAGTCGCAGATGATCGATTAGACATTTCAAGTAGGATCATGCATTGCCGATGTGTTTGATACGGAACATTGCATATGCGCCCAGGTGGAAGTAACCAGCTGGGTGATTCCACTCACGAGCACATTAACTCACCACAATAGGGATATTATTTTGCGAGTGCACGGGGAGCATCAGAGAAGCGGCTCATCCTGGGGCGAGCTTTAGAAGAAAAGCCGGATTAGCGACTTTAGGTTATGATGTATGACATGTGTAGAATTCTCATTTAATATATGTGTTGTATAAGAGTAAAATTTGAACTCTTGAAACTATTGGATATAGTTGGATATATATGTTTTAGGAGTATTGTTCATGGGCCCAAGTGGTCGTTTTACTCATGTTATTGTTATATTGATGTTTGGGACAGGTTATATGCAAGTTTTGTATTTGGGTAGAGCTCCCCGTACAAAGGAGACTACTGCGGAATTTTTAAATGAAATGTGGTCACGGGTATTCCACAGTATTCTAACCAGGTTGACGGGCAATCAACGAACCCCTGGGTTTTGGGGTGTCACAAGGGTGATCAAAGTTCACCATACCCATAGCCATACTAGTATAATACAATTTATTTGTGTATAATAATAATAATTATTTATATATATGTATATATATATATATATATATATATATATATATATATATATATATATATATATGCTATATTAACAGTACATTCCATTAATATAGAACCAAAGTCAAATTTGTTAGTACAGTATCCATGTGGGACGTGTCCCTATATGTTATTTAAGTGTACAAAAATAGTGGTGACATACTAATGTGGGGGGTGGGTCAACTGTTGGATAATCATACACAAATAGCTTTATAAGTGAGGCCAAAATATGCTGGGGCTAATGTAATATCTCTTGTAGGCTCATTGCCCCAAATCCTAAAGAATTTTGTTGAATCACGAAATTTAATTAATTGGTGGCTGTGAGAGTGTCACATGGCCTGTTTCTTATTTTTAGACAATACCTATGTGTCCCTTTATACAAATCCTCTTTCTGCATGCTTCCTTTCCAAGAAAGAACAAAAAATATATATTTATTTATTTTACAAATCCATTAAAACAATACGGCCTGTTCAAATATGTTATTTTTATTGAGATATGATGTTTTTTAAATATCATGTCTAATGAAAGTGTCAATACTTATAAAGTATTATTTACTCTATATATCTGTTATGTATATGCTTATATATATATATATATATATATATATATATATATATATATATATATATATATATATATATATATATACTACTGTATATTATTCTCAGTAGCTAGGAAGATATGGATTGACGAAATAAGTTTAGAGCTAATAATTTTATTTTATAAATTTGGACACACCACGTGTGCTTTACAGGTAGATAGTGTTTTAAGATATGCATCTCTTTGACTCTAAAAATTAAAATATGAATTTGAACTCAAATGCCTAACAATGAAATATCCACAAGCATGAAAATGATTTCTTCTAATGTTTTACTAAATTAATGGATTATTGACTCAATTATATACTTGTTTTAATAAATACAATATGGAATTGGTGAAGTGTGAATTCTGAATCAGAACAGAGTACTCCATTTGTTTCTTGGGATTTACTTGTTGGCTGAAAACTCATTTCAATTGGTTAAAATGAATGTGAAGATGCATCGTAATCCTCAATCCCGGTCAGACTTGGTATTTCTCATTCTATAATCAATACCTATAAAAAAAACTACTCATTACAATTTGTCAATTATACTTGAAGGGCTAACATGTCTCCTAAGTCAAAATTGAATCTTAGATGAGTTCATTCTTAATTTGGCATTTAGTAGTTTGCTATATCTTCCCTGATGGTCCATTTAGTCATGGAGAACATAGGATCAGAAAAATCCTGTAGGTAGCCCTTTATTTCCTCCAGGTCAAGCAGTATCTACTTACATGATTGAAAAAATTTGTGAAAAATAAGAAAAAACTGCGTATAGTGGGAAGCATCTCTCAAGAGATATTAAAGACTTTTATTGGGGAGAAGTTTAAAGTTAAAATATTTTAGTGTATTTTGTGTGAATAAAAATAATAAATTTAATAAGGATTTCATAATTATTAATTTATATTGTTATATTTGACAAATAAAAATATTCTTATTTCATTATTTATAATTATTTTTGTATTGTGAAGAGGTACACTTGGGACCCTGTGGATGAAAGACTATTAATGATGTTGGTAGCCAAAATGTTAAAGCATGAGTACACTAAACATGTCCACATTTGGAGAGCATTCTAAGGATGGCAAGCGAGTTGTGTGACTCAAGAATTTGGGATAATTGGCAGCAACATTGTTCTTCTGAGGCTGAAAGAAAAAAAGAGAGAAACTCGAGAAAATCCTAAAGCAGAGAATGTCTAAGTGGGGCTTTGAGTGGTCTGATACCAGATCAGGCTAGCTGCTGTGTGTGGATCTCGATCTATGGTGGAACATTCTTTAAAAATGGTAAGTATTAATTATTTGTGCTCAATTTTTGGTTTTTTAGATTTTTTCAATTTAACTTTTTTAAACTAATATGATACTAACTTATTGTGCTTGAAGACTAAAGAGTTGCAACGTCGGCCCAATAGTTGGGAGTTATTCAAGAAAGTGCACATGAAAAAAGATGGAACATGACACACCCCCACCCCCTACTATCGGCAGGTGTGCCGGCCACTCCACAAAAATCCCCAGCCGTTATCTCTAATGACTAGAAAATTATGTGAAGCGAGGCCGTATTGCTTGCTTCAATCTCGTATAAATTTTTTCTTTTCTAAACTTATGATTTTATAAAATTTCAAGCGACCTGCTTGTTTTGCATATGGAACCATATCCCAAATCATATACACAATTTGCGCTGTTTCAAATATGGCAGCCAACAACATTATTTCAAAAGAGCCTCAAGCTCCACACATTTCCTAAAACACATATGTACATACATGTTCCTTTATACAAATTCAAAAGTATTTCCTTACACCATCAGTAGTAATAACGACACTTGCACAAAATGTCAGAGGAAAATCCTAATATGGCCGTCGGTCTTTGTGCGGAAAATGGTTTTAAGTTCACAAAATAATGAGCTAAACGAGTTTAGTAGGTATGCTATAAAAAGGATTTTTCTTTGAAAATATCTCCATGTTAGCTCTCACTTTGAGATGTTTTCGGGAAATCTTGCCTTACTTAAAAAGTTTCTAAAACTTTTCATACTTGCTTGCTTGCTTTGCTTTTCTTTTCTTTAAAAGTTTCCAAAACTTTTGATACTTGCTTGCTTTGAAAGTTTACAAAACTTTTCAAAAATCTCTTCCTTGCTTTCTTTACCTTGCTTTAAAAGTTTCCAAAACTTTTCATAAACCTCTTGCTTTAAAAGTTCATAAAACTTTTCATAATTTCTGGCTTGCTTTAAAAGTTTCTAAAACTTTTCTCAAATTTCTTGTTTTAAAAAGTTTTCAAAACTTTTTATGAACACGGGAGCCTCGGCTCGGCAACCTTTAAAGAATTAAGCGAGGCCTGGAATAACCGTTTGTAATCTACAGAGCACAAGATCTTATTAATTTTGAAATAAGCGAGGGCTGGGCTGTAGGTACCAATGGTTGATTTTTCAGGAAATACGTATAAACATCTTTGATAAATCATCAACCACTAGAGGCCTTACTTGCTTCTTTGTGCCTAGTGAACACGGGAGCCTGGGCATCGACCGTGCCGGTGGCTGGACCTGGGTCGCTCACCTAGGTGGAGAACTGAGCACACTTCCTCCGTCTTTTAGGTAAGTATGGTGGAATTGACACGAGTGCGCCATCACCATAATTTAGTTAAAGCTCTAACCCTATATACTCCTGTACGTGCCACGGTCTCCTTTAAATGCCATGATGCATGACCTAAGTTTGCCGATCAGGCAAAACTAAAATGCATGTATGATAATCCTAACACCTCCATGCCACATCTTGGAATACCTCACATATTGAGTATGCTTGCTTAGAACTAGGGATTTTAGTTGAGCTGTTTTTCTAAATGTCTTTATACTCTTGCTTGCTTGAACATGGTTTAATAATTCAAAGCCATTGTTTGCTTACTTGCTCTTTGAACTATGGTTTACAAATTCAAACCATTGCTTGCTAAGTCTTACTTGCTTTTCAAATATGGTTGAATAAATCCAAAACCATTATTTGTTGCTTTCACATATGGTTTAAATCAAACAAATTTACTTGCTTGCTAAACTCATTTCTTGCTTTTCAAATATGGTTTAAATCAAAACCATTTGCTTGCTCTTGGAAATATGGTTTTACAATTAAAACCATTAAAATACCCGATGTAAAGCAGTTTATAATAATAATATACTGGTATTTGAAAAAATGAGGTTTTAAGAGACACTCACCTCTTTGTTTCCTGCAGAAACTTGGGCACAACTCCGTGCTTTCCCGCCTTTGCTTTTAGCCTACACACTCCAGCGAATACGACAAGCGTGTCGCTGCGTATAGCGTAAAACGCGTACTTACGCCAAATCACTTTGAGGTCACACAACATTCATATAAAAATCCAGTAGAATGAACAAGTGCAAGCCCAGCTTCAGCTAAGCTAAAAAAAAAACTGCTCATTTTGGTAAACCTTTTTCAACAATACTCTCTAGACTTTATTACCCAAAAATTATCAAGCGGTCTTCCAAAATTATGAAACTCTCCAGATCAGTCCTTATATATTAATGACATCCTTTAAATTTTCAATTTAAAATTCCTTCTCTAAGACCCTCAATCCCACATAACTAAGTTACATCATGTTTTGATGCCAATTTGGATTAACTCATTGAATCACCTACTGTTATCCTTGATTTCTGGGATCTTAACTCCATAGGTGGAAATAATTTCTTCACTCATTTGAAGCTATGGTTATAAGGTTTCTTCTCAATTGGAATCACCCAATTTGGATCACCAAACTCAAGTTGTTGTATTTTATCCTAGATGACTCAATTGCTTAAGAGCGGAATCTGCTATGGCTCACTTTAATTTATGGATCTTTGGAGTTACAATTTGTGAACTTCCTTCAGATGACTTATTTCCGCAGTCTATTTTGCAGAATTGCTGATCACTCAATTTTGATAGAGGAAACTCCATATGGCCAAACACTGCCATACCATGAGCATAATCAGTGAGAGCTGCAGGCTCACCTTTGAATCCGTATTTGGGAGCCTTAGAGCTACAATTTTCTCTTGTTCCTTCTATAAAATTTGTGGCCCTGTCTCTTGTGGTTCTTTGCAATTTGGAATCCAATTCATTTGGATGATTTTGCTTAATCTATAGCCAAAACAAAACAGGGTTTTGCAAATTTTGACAGAATTCCCTTTAAAAACCCAACATTCTCTTTTTTTGTACAACCATTCCTCAAAACCGTAATACCTCAATAATCAACATGAAAGTCATTTCAAAACCCTCCATAACACCTTATTGGTGGTTTGGAACCTCATACCACAAAACCCTAGGTGAAAATCCAAGAACTCATATGAATTTAACCCAAGGTCCACCAATTCTATATAAAACCATATAATTATGATGATTCCACGTTTATTTTACACCAATTGGGTTTTACCCTCATAACCTCAAGAGTTCTAGGGTTAATGTGATTTCTCCACAAAACCCTAGACCAAAGGAGCACTAATCTCCATACCAAACCTTGAAATCCAAATACCCATGATTACAAAATGAAGCTTATACCTTGGTTTGGCCTTCTTCTCCTTCTCCTTCTTCTTCCTCCTTCTTCCTTCTCTTCCTCTCTGCCTCCTTTTCTCTCTACGGGTTGCCTTGTAGCCTTTGTGAGCAAAAATGAGACTTTTGTTTGTCTTCCATTTTAATATTCTAATCTTTCCTTTAATTACCATTTGGTCCTCCATTTCTCAGAATTTCACATTCAACTTGTTTTATTTCTATTTGGCATCATCTTCTCAAAAATTTCACATCAACTCATGAAATTTTTTATTGTAGCCATCTCTACTCATTTTTATGATTTTCATATCCCTTATGGCAATTATAATTTTACCCTTGTTCTATTACAACATTCTGGGTTTACTAAATTTATAATTTCATATTTTCATCCTTAAAATAACTCCCAAAAATATCAAAATGTGACACTTGGTGCTCGTCTCAGCCTACGATTTCATATCTTTATTAAGTATGTCAGAGCCAGGCGTCCTGAGGTACATTTGTGGATGTGCAGTCAAAGCAAGTGAATGTAGGGTTATCTTTGTTATTTGAAGTAATTTTAAAGTTATTTAATAATTGTTAAATCATAAATTTTAATATTAACTTGAACATTTTTTAATTTAGGATCGCATGGAGGAGTTGGTGTCTTCTGCGTCTCAGCCTTTAGATGATGGTTCACAACCTCTGCCATTTGACATAGACACTCTTTATTTTGAGGCTGAAGGTGGAGAGAAGAGGAGATGTGTATATGGTCTTAGCTCACGGGCTGCATCTATCTATCCTTCCTCCTATCAGAGTATCGGGAGCTCACACTCATCAGCATCTATAGCTCGAGTTAGAGAGATTGTGCAGCAGGAGCTCATAGAGAAGAAAGCCAGGAGATGAATAAACAATTCTTGGGATCTTCTTGAAAAGATAAGTTTCATGAGATCGCGGCAGATAGAGGCGTTTTATGGAGTAGATGCAATCACAGTCTGGCAATTTAATGATTAGATCTTATTTTAGCTTGGTGGCATTCTTTGTGTTGGATGTATAAAGCACTAAATCATTTGTGTGGTATGTACCTTATATAGCTTTTTTTTTATGTATCTTTGTTTAATGTTTTTTAACATATGAAAAGACATTTTTAATTATTATTGAATTTTAATTTTCTTTTAATTTTTATTAAAATGTATCAAAATATATTATAATTAAAAACAACATTTAATTTATAAAAAATTATATAAAAATATAACAATATGACAAATAATAGCGACCGAAATAGTGATCATAAAAGCGGGTGAGTGTGGATTTTTATCATTAATAGTTACAGTTTTTGTAATGGATTTTTGTCACTATTCCGTCACAATTTTATGATGGAAATGCCTTTCAATGATGCAAATTTGGTGGCGAGCTATTTCAAATCACTAATTTATTGGATGATATTACGATCACAAATCCGTCCACGATTTTGTGACGGTTGTCTTGTATTAATAAATCTTTAAATCCGTCTTACAAAGGAATTATGATGGAATAAGCTAACAACAATCCATTACAAAAATTGTGTGAAATAGTGACGAATCCGTCACCATGTGAACAAACTCCTTTTATCATTATTGAATTTTTTGTGACGAAAACTATTCGAATCTTACAAAATTTTGATGGAAGAGATGCTGTGACATAATTTTTCAGTCTTTGAAATTTAGTGACAACCAATACTGTGACGATGAAAATTCTGTCACAAATTCATCACTAAACATGATTGTGATAGAAATTGTGGTACGAAATTTAGTCACTATTTTTTGGTTTTCTTGTGGTAAGACAGGTCCAGTACCAAAGCACGGATGGCCAGCGGTAAAATGACTTGTCCGTCTCGGTATAAACAACATCTAACCGGTCCACTTAAAAGCCCATATGGCATAGCAAATGATTTGTCCGGCCCAATATAGATAACATTTAACTAATCAGCTTCAAAAGCTCGGATGATCTGGAATTAAATGACCTGTCCAGGCCAGGTATAGATAAACATCCTAAATTAAATTGACATTCAAAGCAGGGATGAGCATAGTAAAGTGACCCTATCCAGGCCCGATGTAAGATAACATCTAAAGCTGGTCAACATTAAAAGCAGATCGCGTAAAGTAAAATGACATGTCCAGGAAGCCCGATATGAACAACATCTAACCGGTCATTAAAGCCCGGTCGGCGTGAATAATATCTGCATCCGGCGGTAGAGACCAGCACCAGCATGTCAACTTAAGCTCGGATGCTTCGCCAAATGACGTATCGGGCGGTATGGGCAACATCGCCGGTCCATAAAGCTTTGGATGGCGCGGTAAATGACATGTAGGCGTGCCGATAACATCTAACGGTCCACTTAAAAGCTCGAATGACGCGATGAAATGACGTAATAAACTCGGTATAGACAACATCTTGCCCACTTAAAGCAGATGGTGCTGATAAAATGATATATCCGGCCCGGTATAGATAACATCTAATCGGTCCACTTAAAAGCCCGGATGGAGTAGTATAATGACCTATCCAGGCCCAGTATAGATAACATATAACTGGTCAACATTAAAAGCCCGGATGGCGCAGTAAAATGACATGTTAGGCGTGAGATAACTTCATGATCCAACAAAAGTCCGGATAGGCGCCGGTAAAATGACATAATCAGACCCGGTATAGACAACATCTAGCGATCATAAAGTCCGGGCTGCGGAGTAAAATGACATGTCGGTCCATTATGAACAACATCTAATCGGTCCGCAAGCTTGGATAAGCGCGATAAAAATGACACTCTCAGAAGCCCGGTAAAGACAACATCTTCTTAGGTCCGCCGAGCCAGATGGCGCGATAAAATGACTTGTCGGCGGGTATAGACAACATCCTAACCGGTTCCGCCACAAAGATCGGATGGGCGTAATAAATGACACATCCCGGCCGGTGTAGACAACATCTAACGGTCCGCCATGGGGATGGCGTAGTAAATGACCTATCGGGGCCTGAGTATAGATAACATCTAGCGGTCCCACTTGAAGGTCGGATGGCTAAATGCTCTATCAGGCCCGACATGGCTAATCTTGCGACCGTACAAGGTCGGATGTTTGATACCTGTCATTGACATGAGGATGCCCTGGCTAGTTCATTACTAAAGTCAGAATCCTATTAGGCCTAGTATGGTTGATGCCTATACGGTTCATTTAGCCACGAACTTCTAGCTCTATCTTTGGGTCACGACACTTCATGTGCGGGCGCCGGCTATGCCTCTGGCACTTTGAAAGACCAGGCTTGTGGCTCTGGCGTCTTGCACTTTCTTAAGACCCAGGACTTGTGGCTCCAGCCCAGTTTTGACACTTTCTTAATGCCGGACACGGCTCAGCTTAGGTCGCGACACTTTCTTAATGCCACGGACAGCATTCGGCCTAGCCGTCGGCACTTTCTTGATGCGGACTGCTCTGAAATGAGTACGGCAATTTCTAAAAGTCGTATGACATTTTCTTGTCTTCAGGACTTTGAAATCTAGCGCCTGGTGTGAGGACAACTTGGGATACCCCTCCAGGGTTCCCCGGGTGGTCCCACCTAGTGGAGTTCCATTATTGCAATCCTTAGGGAAATGTACAAAGGGGACCCCACCTAAAGAAGAAATAAACACATCGCAGTACCCTGATACTTGATTATATAGAAAAATCCATAATAGATCTATCGAGATGGTCCTTGTACAACATGCATAATAGGGACCCATGTAGGTTTAATACAATATCGAGGCATTCTATAGTGTTGCGAATTTGGGGTTACAAATGAAAATAAATAGGTCAACAAACAAGGACGGATAGGTGGGATGAGTACATCGGTGGCACGGTGGCGTTGTTGGATACAGCGCAGTGAGCCTTCTGACTTGCCGGGACCTAGGGAATAGATTTAAAACAATAGCATTGAGGAAATAAATTTCAGAAAGTGGCACAATTTATAAGGAAAATAGTGTTTTAATTTTAAACAATTTGTCTCTCAAGACATCAATCACACTTACTTTGTAAAGTTCCCGTTTGTAAACATTTCACAAAACCCTACTTTACCAAAACCCAACAATATGAAAGTCATGCTCAATAAGTTAACCCACTTCATTATCAAGAACCTTATAACCTGAATTTATTCACCACATAAAAATTTGATACATAAAACATATGAACATCATGTCGTACAATTAATCATGGAATATACAATAATCATAACTATTAAAAAGGTTATTACTATTAATTCAACAATATACCGTACCATATAAATCAACTACGTACCATACCATATATATAACAATGTATATATATACACTAACGATGTACCCATGTACCCATCTAAACCGTCGTGGCAGGCCTCACGACCGTGGCATCTAATCAACATCGTATATACTATGTATCCATCTAGAAAGCCGTGATAAACCAAACCACTCCGCGATCGTCAGGTAACATATAACGTTGGATGAAACCAGCCTCCGTCACCGTGTGAAGCCGAGAATACCAATGTCGGGTAAACCCGACCTCTTGGCCGTTAAATAATATATAATGCGTTGGATGTAACTTGACTTCCGCGACAGTTAATCTCAATATACCAATAGTCAGATGGCTTGAGCCTCCCGCGATCCATGGAAATAATATTTTGACCGTTGGATCGACAACCTCACGACACGTGGCAATCTCAATATACTAAACGTGAGACCAACCGACCATCCACGATTAAGTGAAATATATATGACCATTGGATAAACCAACCTCCACGACCTTGGTAGCGTCGATGCACTTTCTGATATAATTCTTGAACCCGATCTAGATACATTATGGTACATCTTCTTATAACCTCAGCTCAATGTCCTTACTCCGTGTACTTTTCAGTCACCGTATCTTAGGTTAAAATTTATGAACTTACTTTCCACAACTCAATCCAACTCACATTTAGATCTTTAGTTTCTCAATTCAAGTATTTAAAAAATACCTCGATGACCATGTTCCTCCAACCAATTATTAAACACATATATTTCCGTCCATTTCATAAACAATAATTCCTAAGGGTGTTTAAATACCACAATAATATATTAGGTACCCAACATATTTAATATACCACAAACTCATCCATGAACTCAGTACATCTTCCAAACAGTTAAAATGTTGACAAAATTCACATGAAATGATAACTTGTTTTATATGAGACCGATAATCACCTTTGTATGCAACCAACCATTTGATCAAAAACAGTATATAAGTAATATATTTAATCACAATAGATATATCACACAATACCCCAAATCATTTTAAAACAAGTAAACCACTCACAGACTACGACGGCTTTCAGTCTTGTCCTTAGAGATACGCCTCCCACCCTTTCGGCGTGAATGCCTGTAATATAAATAAAATACCACTTAGGATCCAATAATTGAACCAACGACATTGGGATATCTTTAAGGCCTTAGAATAACTTTTTGAGCTATGAGACCATCCACATTGAACTCCGACAGGTCCAATTACACATTGTGCCCTATAGGCCCGATACCTAAAATTGGGGCTTTTCACCCAGGAGCTAATTTCTCAAAATTGAACCATCCAATAATTCCTAAAAACATCCAATTTCACTAATACAACTTCAATTTTGCCAGGGTGACCAGTTGGTACTCTTTCAATCAGGCATCTGGTGGTACCCGAGCAACCTAAAATGGAGAGGCTAACCCGAAGCGGCGTCTAGAATTTGAGCCGTATCGTAGGCCCGAGACCGGGAACTCATCGGTACCATTACCTTGGTCCAACGATCATTTGTGGTGGCGGAAGAAGCTGAATCAACATTCGGCCAACTTTGTTTTAATTAAGTAACTTTAAACAGTGAGAATCTGCAAGGACCCACGGAAATAGGTCGGGAGTCAAATGGTGGGAGGTATGGGGTGGCTGGTGTGGTGGCCGAAAAATCACAAATTTGGTGACTCACGGTGGGTGCCGCGCCGCCGCCGCTCAGGCCGGCGCGTCCGGCTGACCGTTAGCCAAGTAAAGCACCAAACCGTCGGCTTGGCATATGGATGTGCCCTCTCCCCTAGGCCGGCACGTGTTGCTGATGGTTGGCCGGAGGAGTCGTCGCGTTAATCTTCCATAGCACGCAAATGGCTAAGGCCTAACCTTGTGTTCCGGTTTAGAGCTTTTTTTCTACAGGGTTTTGGGCTCGAAGAGGGGTGTTTTTGGGGTTGGGGTTTCATTTGGCATCCCCAAGCTATGTTTATATAGGGTCTGAGGTCGCTTTCGGGTAAAATCGGATAGAACTTGGACACGATAAGCGCTCTTTGTTGAACTTCTCATAGCCGTGGCTTTTTATAGTTAGTCGGATTAGAGGGCGTTCAGCCGTCTGGACTCATGCTCCAGCCAAGGAGCCCTCTGAATGAATGCTTACTGGTGGCTTCAAAACTATTCCTCCATAAAAAAGTCAAACTTGGTCAAACTGGTCAAAACTCGTATTATTTAGTGCAGTCGTTACCTTTGGCACTTTCTTAATGCGAGACTTAGGCCTCTAGCCCGTCGTCCTTCCTTAATGCGGACTTCTGGCTAAGTCGTTTGACACTTTGAAAGACCAAGCTTGTGGCTCCCGATGGTCGACAATTTTTCAGCCGCAAACTTTCGGATCTAAGCCATCTATATGGCGTCCCGGCAGGGTCCCGTGACTACCATTGATCCAACCTGAAAAAATCTATACGTCTCGTGTCCCGAGAAAGCGCACATGATAAAATGGCGGTTAGGCCCTGTAATATACTCATCGAATACATTCAACCATTTATATTCCAATAATTCAAGAGTTATTACAATACTCTTAATACAAACACATATTAAAATGATAATTCTAATAAATGTTATACCAACAACCATTAAAGCCACAACCCGGCTTTCTTCAAAATCGGCCCTAAGATGAGCCGTCCTCTCGAGCTCCCCTTGTACCTGAAATAATATAATTCCTTCGACAGGATGAGCTAATGCCCAGTAGCGGAATCACCCTAAATGGATTACTCCCCACCTAAGTGCGTATGCAATGATCCTATGTAAATACACATTCATAAAACACATGCAAATATATCATCATGCATATATTTACATAATTTAAATCACATAAACATGTCATGCAATTTCAATCAAGCAACTCCCAAATTTGCTCACTTGAGCTAATCAATATTCCAATTCCAATGATCCACACCCACAATTATATTCTATTTAATTATGGCATCATATTAACACATCAAGCATTAACCTTTTAATGTCTTTGGTCATCCAGCTCAAGCTATTCACTTAGCCATCTCATACACACAAATCAATCCATTACACAAAAATTAGTTCACGCGGGCTAATTAACGAACAAGAGCAATTCCATTTTGAATCACTCAATCAAACACATAATTTCACAAAAATATTTTGAGAACACTATTCATGTGAACAGTGAAACCCTTAGGTTACTGTTCATGGCCACGACCCAACACCAGTTCCACTTTGTGAACCCGAATTCCATGGCCATTCCTGGCCTCATACATACCAAAACATGACTTAAAGCATAAATCACCACCAAAACAGCCCACATAATCCACACACAGTCCGTGGACTGTCCAAATGGCTCCAAAAATTCTCACAATTCGGTCCCAAGTTTTGGGACCGGTCAAACGGCCCCTCACAGCCTCAAACCAATTCAATCATCCACAAAACACTTAAACAAAGTGTAACTCAAGTAGGATAAAACCCCTACCTCACGGAGTTTATCGAAACTCCTTAAAACCAGAACCCACGCGTAGGCCTCGCCGCGTAGAACCACTTTCCTTCTTACTTCGAAGAATTCCGACGGTCGAATCGCCCGGGATTTTAGAGAGAAGCCACTCTCTCTATCTCACTAGAAAATCACAAAACCTAAGCCATTTTTGAATTCTGCTCCTTTCCTTCCCTACTGCACGTTTTTGGCCTTTTTGAGGGAGATGAACACTGTTCATCTTTTGTCCCATTATCATTAACAATTTTGTTAATACCAATCATGTCTCTTCTTTGGATTTTTGACATTTGGCACTATCTAGGCTGTCCATTTCCATCCTCTCTCTACTCATGCAACATGTGTCACATGAGTACATGTTATAGGTGACTTTTGTCACCTCAGATTTCATTTTATTGCATCCGATACTCGATGTCTCGGCAGTGTAAATTAAATGTCTCGAGGTCGGCCAGTCGACATGGTAGCTCGTTGTGAGGGCGATTCCAGCGGTGAAGGTTCATTTCGTCATCAGAGATCTGAAAAAATTTTGGATTTTAACCAAAATTACGATTTTGCCCTTTTGAGAAGAATTGAAATTTTCGGGTCTTGTTCTCCTCCTTAAAAAGAATTTAGTCCACAAATCCCAGCGTACGCATCCCGACCAGTGCATATGCAACCTCACACAACCCCTGTTCGGTGTGCAAACGCTGACCTTCCCAATGTCACAATCACCGACAATCCAGTGGATGTAACTTAGTTCATATCATGAATGATCCGTATCACCCAGGAGCCCTTCTTGGTCTCACCGCACCCGATGCAATTTCCAATGGGTATCAAATCTCGAGTCTGTCCCGACTCCTATCAACTCTAAGTCTACGCGATAACATGATTGTGTTTTCATCTCTCGAAGACAGCATAACTTTCGACCTACAACTGCGAGCCTCTTACATTCTGCAGAGGAAATTTCGGATATTTCCACGGGTCTTACACCCACCACAGAAATTTGGTTTCTCCCACAGGTCTCTGCACACAGAAATTCGGATTTCTCCATGGGTCTCTTACATCCACACAGAAATTCAGGATACCTCCCCAGGTCTCTTACACCCTCACAGAAATTTGGGACACTTCCCCGGGTCTCTTACACCCACACAGAAATTTAGGATCTCTCCCCGGGTCTCTTACACCTACACAGAAATTCGAGATCTCTCCCCGGTTCTCTTACATCCACACAGAAATTTGGGATCTCTCCCCGGGTCTCTTACACCCACACAGAAATTTAGGATATATCCCCAGGTCTCTTCCACCACTCTGAGGACCTTTCGGATACCTCTGGCGGGTCTCCTTCATTTAACTCAGGTTTTTCTCACCTTAAGAGTTAACGACCCCATATTTACTTTGCATGACACACATTAATTACTCTTTGTTCCTTATTCGAACTATGGGTCTTCATTAGACGTAGTCCACAGACAAAACTCAACCCACACTCCACCAAGAGTGAGGTGAATGACCTTACCATGTACCCACACCCCTGACTCGTAGCGATGTTTTGCAGAATTACGTGAAAGCGATGATGCCATCGCAATGACACCCCGATCAGGGGTCCCTGCAGCGAATCTTGGAGATCCTAACTCCACAATCCCGACCTATCAGATCAACTCACCCCCTACACCTTAGGGAAGAGCATCCACATTTGGTTTCTCACAAGGCCTCGACCTCTCTAGACAATTCTATCTACGAAGATGCAACTGATGAATGAATTCAATGCATCCGATTTAAGCCTTCTCTAGTCGACAGTGCGAGTGAGAAGCGTACCACGCATATCAGGGTAATCACAGGCAGCTGATCTACATGCCATGAGATCTCGCCCCTAGGGCGTTCGCCTCACATTGCCAGTACAGTGGCAATGGTAACACATCATCTACCTAGCCTGACCCAAACTCTTGGCCTGCAAATCCTGTGGTCGACCTCGACCTACGCTCTGACCTTGGCCTATGTGATCCATCTGCGAAGTACTATGTGCTTTTGAGGCACCCTCATGCGACAACGATCCTCGACCCATGCTGGGGGTATGGCTCATGTATGCGCTCCTGTCCCTCGGTGGCCCGGGGCGCATCGTCCCCAAACCTCGAGATCCCTGTGTGGGACCCCTTTCCCGGCCTGACCCTTTTTTGCTGATCCGAACCGAGTCCGAGATGCCCTGTTCTCACTCAATCATTCAAAATCCAATCTTTGCGGAAGCGATTTCAAATTTTGGGCAAGCCCATAAACATTTACATTTAACAAAATACATTTACCTTGAAGACATTCAAGCCTTTTCAAAATGATTTACAAAAATAGATGTTTAAAGTTCAAATTGTTTTTACAAAATATTAATATTCAAAAGAAAACATGGAATTAATGCACATGTCGGAGCCTACTCCGAAATTTCATTCTTTATGACTTGACGAATCTTGGGTCCGCTTTTGATCATTTATCATCACTCGAGTTTTGCGCGTGGTATGTCTGGCCAAAAGCATTTTCATGCTTAGTAGTTACATAAATCCATTCTTGATTTGATTAAAATAAATCATGCAATTTAACAATTCAAAGAGCTTTCAAACCTTTATGGATGATCAATGTAAATATAATACATATACTTGACTATATATACAATCGATTACGGTTACATTGATCATCCCAAAATACACTTTCATATTCAATATTTCACGATCTACAAATCAGATTCAAATATGATCCACCAAAATTCAGATTCGAGTTACGCAATCAATTCAGTTATGCCCTTAGCAATTTAACCTATGTCTTAGATATACGAGGATATCGGAGTCGCAGGCATGATCGCAGCAAATTTGATGGGTATAAAGGGTTTTATAACATGATCACGAGTCCGTTGTTCTTGGCGAAGTTATTAAAAATCAATTAGTGAACACTAAATCTGTTGATCCCATTAGGTTCTTGTCGAATTGACACATCAATACAATCGTTTGCAGCATTGCTATTTTGACCCCTATTGGTATACCAATCTATCATATCTGAGCTAAACGGTTAACATTTATTAGGGCGTTCAAATCTTTTATAGCAAAATCTGATGCAATATGTATATTTGTATAAATAGTTCACTTTTCCAGCCAATCATCTGGGTTTTCATATGCAAACATTTTTACAATCAATTCCTTCAAATCATTCAAAACAATTCAATATGTTTTTCTTATGCATTTTAGAACAAACCTTTCAAATATTGAAATGAGAATAGGAAATATAGAACAAACATGCAAAAACTTGAAAGCAGGAATGAAGTCGGTGAAACAGGCCAAAGTTTTGCACTTTACAGTTCAATCCTTGGAATCATGATCTCGGTTGGCTTTCCTCTCGTCGGCCCTCTATTCCAAAACCATTAAGAACAATATTATTCGGTGTGTACTAGTAGTTTTAGTAGGATTGATTTACTCTTTGAGTTTAATTTCAGTTTGATTCGACAAGCTATATATAGATGGACTGCGGGCTGATGGGCTTTCCGTAGAGTCGAAGCAGTCAAACGGAGTTCCTTACTTAGTTCCATACTAATTCTTATATTTCTACCATATATGCATCTATTCATTCATGTATTCATATATTCATATCATTTACGTATTCTCGTCATGTCTTTATCTATTCATGTCTCTCATGTATTTCTATCATGTATACAACTATTCCTTTACGTATTCACTATTCATTTACGTATTTACTATTTATAGTACTATTCATTTACGTATTCACTATTCATTTATGTATTTACTATTTACTATTCACTATTCACTATTCACTATTCAATATTCACCATTCACTATTCACTATTCACGTGGCGGCGAAATCGGTGATTTCGATCTGCGCGTGGAAATTTCAGCGTTGCGTAGAGTAACTTTAACTCTTGGTCTGAAAAATTCTGACCGTTAGAACGTCGTAAATCTGAGAAAAACCAAAAATTAGGATTTTCTGAACTTTTACCTGAATTCTCGACGAAATCCCGTGTTTTTGGTACCCACGCGTAGCCCTCGTCGGGTAGTTAAACTTTTGTTCTTTGCCCGACGAATTCCAACGATCCGATTTCCATAAATATGAGAAAGAAATGAGGAGAGAAAAAAAAAATCGTAACTGCTGGTGGAGATGTCGTTGGCTTCACTATGTCATCAGTGCAGGAGCGTTGTGGTTGTTTTTCTTTTTTTTAAATGGGACCCACATGTCCCTTTTTCTTTCCCTTCTCGGTGGATTTAAACTCGAAACAAATTATTTCTCGTCACCGGTTTCAATTTCATTTATCTGAGTGAATATTCTTTAAATATTTTCCATTTTTCGAATTTTAAAATCGTTTTTCGGGTTCATCTACGCCTTCATACAGAAATTAGAGTAAAATATTCGATTGTCTCGGAATTCAACGATACTTGCGGGTCATTCAGATTCAGCGAGACGAAGCTTACTTGGCGCAGTTCGTTTGATCATCAGAATCTAAGAAGAATTTTCAAAGCTTCCCTGAATCATTTTGACAATTTATTAATATTATTATCTTTTGAAATTCCATAATTTGTACTTTCACCCCCTCCACTTTCCTTAATTGCAAAAGTGTCACAATTCTTTGAAACTTTAAAAATTTCATCATATCTTGACTTCGAGAATACTCTGATGACCTTTAAAAATCTTTTTGGTGTACAAATGCGACCCTACGGTTACACGTACCGAACACCCTCTAGGGACGGGGCTTTGCGCCACACATGGGGCAATCCTCCTCGTAATAATCAGGGATTCGTGTGATGGTAGCACACCGTCACGCCCGTCTGATAACTGACCACCAAACCGTCTCAGCGATGATTGGGATTTGGTGTCCCGTAACCTTGGGATTCCTACCTGCTGTGTGGACAATCGTCAGTGTCGGTGCCGGCGAGATAACACATCATCTCCTTACTGCTGACTAAATGTCCGTCTTGGCCTTGGTCATGATAACCTTGGCCGGATCACGAGATGTCATATGACCAGTCTTGCTTCTTTCGGGTTGGGCGGATCTTCCTTCCTCTGGCATAACACCCGTAGCCTTGGATGCCTCGTATGTCATCTATCTCTCCCTTTGTGGTCATAGTCGTCCTGACCCCAGAGTCCACTCCTCCCCTAACCATTGGAGGACGATGTGCTTAAGCGGCCCCGGAGGTGATCGTTTGACGCACAGCTCACTATTGGTATGCACGTGCGATAGCGGCGGCGCAATCGACCTCGGCAAAGGCCTGGCTGGTCAAAGCGGTGGTGCACGGCGGGTACCTCGCCCGGACGAGTTCTTCGTCCTCTCTCGACTAGCCATCTACATATGTCGAATGTAGCGAGATTCATTTAATTTTCATTTCAGTCTAACTAGCAATACACATGCCAATTACTAATAGACTTGACAATCATGAACTGACCTGTTCATTTCCTAAGCGGCGCTAACTTCTAACCACTCAATTCATTTATTTCAATAAATTTCTAGGCTTTCCTATTCATTTCATTATCCAAATCCCTAAGGTCATAGTTCCTAACCTTAGCATTCACCCTTTTCCTATACGCATTACACCATGCATATAATTTCCTGTATGACAATGGCGTAATCATAATTCCGTATTCATCATCTTGTGTATATGTCCTTCCACGCAATTTAAAAACACAAAAATCTGTGATAAAAACATACAACATTAATGTATTTAGTATCTCGAGGGTGTAAATCGATAGAGACACTACATAAAGCATTTTATATACTAAGTCCTTGCATTTTATAGGCAGTAAGACAATTTATTCAATATATCGAATTCATATTTAACATCGAAAAATTTTATTTTGAAGAATTTCATTTTTTTTTTTCATTTTTTCATTTTATTTTACTTTATTTTTATTTTATTTTATTATTATTATTATTATTATTATTATTTTTTTTTTTTTTTTTTTTTTTTTGTGAACATTGTTCATGGTGTCAAACAGTGGCGACGATGCAACGTGCTGTCACAATACAGCTGCCGGTGTGTTGCAATACAAACTCCCCGGCCTGCATAGTCCGGCTCACACGTCACATGTACTACGGTGTATTGTGACCCAATCTACTGCTTGACCTCTAGTTACAATACACTGCTGTGTATTGCAATACAATCCTCCCCTAGCCAAACTCCTCTGTCACAATACAACACTTTGTATTGCGACACAATCCAGCAACCAGCCCCTGCTCCTGTCACAATACACTTGGTGTATTGTGACACACTCACCACAACCATTACGTGTTGTCTGATTTGGTGTCCTGCAATGTCTGATTTCCCTAGCCCTTTCACACCAAGGCCATGTCCGCGATACAATATCACTCCCCGATAACCTACACTCTAAGTTGCAATACAATTTCCAGCCACGCACCAAGTATTTGCGATACAATCTCCTATTACCATCTGACTACTAGCCATTGAGCCCTTCTCTTTTAACAATCGGTCGTTTGCCTACAAGTGAGGTCACAATACAATTTTATTGAGCGTGTGACCAATTTTCTGCATTTTTTTTTTGTTTTGCATTAAATTTTTTTTTCTTATTATTTCTAGCTATTGGAAATTGCCCAAAATATATATACATATATTTTTCATTTTCGAGAGTTTTCAAAATGACTTTATAAAAATCTATTTTATTCATTTCTTTGGTTACCACTACCAAAAAACCTTAGAAAATGATTTTCTTCATCTCATTTTTTTCATTTGTCACAGGACCATTTGTCCAAAATTTTCAACCTCTGTTCTTCACGCTACACCTAGTGTTCAACCTTAAAACTATTAAAATTTCATTTATTTCCCGATAAATACCATCCCAGAATTAATAAAAATTTATTTAATTTATTTTTCTTTTTCCAGTTTTACTCTCCAAAATTTGTTTTCCAACACATCTATGTGCTATTTACCTAAGCACACAAACAATCACAACACATAACATGGTATACACACCATTCACACAACAATTCATCAAATCACACACAAAACACACATGTAGTGTTCTAGTTTTGTTCCGTGCCTTCCTAGGTAATCTCATACCTAAACCTACATCGAATCACACCAAGTGGTGATGGATACCCAAACCCGAGCTCCTTAGGTATTCATAAACCTAAGCTCTGATAGCAAGTTGTGACGCCCCAAAACCCGGGGGTCCGTTGACTACCCGTCAACCTGCGGAAAATCTATACGTCTCATATTACGAGACGCACACATGAGTAAAATGGTCAGTTGGGCCTACATGTCATACTCATCCAAATACATTCAACCATTTATATTTCAATAATTCAAGAGTTATTACAATACTCTTAATACAAACACATATTAAAATGATAATTCTAATACATGTTCTGACAACCATCAAAAGCCCTGACCGGCTTTCTTGAAATCGGCTCTCAGATGGTAGTCCTCTCGAAAACTCCCCACATTGCCTGGAAATAATATAGATTCCCTCGGCAAGGTGAGGCTAATGCCTAAATAGCGGAATCACCTAAATGGGTTACTCCCCACCTAAGTGTGTATCTTTGATGATCCTATGTACACATTCACATAACATGCAAATACTCAAATAAATGTATATTTTACATAATTTAAATCACATAAACATGTCATGCAATTTCAATCAAGCAACTCCCAAATTTGCTCACTTGAGCTAATCAATATTCCAATTCCAATGATCCACACCCACAATTATATTCCATATAATTATGGCATCATATTAACACATCAAGCATTAACCTTTTAATGTCTTTGGTCATCCAGCTCAAGCTATTCACTTAGCCATCTCATACACACAAATCAATCCATTACACAAAAATTAGCTCGTGTGGGCTAATTAACGAACAAGAGCAATTCCATTTTGAATCACTCAAGCAAACACATATTTTCACAAAAATATTTTGAAAACACTATTCACATGAACAGTGAAACCCTCGGGTTACTGTTCACGCCCATGACCCGACACCGATTCCACTTTGTGAACCCGAATTCCATGGCCATTCCCACCTCATACATACCAAAACATGATTTAATGCATAAATCACCACCAAAACAGCCCACACAGTCCACACACGGTCAGGTGGGCTGTCAAATAACTCCAAAAATTCTCCACAATTAGGTCCCAAGTTTTGGACGAGATCAAGCGGCCTCGACTCAAATAACTCAATCATCCTGAAAACACTTAAATAAAGTGTAACTCAGAGTAGGATAAAACCCCTACCTCACGGAGTTTGTGAAACTCCTTAAGCGGAACCCACAGCGTAGGCCTCACCATGTGAAACCACTTTCCTTTTTTTGCTCGAAGAATTGACCGATTAGTCGCGGGAATTTTAGAAGCCCTCTCTCTCAGCTGAAAATCTATAAAACCTAAGCCATTTTTTGGTGCACTCCTTTCCTTCCTACTGCACGTTTTGGCCTTTTGAGGAGGCTGAACTCTTGTTCATCTTTGTCCCAGTATCATTAACAATTTTATTAATACCAATCATGTCCCTTCTTTGGATTTTTTGACATTTGGCACTACTCTGGCCCGAGTCCCATTTCCATCATCTCTCTCTCATACGGCGTGTGTCACGCTGGTACATGTTATGGTGACTTTGTCTCCTGGTTCGTTTGCGGCGTCGGATACTCATTACCTCGAAAATGTCTGAGTCAGCATGCCGGAATTTGTGAAATTCAACGTGTGCTTCGTTCGTGAGACGATTCAACGATGGGTCATTTCGTCATCCAGAGATGCAAAAAAATTTAGTTTGACCAAGAGTACAATTTTGCCCTTTTTCAAAAATAGAATTTTGGGTCTTCCTGGAGTCTGGCACTTTCAGCCAAATGCCCGGACTTAAACCTAAAAAGTGGTTGGCACTTTCAACTAACGATGGACTTAAAACCAAATACGATGCAAAACTTTTAATACTTGGGACAAAACAGAGTGATGAGCACTTTGAAGACCAAACTTGTGACTCTGGTTGTATGTGAAAACTTTAGAGAAGGCTAGGCTTACACAATTCTAAGCTGATCTGGTGCTTTTCTTAATGTGAGACTTGTGACTCCTAAGTTAGTCTAGCACTTTCTTAAGCATCTTTACAGCTCTAGCCGTCTGCTTTCAAAGATTAGGCGGCCTGGCTCTGGCTTTCTTGGCACTTTTAAAAGATTAGACTTTAGACTCCTAGCCCGCTGGTGCATGTTTAAACACGGCAATGGCTCTTAGCATGTGCCTTCTTTCTCTTCACCACTTGGGGGGCAACCTTTGAGTCTTGTTCCCTCAAAAGTGACTAATCAGGCCGGACGAAGCTAACTAAGGCCCCTTCAGCAATCTCGGCTTAAGGCTCTTGAACCGACCCCTCTTGGGAAGAGCTACCCGAGATTAACTTCAAAAGATCAACAAGAACAAAATGTTCACCCCCAACGACCTCTCTAGCAACGGACGGGGTATAACGGGGGCTATGTAAGGAAATGGGCTAGAGCCTAACTCACGGGAGTTCACGGACAAAGGAGCTCGATGCGCTCCCTCTCAGTGATCTCGTTCGGCCCGATGTTGAAACATGTGGTTAAGCATGTTGCTTTATGTCGAGCACACGTTGATGCACGCATTAATTATCCAGGTCCAGCCAAACTTTTCTTGACTCGAGGTTTAAAATCGGCGTATTTTTCGTGAAGAGTCACCGGCCTTTAATGACTAGGGAAAAGGGGACATTGTGGGTACCATTCGCTTTTTAAGGCAGGACTCGGCTGTTCGATGGGCTGGGGCCAGCGGTGCGATGGGACACCACCGGCTGCCTTGATTGCTTGCTGCCCGCCTCGTGGAAGGCTGACTGGGCGGTAGCGTATTAAAACCACATGGGAACCCACCGAGACCGGTCTGCGAGTCCACAGGAGCAGTCACGGTCCGGAACTCCCGACCCCTATGTTGCATTTCATATACATGGAAAGGTTTGTTTATAGGAATCATAAAGTAGATATTTATCTTGAATTTCCTGAATTTCTAAATGTTTATTTGGAAGAATAATCCTTAATAAGGAAAAAACGAGATATTATCCCTTAAAAGATAATCCTTGATAAGAGAAACGAGATCTTATCCCATAAGGATAATCCTTAATAAAGAAAAGCAGATATTATTCTAAAATAAGAACGGAGATTTGAGGGGACCTGACCATAAATTGAAGATCCCATTAGAAAAGGTGTGCAATTCATTTATTTCAACCTCTTCTTCTTATCTGCATTCTTGACTTAATCATTGAAAATGATCGACCTACTTAGTCGCCAGGATCGCCTTTTTGTAGGTTCATATTGCCGCAATAGATGTCTTAAAGATCGAGACAGACAAAATTGATTCTTGTGACTGGCGCTGAAGTTGTGGGATCATGTATTGAAACGCCACCCATGGAACCATCACTACATGCATATTTACGACAATAAAACAAAATGAAAAAAAAACTTTGGAAATAGTACCTACAACCTGGGTAAAAGGATGTCAATTTATAATGATGGCAACAACCAATGCTGACTGTTCGATGCCTTCCCGCCAACCCGCAACCCCTAATGCTGACCCTTGTATAAATATTATTCATCTAATAAATAAATATTAACATTTCAAAAAGTTAGCTGTAAAATTTTCCTAAAAATATTGTAAATATTACCTTTCAAGTAATGACAATATTTAAATAATTTATATTACGTTTGTCGTATAGTAAAAATATTTCTCAATTTTGCTTTACAGAGGTTCCCTTTATTTGGATGGTTTTTACAACGTTAAATTGGGTTTTATTATTTTTTTGCCATTATAAATTTCGGATCAGCATATCTACCTAACCGTATATACCTTTATTTTCTCTAAGTTTATTTTAGTTTCTATGGATCGGTAGAATCATTCACTTATTTAATTTTTTTATAGATTAAACATAATCTCCCAAATATCTATGTAAATTTCAATGAATTAATATGATCACTTAACAATCTATTTAAGGGTCAATATTATTATACAATTGTCAATAATGTCTCACTCAATGGTTAAAAATTAGACAGGACATAAAGAATAAATTATGTTCAAGTTGAACAAAATACTAAAACTTTATAATGCATAATGAATAGATGTCAAAAAAGTTATCCTGATACAATTAGTTTTTTTAATCGAATTGTTACACAATTAGTTTTTATTTTAAAAGAATTACAGAGTTATTACACATTCACTACAAATGTAACTTGGAAAAATTACGTAAATATTACTTAATATATCATTTAGAAAGTCATCCGTATTCCCAATACCAATGTCAATATTGGGGACTATGGCAGTTTTTTTTTTACAGCATAGACAATGGGATTAGTAATATTGGGGCGAGAGTCTCCAACGGGCGACTGCTGCCCGCCTAAATGAGACCATGACTGGGACCAAATTCAGTTTGGGCGAGAGCTGGAGTCGAACCCGAACTTTTATATTTTTAAGCCCTTTGACCCGTTCCACGGGCCTAATACTGTCACGAGTCGACGAGGCCCGGGGGTAGCCGAGCTGATGGGCCTAGGGTGGGCGGGCTTTACAAGCCCAATAATTAAAATCATTTTTTTGTTTTTTTAATTTTAACCCCCTTCCTTATACTTAAAATTTAATGCTGACTAAATTGTACATATATTTGACACTTCTGCAAACTTTTAACAAAATACATATTATAAATAGAGTTACATAATGTATTTACAAAGAATAACATAGGGATAGGGGGTGGGCCTATCAGGGCAGACCTAAAAGGCGGGCTTAAGGACGGGCTAATGAGTGGGCCTACGGGCTGGCTTGTAGGCGAGCCACAGGCGGGCTTACGGGTGAGCATATTGGGTGGCCCACGGGCGGAGGCCTGCGGGTGGGCTGAGGGCTATGGGCATTTGGGCTAAAATGGCTTAGAGTGACCCGGCCGGCACAAAAGCAGGGCTTGGGTCGGAGCGGAGGCACCGAATGGGGCACGGCCTCGGGGCTTTTGGGACCCATAGTGGAGACAGTAAGCGGTCGAAAAGATATATTTACTTATTACTCATTATTTCAGTCCTATCATTAATCAAGGAAAAAAAATATCTTGATATATGGCCTTGGGTAAGTGGTTGTGGTTCAAAGATGATTTTTTTTTCTTTAATGAAGGAAGATCACATAATAGATGTATAAATGAGTCAAGCTATTCGAGCTTGACTCGTACAATACTCAACTTCAACTCGAAGTTAATCAAATCGAGCTCGAGTAACTTGTCAACTCGAGTTTGAGTATCACAATACTCGACTCGAGCTACTCGCGAGCTTAATAAAGCTTTACTATTTTCTTAATCGAGTCAAGTAGAGTTTGAGTATAATTATTTATTACTTTTTTTAATTGATTCAAGCTTTATCGAGTCGAGTTCAAGTAGCTCGACTTTTCTCAGTCGAGTTCGAGTTTCAAAGTTTTTAATCAGGCTGAGCTTGTGCTTGGCTCTGTTTCAACTTGACTCAACTTTATTACACCCTTAACTGGAACATTACAAAAGCGATTGACCCGAGAACCATAATATTCTTTATAACTAATATTTGTAACCTCTTTAGTCCTTAAATTATAGAGAGAAATAAATAAAATGAGATTAAATAAACATATAGAATTAATTTATTAAGCTTATGCCTATTTTTTATTTTCCTTCAAAATTTATTTCCTTCTCTTTTTTCTCCATCTTTTCCTTTCTATTTTCTTTCCTTAGTACTTTCCAAGTTATAAACGAACCCTTTGTTTCGAACTCGAAAAGTATTAAGGAAAGAAATAAAGAGAAAACAAAGAGAAAAAGTGGAAGGAGATAAAATTTGGAGGAAAAGAAAAATAAGTTTAAACTTGATAAACTAATTTTATATGTTTATTCAACCTCATTTCACTTGTTTCTCTCTATTATATTAGGACTAAGAAATTTAAAATATGTAAAATTTAGAAGAATTTTGATTATATTTTACTTTCTTTTTATATTTTTCATGACCAAACCAAACATGATCTATTAACAATGCAATTCAATAAATAAACCAATTCACATAACATTTCAACCCAACACATATCCCATTCACTTCAAATGTCACTAACAAACGTTTTACATAAATTTAAGTACAACAATAGATAAGAAGATCGTTGTTACAATGTACAAAGAACTCCAACAGGCAACAACACCTCCATCTCCATTCTTTATTTCATTTTCATTCTTCATTTCAGCTCCATTCTTCATTTCAGTTTCATTATTCATTTCAGCTCAATTCTTCATTTCTTTTAGTTCATTACACTAAACATTCCAGCATTAAACCAACATTCCTTCATAGCCTTAATCACTTCTAGCAATTGTCTATTTTCCTTCTTTAAACAATTCATGGCCACTTTTACTCTCTCAAACGCATATAGTGATACCCATACAAAGAATCGGCATCCTTGCCCACATCCTTTATCCTATAAGAAGTATAACCAAAATAAGTACATGCATTCAACTAATAAATTAGAAAAAAAAAAAAAAGAACGATGAGCATTCATGTAACATTCAACTGATAATTTACAATTAAAAAAAAATCAACACTTAGAATTTTGGACAGGAGAAGAACCTCTTACCTAGGTTGGCTTCATACTAAGAGGTCCACAAGTTAGCTCGAAAACCATTTTTAACATAGGATGATCTGCTCCTCGTACTCAGCATCATGACAAATTGTCCCCTTGTGAAGGTTAAAGATAATGCAAAACTATCTCCCATGGAAGAAATTACTAGTTTATGAAAGGGAGGGAAATTTTTGGAGGAAAATCTTTCTCTAGGGTTTCGATTTCAGTACGAATTTAGGGAAAATCTAGGGATTCAATGTGCTTCTACCTTCTTTCACCTTTGCGAAATTGGGTTTCGAGATTGCAATTTGCAGTTTCATCCTCTGCAATTTGGGGGAAGAATTTGGGGAAGAAATCTAGAAGAATTAGGGCTCTAATCGAGGTATCAAATGATCCAATTTGGGGAAAAATTTTAGTATATAAGAAGGTTAACATGTGTAAATGTTATAGCTCAGCAAAAATTGCCATGTAGAAGCCTTACATCAGTATCGTTAAAGAGTTGTTTGTTCATGTGTTAACGTCGTTGACAACAAGGGCATTTTTTAGTTACGCAATAAACTTTAGGGGTAGTGGTGGACTCGAAAAAACATTAATAGTCGACTCAAGGCCAAGTTAGACATATGGCCAAACACTAGGGGTGTAATCGAGTCGAGTTGATACAAAGTCAAGTTCGAGTTTGACTCGGTTAAAAAACTCGAAACTCGAACATGACTTGAACTCGATCGAACTTTTTTTCAAATGTTCAAAACTCGATTTAAAAAATAGTCTAGTTACTCGAACTTGCCTCGATAAAGCTTGAATCAATTAAAATATTAATAAATAGTTATATTCGAACTCGACTCGATTAATAAAATAGTAAAGCAATTAAACTCATGGCTTGACTCGGAGTCGGTGTTGCGACCACTCGGGCACTTCCAGACCAGCCAGTCTTCGAAGCGGAAATCGGACTCAAGCTTGAGGTTGAATCGGAGTGTCCTGAGTCGGTACGAATAGCACACAATTAACTTGACTCATTTATACCCCTACCAAATATGGTAAACACACCCCACCCAAATTTATAACCTCATTTTTCGTAGTTGACCTCTTAATTGAAGCATGCTGCATAGCTTAATTCATCAGCAAACAAATTCAAATGCGCAGTGAAACTAGAATTTTGACAAAAGGCCCTTCTTTTACTACTGCTATTCATTAATACTAGTGCAAGTACGATACATATAGATATCAGTTCTGCTTTGAATATCCATTTTTGAGATACTCAACAAACCCTCATATAGTGATCATGATGAAGCTTCGGATCTCCAAAAATGGCAGCTGCCTCTCTAGTTCTCATCCTCAGCTTCTCTCCTTTCTCAAACACCATGGCAAACCTCAAAGACTTGGCTATCTCCTCCCTCCTAAATGATCCGTCTTCTCCTCTCTCTATTTCCTCCACCAGTAATCTTGCATTCAAACCTTGATCAATAATGAATGGCAGAACCACAAGACAGTGCCCAAATTGAAGTGTTTCTAACTTTCTATCACTGAACCCCACTCGGAATGAAAAAAACGAACCTCCCATTGATGGGTGGGCCAGAATCTTCATCTGTGGGCATCCACATACAGACAATCCCCTCTGCGGACGTCGGTCATTGAGATTGAGTTAAACGTTGTCATCCTCAACTGAGGCTGGATTGGTTTTCTGTGTGCCATCAGAAACCAGCATTCGTTCTTGTCCTTATGATAACTCATAATGAATTAGTCTTAGTGTAGTATGGTTTAAAGGTTTGTGTAATGTACGGCCGTTTCATGCGCCTCATGATCAACAAAAAAATGCAACGATGATGTCATTTGTTTAGGCATATTTTTATAAAATTTGATTGAACCGTTGAAGATTCTAGGTTAGGTTTTGTGATCCTAGCTGTTACCGAACCTCCTAGAATTTATTTATCTTCTAGTTGATATCAAGGATTAATAGCTCTACTCCATCAAAGTGATGATAGGGAGGTTTGAAGAGTTACTATTGTTCCCTATCTCATTGGTTTTGATAAGTGAGTTGTATTTAAAAGCTAGGGATTGCACCGAGGCGGGGTGGGTAGGTAGGTATGGTGGGAATGGGAAATTCCTATTGTTTAGTTTTTATTTTATTTTTATTATATTAAAATTAATATATATAATAAATAACATATTATATTTTAATAATTTAATTAAAAATTATTATATAATCCGATTATACCGTCTCATACTCGTCCTTCAAAAAAGTATGGGGGGCTGGGTTTCAAGAAGTTGCATGACTTTAATATTGCCATGCTAGGGAAACAAGTTTGGCGGCTGGTTGTGGATACATCCTCTCTGGTCAGCCGCATTTACAAGGCACGGTACTACCCCTCAACTTCTTTCTTGGAGACAAGTGGCCAACCACAATCCATTATATATGGAGAATGCCTTGCTGCTCGACAGATTATCAATGCTGGATGTCAAGTGCGTATTGGGGATGGCAATTCAACCAATATTTGGGGTAAAGCTCGGTTCCCAACAGAGGACGATGGGTATGTTTCTTCAGATGTGCAAGTGGGCCTAGAACAAGCAAAGGTCTATGACCTCATGGCTATTGAGGGCAGGATGTGGGACATGGATGTTATCTCCGAACTATTCGATGCCGGGGATAGGGAGCTTATTCTAAGAATTCCCTTATCAACCATCTCCACAGAGGACTCATGGTGTTGGATGTATGATAAAGGGGAAACTTTTAAGTCAAAAGTTGTTATAGAGCCTTGCAAGGAGAATTTCCAGTATTGGCACCTCAGGTTTGGCAAAAAAATCTGGAAGCTGAAAATTCCACCCCGAGGGCAACCTCCCATGTGAGAGAACCATAACCATGATGCCTTCAATGGCAACAAAACTTCACAACAAAAAAGATAAATATTAGCCCTCTTTGTCAACGCTGCCAGAGTGCAGAGGAAACAATTATCCATATTCTATATAAATGTTCGCTTGCAAGAGCCAACTAGGGGAACTCATAGCTCCACGTCCCTCACCTTGGAAGCCCCCTATACTGGACTAGGTCAACTACTTCCTAAATGCTAACTCAATGGATAACTATGCTCTGTTCTCAACGATTTGTTGGCAACTATGGTACCAAAGAAACAAGCTAGTATGGGATCGACACTCCACCACCGCTCGACATTTAAATTATCCAATAAAAACATTATCAAATCCAATTTATAAGAGTAGAGATTTGTATTAAAGCACATATAATTAAAGAGTGAACTTAAAGCGGCTGATGAAAACATCAATGATAGGTCCTCAAGTTCAATCGAAAAGTCCATCCCAAAATATCGGCCTGATAGGTAGGACAACTCATCAAGCTTAAGTAGCATTCCATACTCTTATATGGAACCGATGTGGGATCGTATCATTCCATACCCCTTGAGAAACCGGACGTCGAAAGGACCAATGATAGGGCCTCAAGCCCAATCGGAGAACCCAACCCTAAAGAACTACCTGATAAGTAGTAGAACCCATCAATCTTAAGTACCACTCCACACTCTTGTGTGGAATCGATGTGGGATCGTATCATTCCATACCCCTTGAGAAATCAAACGTCGAAATGACCAATGATAAATCCTCAAGCCCAATTGGAGAGCCGAACCCAAAAGACTAGCCTGATAGGTGGAAGAACACATCAATCTTAAGTATCACTCCACACTCTTGTGTAGAACCACTGATGTGAGATCATATCATTCCATACATTTTGAGAAACCGAACATCCGAGGACGACATTCACTCTAGCATTCACACCAAGTAGTCCCTTTCCCGCTACATAACGACTCTCAATAAAAGCATGTGATTGGTGTCGAAGCTCAATAGGAGGATTATTGAAAGACCAGGCACGATAGGTGAGAGAACACATACCAGAGCTTAAAGTACCCACTCCACTCTTGTGGAGGCAGATGTAAGGATCGTATCATTGTATGTAATGAAAAATCTCAAAGGAAATCAAATATAAAGAAACTTTGAGAAAAGAAAGGTTATATGCAAAACTGAGCAAGTGCGAGTTTTGGTTGAATGAAGTGTCATTCATGACACATTGTATCGAAAAAGGAATCGAGTGAATCAGAAAATAAAAGTGGTTGTTGTTGAATGGGAAGCCACCAAGAAATGTGTAAGACTTGAGAAAATCCAATTTTCTCAAAAATAATAAAAATCGTAATTTGATTAATCTAAATTTATTCTCTAGATCTTGGATGATGAAACAGATTTAAATCGTTGGGACTCGATCTCGTAATCCCAGCTGCATGTGAATTTCGTCGGGTCAAGACGGTCGAGAAATTTGCCGCGTTTTGAGGCGTCGTGCTTCGGGTCTTATTAAGCGATATTAGATGTGACAGAAGTTACATATAACACGTACTCATGTTCCATAAGTTGCATGAGTAGAGAAATGATGAAAATGGACGGCCAAGGTAGTGTCAAATGTCAAAAATCCAAGCTTGGGGACATAGATGGCATTTTAGAAATTGTTTTAAATGATAATAAGACAAAATTGTGATTTGCTCAATTATATGGAATATAATTGTGTGTATGGGCCATTGGAGATGAGATTGTGTTTAGCTCAAGTGAGCTAATTTGGGTGATGGTTGATATTGTTGAATTACATGTGGTGTAATTGTAGAATTGAGAATATATGCATATTGGGTATATTGGTATAAATTGTGTTGAAATATGAATGGCTTGAGAGATTTGTATGAAATGGATAAGAGTTAATGCATGAACTTCTTGTATTAATATGATATGCGAATTATATGAGGAAATATAGTGTGTGTATAAACTTCATTGAAGATGAAATTGTGATTTGCTCAATTATATGGAATATAATTGTGTGTCTAGCTCAAGTGAGCTAATTTGGGTGATGGTTGATATTGTTGAATTACATGTGGTGTAATTGTAAATTATGTAAATATGCATGATGACATATTTGCCCACTTGTGTTGTATATATTGTGTGAAATGGCATAATGCATCTCATATACCTTTGGGGTAGCCTAGAAATTAGGTGGTACATGACATGAAAAATTAAAGAAAAGCGAAAGCGTTTTTTAAAGAGATTTCCACGGGATGAATTTCCGGAGAATGGGGTTGGGGGCGGTCCAAGCGGATCATTTTCGAATAGGGACCATGATTGTTTTCGGAAGGTTCTCAAGCACATTCACCTCGGAGGAGTAGTCCCATATTTTGGCCAGATGCGCCCGGTGGTATAGTTTCCGAAAACAACGGGTGTTTTGAAAAATATGTTTCTCCTCCCGTGGTTTAAAGCGGTGTGAAATTCGGTGAGGATTTCGGGACGTGGGTTGGTCATGTAGACATTCAAGTAGGATTAGGAATTTTCTTGAATGTGTGTTTACTTTGGAGCATTGCATATGAACTTAGGTGGGGAGTAACCCATTAAGGGTGATTCCACTACTAGGCGATAGCTCACCCTGTCGAGGGATATTATTTTCAGGTACGGGAGGCGGTGGAAGACGACTCTATCTTAGAGCCGTTTTAGAAGAAAGTCGGGATTAATGGCTTTGGTTTGTTATGTACATGTATTAGAACTCTCTAAGAAAGTTTGAAGTATATGATGTATAAGGATAATTTTATTACCTCTTGAAACTATTGTATATAGTTGGGATTTGTTTGAATGAGTATTGGTTTATGGGCCCAAGTGGTCGTTTCACTCATATAAATGTTATATTGGATTGTTTGGGACAGGTTTGTATTTGGGTAGAGCTCCCCATACAAAGGAGACTCTGCCCGATTTTCGTGAGAGATGTCGAGGTCACGGCATTCACAGTGTTCGTAGGTTATTGGGTAGTCAAGCGACCGGGATTTGGGCGCCCGCGGCAGTATCGAGCCCAAGGTAAGCGTTACCTTGGGAGCTCGATGGGTGTAGTTATAAGTTTGAATCCACGATACCCGACTACGACTTTGTATCGAGCTTAGGTACCACGGTACTAGGGGGGACTTGGGCTTAGGCCACGATCTTCAGGTGCTAGAACGGGTATATGAAAACCAGGTTGGGGACTTAGGCTTAGGCCATGGTCATTGAGGTATAAGAACATCACCACTTGGTGTGTTTCTGATATTAGGGTTTAGGTTGTGATTACCTAGAGTCACGGGACGAGGATTAAGAACAACTTTATCTGCTTGTGTTTGAGGTGTGATGGTGTGTATAACATGAGTTGTGTGTTATGTGGACTGTGTGATCATGTGATTGATGTGTGGATGATGTTTATAACATAGTTGTTGTAATTTATTGTGTATAATTTGTATGCTTGGTGATATATGAGAAAACGTTGAACACTAGGGTCGAAATATAACCTTAACTGGGAATTTTGGTAGAATGGTCCGAGTGCGGACGTAGCTCCAGGTTTGAACAAGAACAAATAGGGTTTGTGAAATTCTGAAAATTTATTCCAGTTTTTGCACATGAAAAAAAAAAAGGGGGATTAAAGTTTAACTCATAAAATTTTTGAGTGTATGGATACTTGGTGCTCTATTCACGCTAATGGGTGCGAAGGAAAATTTCTTGGTGGAAATGAAAAAAAATGAGGAAGAGGAGAATTTTTAGGTTTTACGGTGTGTAAAAGCTGAAAAAAAAAAACAAAATAAATAAAATAAAAATAAAGTCACATGAAATAAAAATTTTTTAAAAATTAAAATTTTCAAAAATAAAATTTTTGATGTTGATTAAAAATTAATAAAATGAAATTATGTGCTAAAATTTTTATAGATGCATGGACATGGTGCGAAAAAAGTCTTTTCTTTGTATATGAATATTGTCTCGAATTTTGTGTTTATGCTGCTTAGAATCTTTGCATTGAAATTAACTGCCATTTCAGGCGAGTGTGGATGGCTAGTCGAGGGCGAGGACGTAGAGGGCGTCCACGAGGTATTGGTCAAGCACCATCGGCTTTTGACCAGCAGGTCTTTACTGAGGCCGTAGGGATTGAAGTCACCGCTATCGCACAAGCATGTGCAATAGTGAGCCAGGGCGAGTCAAACGACCTCCAGCGTTTAGAAGCTGTCGTCATCCAATGGTTAGAGGAGGAGTGGACTCTAGGGTCTTGATGGCCCATGACCACGAGGGGAAGTAGATGTTATGCGAGGCATCCGGGATATAGATGTGAGTGCCCAGGAAAGGGAGATCAACCTTCTTCTAGTTCGAAAGCCTTGAGAAGCCCGGGTTCGCAAAGGGTTCGAGCCCCGGATGTCGGGCGAGGGCGAGTTAGGGTTGCCAGTCGGGGATGGGCGAATGGTGCGCTGCTACCATTGCCGGCCCGGCCGGGACATATGAGGAGGATTGCCCAGAGACGGGGATCGGGGTTTTGGAATGGTCACGATTGATCGGCCCGTGGGTCTAGGAGATGACCATGGTTGTTCCTCCACCCACTAAGTATGGGTCGGAGGGACGGTATCAGTCTGAGGGGTCTTGGAAATCTTAGCACCTAGTACTTATGAGCCGGGTCACATAGGCCCGGGACAGAGCGTAGAGTCGAGTCGAGAAACACACAAGGGGTTTGCGGTAGGGGATTCGAGGTCGAGTTGAAGCGAGATGACGTGTTCTGTTCTTGTGGCTGGGCATATGAGTGAGATTATTCCTAAAGGCGAGGAGGTCTCATAGTACGAGAGATTGAGCATGCGGCTGTGAGTGCGGTTTCCTACTCTTACACTTGGTGACTAGAGTGGTTTAAATTTGGATGCATCATATTCATTGTTAATCGTCTTGTGTGGTAGATTGGGCTTAGAGGTTGAGGCCTTTGGAAAACCCGGATGTGGATGTTCTTCCCTAGGGTGTGGGGTGAGAGTTGATCGGATAGGTCGGGATTGTGAGTTAAGTCTCGGTCTGCGGGTGGACCCGGGATTGGTGTGTCACAGTTTGGCATTATTGCGTGCATGTGCACGGAGACATCGCATCGAGTCGGGTGTGGTTACACGGTATAGTCATTCACCACTCTTGGTGAGTGTGGATTGAGTTTGTCTTTGGATTACGTCAGCCTGAGACTCATAGTTCGAATCGGAAACTGAAGTTGATGTGTGTAGGCGAAAGCGAAGGGGCCTTTAATCCCTTAAGGTGAAGCACGGAGTTAACGTGTAAGAACCCGGGGAGATGTGCTGGTGTTTTGTGTGGGTGTAGAGACCGGGAGGTATCAGAGATTTTTGTGTGGGTGTAAGGGGCAGGGAGATATCGAGAATTTTTGTGGGTGTGGGCAGGGAGGTATCGAATTTACGTGGGTGTAGAGACACAGGGAGGTATCCGAATTTCTATGTGGGTGTAAGAGACTCAGGAAACGTCCATTTGTGTGGAGTGTAGAGACCCGTGGAGAAATCCAGGGGGCCACACGTGTGGGTGTAAGGACCCATGGAATCACGAAATTTACGTGTGGGTGTAAGGGCCAGTGGAGATATCAAAAAATTCTGTAGGATGTGGAAATTTCAGTATAGGCAGAAGGGGATTATGTTACTGAGATGAAAACACAACGTCAGGATTATCACATAGACTTAGGTTAAGTGATAGAATCGGGAATGACTCGAGATAAGAAACACACGGTCATGGTTATCCACGTAGACTTAGGTTGAGTGATAGGAGTCGAAGTGACTTGAGATTTGGATACACCTTGAATTTCGTGGGTATTGGCCGTGAGGGCTTGGTATATGGATGTCATTCATGACATGGACTAGGTTAATGATCCATTGGATTGTGGGATTATGACAGGAAGGTCAGCGTTTGCACACCAAGCAGGGGTTGTGTAGGGATACATGTTGTGTGGATTATATATAAGTGTTAGAGAGACCGAAACTCACGAGCATCGTCTGCTTGGATCATAAGGTGCTTAGGAAAATGATTTCCCTTAGTGGAATTCGCCTATCATAATAGTTATCAAGCGAGTATACAAATGGCACCATATGAGCATCATTGTATGGAAGTATACGAATCAGATTATGTTGGACCAAGGTGGGAGAGAGCTCCATCATGGGTCTTTGATGCGATTAGAGACACCTTTAAGAAAGGTGAGCTTGTCTGACAACGATCTTCTCTCCATGGCTCGGGCGGCGGAAGAAGGCTATGATGATGTACGACATCGACCCTTAGAGTTCGAGGTTGGGGATCACGTCTTCTTGAAGGTGATGCCTAAGAGGGGAGTGGTCAGGTTCGGTAAGCGAGGGAAGCTATCACCGAGGTTTATTGGGCCTTTCGAGATACTCGAGAGGGTAGGCACTGTAGCGTATCGGTTGGCTTTACCGCCCAGCATGTCAGGTGTCCACGAGGTGTTTCCGATCTATTAGATTCTGAGCGAATATCAATCACGGTTGGAACATAAATGCGTGGAATTATAATTTTTATCCCTTAACACACCAAGGATCACATGCGTTTCATAAAAAAACCGAAGGAAGGGTAAATGAAACTTACCTCTTGTAGATCGGTTAAGTCAAGCCTTCAAAATGCATGTCTTAGTTTATTCGGATCTTCAAAGGTCTTTGCCTTTACGGCGACCACCTCTACAAGTATCCACACCTGATTCAAATAATGAGCAGATCTTATTGAAATGCTAGTTCGGGTTAGTCTTCTCCATGAAGTGAGGTCTCTCTGTTTTGGTTGTTCTTCTTGTAAAAGACGACTACTACAAAAATATATATGTCTCACATATATATATTTATATAAGTCTACTAGGGTTTTTTAAATCAAAAACGAATTTATATTATTATATATTTAAAACTCTTTTAAATAATATGATTTAAATTCAAATCCTTATCGAGATAAAGAAGCAATTTATATTATTATATATTTAAAAACTCTTTTAAATAATAACAATTTAAATTCAAATCCTTATCGAATAAGAAAGCAATTATTTATATTATTATATATTTAAAACTCTTTAAATATGTAATTTAAAATTCAAATCCTTATCGAATAAAGAGAGAAAGCGAATTTATATTATTATATATTTAAAACTCTTTTAAAAAAAAAAAGCCCATACAAATTATTTCATATCCAATAAGAAAATATAACAAATTATTTATTTGTTATAATTTAAAATCACCAATTTAAACTTTCTCAAAATTAGGTCGAATTTAAATAACAACTAATTGTTATTTGTAATTTAAATAATCTCATCATTTTAAATTACTACAGTGAAAAACCATAACAGTTATTATTCGTTCTTAATGTGACCTATAGGTTCATTAAACATTGGCGAGTGAGCCTAAATCACATTTTGATCCTACAAGTCTTAAGTGGCCTCTAGCGAGACATTATGACTGCAAGTTAAATGAAAACTCATGATCAGGACAACCTTAATATAGCTAATGACATAATCCTTTTGTCTCATGATATCTTGATAGAATATAAGGCATGGACAAAGTCAACCTTATATCGTTCTATCTTTGTTACTGAAACTCAGTGGAGCCGACTAAACAAATGGCATTGATCTCCATCAATTCATTTGAGCACGACCATGCATTTGTCAGTCTGTTGTCAAGGGGACCCGAAATATATCTCTTATAATAGAGGACAAATTCCATTTTAATCGCTCATATCTCACTACATAATTCTTATTATGTTCAAGTATATTAACTATAGTCATCCGATTAAAGACAGCGTTTGATTATATCAAAACACAATATTCCTTATCATTAGAACTATAGCGATCTCGGGTCAAAGTTGTGACACAACTATTAGAGATTAACTTATGACTTTGATCCATGTATTAATCTCCAAAGGCAGGTCCTATCTAATATTTGTTCTCAACAAATAGATATAAGTTTGATTTGTATCTCATACATATTCATCCATGAATATCAATCAAACTTTATACTAATCTTAATTCATTGTTATTCCCATAACAATATAGATTAGGGATATTTAGAATAATTAATAATATTATTCAAAGGACATTATATATAATAAACATACAAATCATCATAATAATTAATTCTCATAATGAATTAAAACTACATGTCATACGATAGGCCTAGAGCACTATTACTAGCAAGCGTCTCATGCTCAGGAAGTATCGCTTGAGATCCGGCTCATGTAGTGGATTGGGGACGAGTTAAGAGTTGACAACGATGGGACAACCGAGGAGAGGTTAGAGTGTATATTTTGGATAGCCGTGATCGGGTTTTGCGTGCAAGACCGTGAGGCTAGTGAGGTACTATGCGGCACTATGGAATGGGAGTCGCGTGGGAGCGCGAGGACACGATCGCGGTTCATATCCCTTCTTGTTTAGGATGAATGCGTGATTAGTCGTTTAATAATTAAATGACGGTTACATGCATAAAAAGTGCCGTGCATATGCATGTGAGTGATGAATTGTCGAAATTTCGGGGCCGAATTCCTCTTAAGGAAGGAGAGATTGGCAAAGGCAGAAAATCGATTTTTTAACTAAAGGAGTAAAATCGTAATTTCGATCGAAATCTAAAATTTATTCTCTAGATCTCGGATGATGAAACGGATTTCACCGTTGGAATTGTCTCGCGAAATCTAGCTAGCATGTTGAATTTCGTCGAATTTCGAGACAGCCAAAATTTGCACGTTTTTCGAGGCATCACGTATCGAGTGCCATAAAACGATATTAGATGTGACAGAAGTTGCATATAACAAGTACTCATGTGCCATAAGTTGCATGAGCAGAGAAATGATGAAAATGGACGGCCGAGGTAGTGCCAAATGTCAAAAATCCAAGCTTAGGAACATAGATGACATTTTAGAAATTGTTTTAAATGATAATAAGACAAAATTGTGATTTGCTCAATTATATGGAATATAATTATGTGTATGGGCCATTGGAGATGAGATTGTGTTTAGCTCAAGTGAGTTAATTTGGGTGTCAGTTGATATTTAATTTGAATTAATATTGGTGTAATTGTAGGAATTGAGAATATATTACTTCATTAGGTATATTGAGTATAAATTGTGTTGATATGAATAAACTGATTTGTGTGAAATGGATAGGTTAATGCATGAACTTCTTGTATTAATATGAGTATCACAATTATCATGGAATATGAGGTATTAATTGCATAGACCGTGGAGATGGTATGATTACTCATTATATGGAATATAATTATGTGTGTATGCCATTGGAGATGAGATTATGTTTAGCTCAAGTGAGCTAATTTGGGTGATAGTTGATATTGTTTGAATTACATGTGGTGTAATTGTAAATTATGTAAATATGCATGATAGTATGTTGCATGTGTTGTATATATTGTGTGAAATGGCATAATGCATCTCATATGCCTTTGAGGTAGCCTAGAAATTTAAGGTGAGTGCATGACATGAAAAATTGAAAGAAAAGCAGCGTTTTTTTAAAATTTCAGGATGAATTTAGGAGAGTGGGGTTGGGGACGGTGGATCCCATTCGGATAAGGACCATGATTATTGGAAGGGTTTCTCGACATATTACGCCTTGAAGGAGTGAGTCCATATTTTGACCCGATACTTGATAGTATAGTTTGAAAACAATAGAATTGTTTTTGAAAATATGTTTTCTCATACATGGCAGGCAAGTGTGAGGAGTGGTGAGACTCGGGACGTGGGTTGGTCATTTAGACATTAGTAGGATCGATTTTTTTTTTTAATGTGTGTTTACTTTGGAGCATTGCGCTATGCACTTGGGTGAGAGTAACCCATTTAGGGTGATTCCACTACTGATCAGATAGCTCACCACAATCGAGATATTTGAATTGTTGGGTGGTGGGAGACGAGCTCATCTGAAGGCGTTTAGAAGAAAGATCGAGTTGTAGCTTTGGTTTTATTCTGTTACACATGTATTAGAACTCTCTAAGTTTGATATAAGATGTATAAGGATAATTTTATTACCTCTTGAAACTATTGTACATAGTGGGATTTGTTTGAATGAGTATTGGTTTGTGGGCCCAAGTGGCGTTTCGCTCGTATAAATGTTATATTGGATTGTTTGGGACGTATTTGTATTTTGGGTAGAGCTCCCCGATACAAAGGGAGCTGCAGATTTTAAATGAGATGTCGAGTCACCCAACATTCACGAGTGTTTCCACAGGTTGACGGGTAGTCAACGGACCCCCGGGATTTGGGCCGCCACAAAATGTTATAGAAGTGCATAGTTTTCTGCAGGGCCAGGCGAGTTTACGGAGAAGGTCGTTAAGGGGTTTTTAATCACTACGGCCGATGTGATTGCTCGAAAAATGTGAAGTATCAATGGAGTGAAAACATAAAGAAGTTTTGATAAGTTGAAGCGTTCTTAACCAGAGCACCATTTCTTACTGTTGACCTCACGTTAAAATAATATGTAGTATTTAGCGATGCGTCATCAAGCAGAACTTCAGATGTGTGCTGTATCTGAGAAGATAAGGTGGTAGCCTATGCTTCAAGGCAGTTGGTGCATGAAAGAACCTGACGCATGATTTAGAATTAGCCGCAATTGTATTTGCGCTGAAAATTTGGAGACATTATTTGTATGAAGAAAAGTATTTCATCTACACCGATCATAAGAGTCTTAAGTATTTGCCCTCACAACGAGAGCTTAATTTGAGACAACGTAGATGGATGGAGTTGATAAAAAACTATGATTGCGTGATTGATTATCACCCGGGAAAGTCCAATGTAGTGGCCGACGCTTTGAGTAGAAAGTCAATGCAAACGCTTCGAGCGTTGAATGCCCATTTTTCAGTGTCAGACGATGGTATAGTAGTGGTAGAATTAATAATGAGACCGAGTTTATTGAATCGACTGCTAGAGGCACAAAAGAGAGATGAGAAAATTGTTGCCATAATAAGTCAGATTGGAGATGGTAAAGAAATCGAGTTTACAGTGAATGAAAATGGAGTTTTATACTATAAAGATCAGGTTTGTGTACCCAATGATAGTGAATTGAAGAAAGCCATTCTAGAAAAGGCTGGGGTGGATCTTTTTCTTTAGTACATCCAGGTAGCACAAAGATGTATCAAGATTTAAGGTTTAAAATCTTGGTGATGGGAATGAAAAGAGATGTTTTAGAATTCGTGACCAAGTGTTTAGTGTGTCAAAAATGAAAGGCGAGCATCAAGTTCCTTCTAGATTATTGCGAAACTATGTGGAATCTGGTGGAAATGAGACCGAATTACCACAGTTTGTGGTTGGGTTACCATTGTGGGGAGAAAGCATGACTCGATTTAGGTCGTAGTGGGCCAGGTCGACTAAGTCAACTCACTTCCTACCAGTGAGAACCAACTATTCACTTGACAAGCTAATTATTTATTACATCGAAATAGTTAGGTTGCATGGGATACCAATATCATTATTTCAGACCAAGATCCGAGGTTTACCTCGAGGATTTTGAGGAAAATTGCAGAATCTTTGGGCACTTAACAAATTTGATTACAACGTGCCTGCAGACGAATAGACAATCGGAAAAGAGTGATTCGGATTACGGAAGACATGCTGAGGTTGTGTAGTGGAAGCTACGAGGGTAGTTGGGATAGACACATCCCTTTAGTTGAATTTAGTGTACAAGCAGTTTCGATCAGTATTGGAATGGCGCCTTCGGCTTTATGGAAGAAAATGTAGAACAGCGTTGTGTTGGACGGAATTGAGTGAAAAAGAAAGTGATGATTAGCCTCGAAGCTTGTCTGAGGCGAGAAGAAAAGTGAAAATGATTAGAGAAAGATTGAAGGTGACCACGATAGACAAAAAATCATATCATAGGCATGAAGAAAAAATATCTTCGATATGAAATCGGCGAAGTGTTTTTGAAAGTACCATGTGGAAAAGGTGATGAGATTTGGGGAAAAGGGCAAGTTGAGCCCTAGATTCATTGGTCCATATGAGGTGATCGAAAAAATGGGTCTAGTGGCATACCATTTGGCATTACCTCTAGACTTGGAGAAGATCTATAATGTATTTCATGTGTCCATGCTACGGAGGTACCGTTGAAACCCCGTCACATGTAGTCTCTTCGGAGACAATTGAGCTTAGAGCGGATTTGACATATGAAGAAGAGCCATGGGAATCTTGGCTGGGAGGTGACATGGAACAAGAAGATTCCATTAGTCAAAGTGTTATGGAGAAGCCACAAAACCGGAAGAAGCCGTGGAAAATGGAAGAACAGTAATTCATAATATCCGCCTTTGTTTGAATAAGGTGATTTCGTGTGAAATTTTATTAAATGGGGGAGAGTTGTAACGCCCCAAAAATACCCTGGAATTTTTATAATTACAATTATTATCTATTCCGAGTGTAAATTGAGCCAACTTGGGTATTTTCCGGGAACTAATAAATGATTAAATGAAAATGTTAAATATGAAATGAATATGTGAGCATATGATTAAATATTATATGCTAAATGAGAATTGATTGAACCCGGAAATTAACCCAAGTGAAAAAAAAATGCAAATTTTGGAAATTTGAAAAATGGAACTAGGATTAAGTGTAAATAGTTTATGTATGTCTAAGTGTGTAAATATGGAGATTGAAGTGAAAATAAAATGAAATGTGGGCTATAATGAATTGGGAGAACTTAACGAAAATGGGTTTTGGTAAATGAAGCAAGGCTTTAGGAAATAGACTTGAAAAGACCAAGGAGAAATGGAATTTGTGTGTAGGCCAAACATGGCCTTACATAAAAGGATTAAAGACCAAGAAATTAATTACAGGGAGAACTGCGTTGGAGCAAATCTAGTTTGGAGAGAGGAAAAGGGAGTGGGAGCTGGGCTTTGATATCCAAGTTCTGGGTGGGATTTCTTCCTTCTTGCCTCTAAGAGATCAAGCAACCTACAAGAGAAGATTTGAAAAGATTGAGGTGTGAACACAAACCACTAACCCGCACTTTTGTGATTTTGACTTTGGGAAAAGCCTAACTTCGAGAAAAGGTTTATTGATTCTAAACCACTTTGGAGTAGTTTTGGGTGGATTCCATGATGGGTTTGATGTAGGAAGGATTTGGGAGGTTTGTGAAATGGGTGAGAAATGGCGAAATGCCATTTTCTAGGCGAGAACAGTGAGTGGTGCAGTATCCATTGTCTTTGAAGAGAAGTGATGCAGGGTACCAATCAAAATGTGCCGGTACCCATTGTGAAGGGTGGTATCGGTACCGATCTCCCGACAACCCCTGATTTTGTACCCTTACATTTTTAAGTCTCATATTCATGCACCGATTGTTTAGGGACCTAATGAGGTTTGCGGGGGTTCATATGGGGTATGAGAGAAGCGTGCCGTACCTCGCCAGCTTCGCCTCAACGATATTCGTTTAGTACAATTAATTGTTCAACCACTAAGAGTGGAGAATTTGTATTTGACTAGGTGTGGGTGAAGACGACAACCTAACCTAGGACTGGTATCGAACGAGACAAGGGATCGATAAATCCGTAATGTTCTCTTTAACTCAATTCTCATCTCAAGTTCTATTTGTGAAATATATATATTGATTTGAATCATTAGTATTTGGAATGTTTGTCAAATATCTGCATGTGTGCATGCATTTGAACTATAAGTGAACTTACTGCATGTGAGTAAATTGATTTGAAATGTATTATTGAATGACCAACATGTGGAGATTCTGACTAAATTCGTCATGAGGTAACCACATATTTGTTCAATCTTGAAAATCCCACATTAACTACTAAATGGCAAGCGGTCTGAGGATTCAACAACTGAATTTGTCTTGAATGTTGACTTCTATAGTCATATGTGAGATTGTAATATTGAATGTGAAATCACATTGCTACTAAATGACAAACAAGACAGGATTCACCAACTGAATATATCGTGAATGTTGACTCTATAGTCATATGTGAAATCGCATACCGAAAAGCAAAAGATTATATTAAAAAGTGTATTTGTATAAGTATCTTTTACATTACACATAGACATTGTATAAAGGCATTATTTTGATAAATGCATGATTCGTATTGAATTGAAATGGAATAGAGAACTGTATAGAACCACTAAGCATGAAAATGCTTAGCGTATTATTTTATCAATGAGCAGGTATCGAGTAATAGACAGTGATTGAAAGCGGACCCAAGGTCGAGGAGCTCAAAGTCACTCATAAAGTTCACGAAGTATGCTTCGTCACATGCATCCTCACCATTTTTTAGCATGATATTGTTTTGTAAACAAAAGGAGTTCAACTCCCAAATTATTTTTGTACCTATATCTGAATACGATTTTGGATATTATGTTGTAAGCGACATAAATGCCATTTTGGTTAAATGCATATTTTGTAAAAGGAATTGCATTAGTTTGTAAATGTTTATGGGCTTGCCCCAATTGAAATCGTTCATAAAGACTTGGAAAGAAAACACTTATATTAATGAAATGTATTTGATAAATGGATTTGATAAAAGACTTCGGCCGAGCATCCCCGGGTTTCGGTTAGGATCCGCCAACCGGGTCGGGCAGGATTCGGAGTCGCTACGGATGGCCAAAGCTGCGAGTCGTGCTAACCATCTGCGACAAAATGACCGCTGAGGCTGCGTGCGGTTGGCGAGCGGATCGAAAATGCGCGAGGCCCGACACACTGCACGGTGGAAACCGTGAGGCAGGAGCCTATCCGGCCGGGCCGGCGGCGACAACGGTGTGAGGTTATCTTCTGGCGACTCCCCGTTTCCCGTCTTGCCCACCTCAAAGAACGTGTGGGCCAAATCCGGAAAGAGACTTCACGTCGTTACACATCGGTTTTTGTTGTTTGCATGCCTCGTCGGTGCGGAGAGAATTCAGCAAAAAGAAAGGCGTGGTGGGAACATCCACGAAAACATACTTGGCATTGGCGGGGATGCGACAACATCACTTTGGATCGGGTATCCACCTTGGCCCGCACCCGCCTGCCTATGCACCCTCTTGCTATCTGGGGGCTTGAGGACATGTTGTCGTCCCCATTAAGTCAGCACATCTTGAGTTATGAGCCTCCCCGCGGCTTTATCATACCGCCATTTTCCATGTATGATGGCTCCTCAATTGAGTTTACACGAGAACAGATTACTACAAGTTTGTAATTAAGTGAATAGATGTTAAACAAAAAAAAAAAAGAATTTTTGAATAGAAAAATAAATTTATTGATTCAAACTAGCAATACATCGATAGAAACATAAAATCAAATCGTTGAAAACCATAAAGGATGAAACAACATCCAGGTTAATAACACATTAAATTGGCTCAAAGTCTATATATTTTATAGTTGAGCTTACACATTTGATTTACTGTCGTACCATAATACCCATGATTCAAGTTATGCAGCATATTGACGATCAATGATTTGATTTCTTGTTGGTTATAATATATATATTTCTTGTCTAGATCATTCTCAAACAAATAAACGTCACATAAAAAAAAGGCGACCATGACCACCATAGTAAGGCGATGACTAAAACACGAAAAAACAAGTGAAAACCCATATCTCATGGAATAACCATTTTATTGAGGAAGAAAATGATGTAAAGAGGTGTAGATGAGTGATTTCAGGTCAATAATGACCAAATAATCACCGTTCATTGCTAAAAGGAAAAGAGGCTAACCGATAAAAAGTTGAAAGAAAAAGAGACTAATATGTTATATGGGTATGGTTTTTTCTAAGGAAAAAAAAATACATGATAGAAAGTAGGACTGCCAATTTGTGTTTGTGGGTCGTGTCAATAATAGGTTTTCTAATATATTCACCAATCTGAATACGATACGAATAATAAACATCTTAGAAATCACGACCCAATTAATAATCATATAACACGATACGACATATATTAAATCATTTGTCTTAGTAATTTAAAATAATTAAATTATAATTAATGCATCAATATTTAATAATTAAACGGATCAAATTCGTGTTATGTGAATTGACACGAATCTAACTCGTTTATTAAATGGGTTATATGGGTCAATATAAATTTGACAGAAACATGATCATACTCAACCTAAACCTGTAAAAATCATATCCAACTCGTGTGGTGTTCACGAGCAGTGTTAAATTTTGCTGGGGCTAATTAGAAAGGGGAAAAGGAGAAGAAAACTAGATTGACCCATTTCCGGGTTTACATTATTGGAAGTGTAAAATTTTCAATGAAAAAGGGCAAAAATGCCTCATTTCTGGAAGCCCGATGCCTCTTTGCCTAGGCTAAGGAGTGCTCTCCTAAGCGAAGCTCTCCACCTAGGAAAATGAGTGCTCGCCTGGGCCGAAGCTCTTAGCCAGGAAAGGTGCAATTCGCTGAGAGCGGGCAGGTTGCCAGTCTTTGGCCTTTGTGCACAGCAGGCGGATTAAGCTACACATGGCGGAGCAGATCTTCTTGGCGAGGCTTTACTCTCTTGCCTCTTCTCTTATGGCTGCTTTCTATTTTATAAAGCCTAAGCAGATATTTATAAATACTAGTATAAAAAATACAGAAATTCTATAATTGTAGATGCGCTTAAGATCGGATAGTGAATGAATAGACACGTCTGTTTAGTGCTTCGGCACTCCTGTCTAGTGCGATGGCACTTTTGTTTCGTGTGACAAGCACGTCTGATTAGTGCTATGGTACTCACGCAATGCTACGGCACTCGTTAGGTGTTACCGCACGTACGAGTCCGATCTTGACACTTCTATTAAGTGCATACGGTACCTTGAGATTACCTATTGTGTGCATTCATCTCATTTCATTTATTCTTGATCTATGCGACAAACATTTATGTGATAAATATATGAATAATGAACAATATGAAAACAAAGTAAGTCAACTCTAAGGCTAAGGCATATCATAGTTATGTATTATAGTGTACCTACGAGTACCTTCTATTATAAAATTTATGATAAGTACTCCTATGGAAAATATGAATACTCTGACATGCGAATTATTTTAAATGTATACTGTAATTGAGGGCCACTAGAAGTTGTCATATCTGTTATATGTTTTCCCAATAAACTATAAGCTTAGCACGGGTGTTTCATCCATGTACGTAATGAAGAGGTTGTCAGAGACAGCCCGCATTTGTCAAGGCCAACATAGCAATAGGAGTTTTTCTGATGTAGGTCCTCGAATTAGTTTTGTTGTAATAAAAATATAAATGTAATATTTTGAGATAGTGGAACTTGTGTAAATACAAGTAGTTGGACTCGGGTATATATGTACAGGTCAATTTAAACACCACTATAGTTTTACAAGTTTATGTCTTCATGAATATATACTTGAAATTGGCCCACTAATGTTAGGTTAATAGTTCTTTGCCCCATGTGACGCCCCCTCACTTGATGAGGTAGGGGGAAGGGGCGTTACTACTTCAGCCCATATTTTTTAGGATTAGGTTGAAAAAAAAAGAGGATCGAATAAAACTATGGCCTATTGGCCTTGCCCGAATAGGCCCGTGGGCCATTAGAGCTTGGACCGAGCCGACCCACTTAGCCCATTTTGGCCCCTTTTTTATTTAAAATTTATTAATGACTATATATTATTTTCTAATTATTAAGAATATTAGTTTTTCTATTATGAAAAAATATAAAATAGTTGTTTATGAATAAATAATAGTTATTAAATAATTATTTTTAAAATAAACAACAATGTATGAAAAATAATTTAAAATAAAATAAATATAACTCTAATAATTTATTTTACATAATTTTTTAAGAACATAAGAATAAATATTTCATATAAACTTTATTTTGCAAAATATAAATTTGTAAAATTATTATTAATATTATTTTAATATTTTAATGTTAGGCTTGCCCACTTCCCCGCTTTAAATAGGATGAGGTAAAACCAATTCTAAATAGTTTGACTATTGTACACTTTTTGCCATTCCTCTTTATTAGATTTTTTTTTTAGTGTTAATGCATTTGTTGGGAAAATCCAGGTTAGTTTTCCCCAAATTAACAAATATACTATTCATGTGAATAGTTGTTACTATTTATGTGAATAGTACTCCTACCATAAAATAGTACTTCCCGTGGAAATACTGAAGCAAATCACTTGTAAAATAACGACATTAAGGAAAATAATACGAATAAAGAATACCGAAATTACGAGTTCGTGATAGCCTCGTCCTCGAGGCGTCGACAAACAACTCCCACTAATGAAGAAAAAATACAAACTTAAGATCACAAATCAATTTCCTCGAGAGGAGGTGAGGCAAAAGTAAATACCCAAAACAATTGGGTAATACTACAAATATTGTAAGTGGATGAGGAGGATGTGTGAATTTATAATAGAGGGGATCCCCTTTTTATAGGAGAGAAGGAGGAACTGATCTACATCTAACCGATGTGGGATTGCATATTTACAAACAACAAATCTCACCTTGACAAATATCACAGATATGTGAAACTTCTCTTTAACAAAAAGCTGCAGCGCCTCCAAATGCGCTCGACAAACGCTAATCAAACTTTTGCAATGTTAGTCAAGTCTAGACAATGATTGAACTTGATCGTTTAATGCCACCTTAGTCAACATATCACGGGATTATCATCGATCTTGATTTTGAACTAGGGCTCAACCTTCTTCAATGATTTCCCACAAAATGATATCTCACATCAATAGCCGTTCGTGCATGATAAACTTGAAGTTAACCGCTAAATGAACGCTTTGGCTATCCGCAAAAAACAACTGTAACGTTTCGACCAACACGAATCATCAAGCAACCCTTGTAGCCCTATTGCTTCCTTAACTACTTCAGTGATCGCCATATACTGCCTCTTATCGTGAGCAAGGCCCGCGTCATTGTAAAGTAGACTTCCAGCTAGCGGTGCTTTGCAGCGATGAAGCACATAACGATGGTTGATGCACATGTTTATCGAGATCATTGGCGTAATCTGAATCGTGGTATCGACTATGTGACCAACCATATCATCATACTTAAATATCAAACCAACATCTAGGTTTGAATGTACCTTAGAATCCACATTTCCTTTGCTTGCCCGATGTTCTTTTCGAGGATTATGCATGTACTGCTCAGTCATTGTAGAAATATCGAGCCTTGTACACCGTAGCATACATCAAACTACCCACTTTGCATTCTTAATCAACTCTTCCACTTTCTTTATCCGAACTACTATTTGCTTCAAAGAAAGAATAAAGGTATACCTTCTTCTACCACTGGAAATGCATAAGCCACCATATCTTCAAACCGAGCAGGCTTCCTAATCTCTCTTCTTGGCCTTCTGATGGCAATTGGTAAATCCTGTTGCTGTTGAGGTTCTTTGTTTGAAACCTCTTCCTCTCCAACATCTGCTTCATGATCTGTCTACTGGTCTTCAACTGGTTTAATTGAAGTCGTCTGAAACTCCACCTGTTTCTGAGTACCCTCCACCCATGGCGATCTTCCTCTAGTGCTGAAGAGTGTTCTGACGCTTTACCATATGTTAATACCGCTACTTACGACATGAATTCATCACGAAAATAACATCCACTTGGTAAATAATTTTCTTCGAATAGACACCATGAAAGTGGTATCCATGACACACAGGTAACTCCATAAACAATGCCTTTTAGCCTTGGATCCCAGCTTAGATTCCTTTACGCTGATAATAGCGGTGGAGACCAAACACACGTAAAAGTATCATAATCATTTGCGGGTTTCCGGACCATACCTCAAGGGTGTTTCCATTTAGTGCAGGCGATCGTAGGCAGTTGTAGAGATGACTTGCATACATAGCAGCCTCGGCCCGGAGCTGTTTACCCAAACCGACATTGGACAACATGCTGAACTTTCTCGACGGGTTCGATTCATCACGTTCTACCACCCGTTCTATTGCGGTGTATCTCTAGCCCCGTAAAGTCTTTGAGATATGCCTTCCTTCTTCTGAAATAGAAAATTGATCATTTCGATACGGCCTGCATTGTCGAGATCGTACTTTAATCTTCCTCATCAAGTTTATCACCATTTTCTTCCATACGAAATGTTTCAAACACCTCATCTTTAGTTTCATCATATACACCCAACTCTTACGGAAAAGTCATCAACAAATGTAATAAAGTAATGTTTACTCGAGAAGCAGTGATTGGTCCCATACGTGCGTTGAATATAATCAATACCTTGGTGATATGGATTGTGGTGTCGAACTTCCTCGTTTTCTTTCCCATAACACATTGCTGGCAAAAATCCAAACATGAGTCTTTGCTCTTCGATAATCTTTGCATAGCGGCGTTTGCAAGATTTCTCATCAATGTCGAGTCTCATATGCCATAACCTGGACATTTAAGCTACTTTGTCTACCTCGACACTTCTTTGCTATTGTCCCAACGATGTCTTGCTTGATAAAGGTACCGGGTTGTTTCTCTTTGATACCTTTCATCATCTACAAGTGCTCCACAGAAACAACTGAGAATCCCATTTTGCATAATGATAGTGAAACCTTTTGACTCAAGGTTCCCAAGAAATGAGATTCTTTTCAAGTTTCGAATCATGCTGAACATGCAATCGGCACCCTAGGTCGACCCATCATGATTCTTCAAGCGATTGAACCCGATCCGGCTATCTTGCAAGGTTGATTGTGCTGCCCGGATGAACAACACCACCATCGAGTTACGTAAGGATTGAAGAACCACTCCTTTACGAAACACATATGGAATGAGCGGGCTGAAGATCACACAACCATTCATCGGTACTAGTCACTGATGACACAAACGATGAAAAAATCTGACCCTATCATCTTGACCACATGCTTGGATACCATTTCCTTTCTTTTATGCGGCTTGACAGTCTTTCTTCATGCCCTTTTCGTGACAAAAAACACATTCATATTGCAAGTTTACCTTTTGGTGAGATCTTCCCTTTCTCCACTGGTTTTTCGGCTTTGATTCTGACCTCGAGCAGTGTGGGCTTCACGGTGAATCACGTGTTCTGCTTATCTTCATTTTTTCGATCTCATTAGAATCTGAGCCCTGTAGTTATTTCTTTAAGGTTATTGTTTCCTTCGATCCAACATACTAATAATAAGATGTTCATATTCATCGGGAAGGGGAAGCTAACAATATCAAGCATCAACATCTTACTTTCTCATCTAAATTCAATAAATCAGTTACTAATGAATCAAATCTGGTGATGTGATCATTCATAGTGGTACCTGGTTTATACTGGAAGCGGTACAACTTCGTTCTCGTATAGAGCTTGTTCTCTGTGCTCTTCTTCATGAACTTGTCTTCCATCTCCTTCCTGACTTGCTGCGGAGCGTCTCTCTCATAGCGGATATTTACGGCTCATGAGAGACACAATGTCGAATCGTACCACATGCTAAGCGATTGATTCTTGTCCAATCTTTCTCATCGATATCTTGCAGTGTTTTCTTCTGAGTGCTGACATCAGAAGCTCTTTGTTGGAAGAACATCACTGCACCTCGTTGCCACATGCCAAAGTTATTGGTGCCATCAAATTTCTCCACATCAAATTTGCTATTAGTCACCATTGATCTTGATGATAATCCTTTCGGTGTAGAGGTTGATGGTGCACTTGATTCGGTCGACATTTACACAACAAAATAGTTATCCTTGCATGGAATGTCAATATGTCTCGATGAATCTTTTTTTGATGTGGAGAGATCCGAGACAGGCTGCAACCAGAGCATACTCGAAACTATAAAGCAAAAAATACCAAAAGCGAAAGGAACCTTTTACGATGTGGAAGTCGAGATAACAACTACGTTCGCAGAGCATACTCCATGAACCTTGGCTCGTGCACCAATAGTTGGGAAAATCCAGGTTAGTTTTCCCCAAATTAACAATGTTACTATTCATGTGAATAGTACTCCAACCGTGAATAGTACTTTCAGCGGAAATACCTGGCAAATCACTTGTACAAAATAATGACAACTAAAGAAGAAAATAATACCAAATAAAGAATACCAGAAATTTACGAGGTTTGACAATAGCCTAAGTCCTCGGGCGTCAGCGAACAACTCTCACTAATAAAAGAGAAAAATACAAACTTAAGACCACAAATCAATTTCCTAAGAAATTAAGGCAAAAAGTAAATACCAAAGCAGTTGGGTGAAAATGCATATTAAATAGCGCTTGAAGTGGATGGGAGGGAAGGTGTGAATTTATAATAGAAATTACGCACATAAGAGAAGAATGAGGGAGCAAATCCCATATCTAACAGATGTGGGATTGCATATTTTAAAAAACAACAGCATTTAACATAAAAATCACATTGATCATTGATACATATTTAAAAAAAAAAAAAAAATCTCATAATCCTCCATCATTTGATAAGCACACCCCACCCAAATTTATAATCTCATTTTTCACATATAGTTGACGTTTCCATTGTAGCATATATAGTAAGTACTACATAACTAATTCTTCAGCAAACAAGATTCAAATGCTTACCGCAAAGAAACCATAAATTTGACAAAAGCCCCTCTTAACTACTTTTATTTTATTTCTTCTCGTTAATATATATATATCCTCCATCATTTGATAAGCACACCCCACCCAAATTTATAATCTCATTTTTCACATATAGTTGACGTTTCCATTGTAGCATATATAGTAAGTACTACATAACTAATTCTTCAGCAAAAAAGAAACAAGATTCAGAAATGCTTACCGCAAAGAAACCGCAAAATTTGACAAAAGCCCTCTTAACTACTTTTATTTTATTTCTTCTCGTTAATATATATCTATATATATATATATATATATATATTACTTCTGCTTTGCAAATCCATTTTTGAGATACTCAACAAACCCTTCTATATAGTGATCGTGATGGAGCTTGGGATTGCCAAAAATGGCGGCAGCCGCCTTTCTCGCATTCATTCTCAGCTTCTCTCCTTCCTCGGACACCATGGCAAGTCTCAAAGACTTTGCTATGTCCTCTCTCCTAAATGATCCGTCTTCTCCTCGCTGTATTTCCACAGCCAAACCCTTCTCCACCAGCAGCCTTGCATTGAAACCTTGATCAAATATGAATGGCAGAACGACAAGACAGTGCCCAAATTGAAGGGTTTCTATCACAGAACCCCACCCTGAATGAAACAACGAACCTCCTATTGATGGGTGTGCCAGAATCTCTGTCTGTGGGGCCCACCCCATACAGACGATCCCTCTGCCGAACGTCCGGTCACCGAAACCGGAAGGTACGGCATCGTCTTCTTCAATGGCCCAGTCCGGTTTTCTGAGCGCCCACATAAATGGTAATTCGGATAGCTCTAACCCATAAGCTATCTCATGAACTTGGTCTTTTGTCAACTTACACTCACTCCCAAACCCCACAAACACAACTGACTTTGGCTTTTGGTTATTTAACCATTTGAAGTTCTCCACCCATGACCCACCGGAGATTTGGATTTTTGTTAATCCTTCTGGATTTCCCGGCGGGAGTAAACCCACAGGAATCACAGGCTTGCCCATCAAATTTCCGAGCAAATTAAGGTATTCACCTTCATACTCCATGCAGCTACGCACAGCCACAGCTTGACAGGAATCAATGATACTGGCGTACCTTGCAGCATCAGATGTTCCAGAAGCATTATCAGTGAAGATGCCGAAATGGAAAGCTTTTGCCTCAAAGCCCTTTAAAGCCACCGAAGATGGAAACTTGATCCATTCCGGCGGGGACGTCATACTTTCCGGCGACGGCCAATATCTTTTCCGATCATCTCCGACAAGGTTATTGCCAGGCCCAATGAAGGCAACAGTTGAAGCCGAGAAAACAGAGAAGAACACGACTGGTACACCATATTCCCGAGAAATTTCAGTCACCCAATGGGGGAAGAAATCGACGATTATCCAATCCGGTGAAGTGTCAGCAACAAACTGATTGAAGGGTTGTTGAAGGAGATCAAAAGCAACCTTTAAGTACTGAATTTTCTCGAAGGGCACGTCGACGGTAGCCTCAGCACCCTCTGGCCAGATTTTCCCGTCGTCCATTATTGGAAAGGGAAGTTCCACGAACTTTATCAGAGAAGACAAACTTGGAGGAGGTTTAGGGAGTCTCTGGATGTTTCTTGGAGTAGATACTAATGAAACTCGGATTCCTGCTTTAGCTATGGCGACGGAGAGCTGAAAAAAGGGAATAAGATGGCCGAATGCCGACCATGGAAGCATTACTATATGCATTGTACCAGAAGCCATTAATATCCCACTGTGAAAGCAGTCCATACACCAAATATATAGAGAGAAATTTTTATTTTTTTTATTTTTTATTTCTAGTAAATATTGATGGATCAAAGATAATGATTTAACTTTAAAACAGGCATTCATTACCATAGGGCATCTTCGAGACAAATCCGATGTACTAACACAATCATAGATTCATAGGTACAATCAAAGAAGTCGGGCGAATTAGGTACCCGTCACATCAGTGACATCACAAGATATTATTAACAAATAATTATAAAACTTTATAAAACAAAAAAAAATCAAATCCTTGGATAACTAGTTAAAAAACTAAGTAAATTGGTTAAGGGAATAGAGAGTTTATAAATGATTTAATTATTTATAATTAACTTTTATTTACAAAAACATGGCTCAAACGAGAATTTCAAAAATAAAAACTTTTCAATTTATATCAAAAGAATAACCTAAACACAATCTCAACTCAAAACCTTAATTTAAAATTAAAATTTTAAAATATCATTTCATGTTATAGAATAAACCCTCATCAAGATCAAACAAAGTCTTTTTAAACGTATATTTTTTGTTAAAATGGATAACAAATTATGGGTTAAGAATATAATTTTAGTTTTTAAAAAATTTCAATTATTTTTAAACAAAGGACAATTTAGTTTAAGATCCGATTGTGAAATCATAAACGTGCAAGTTCTCCCAAAATCATAAACACGTGAAAGTCTTTGTACAGCTGTTCCTCCAAATAGGGAAAAAGACAAAAATCTTATGTTATTTTTCTTCCATCGACTTCAAATGGCACCTTTGATTTCAGGAATCTTACTTCATTTCCTGTGTTTCTATTTATCATGTGCCCGCTTTAAATGAGAAAGCCTTGTTTGGCTATGTCATGACTCATGTGTAAGATGGATGGAGAAGATTAATCGATTTGGGTTAGTTCAATGTGCTGCCAGACACACTATCACATATGAAAGGATGGTTTGTTTTTTCCTTTTAGAAATTGCATGCGACTTTTAATTCAAACACGTAGCGATTCTTCGTGTCTTTCCATGATTGATAAGTGGCAAACCGGAGTTTTTATCACAAGAAACGTATCGAAAACAAGCATATGAAAATTTTATAAGAAGCATTTTTTTATTCACTTTGGATACTAAGTTGTAGTACTTACAAGGATTGAATATTATGTTCTAATTGTTGGGACTTTGGAATCCACAAAACATAAGTGAATGAAAAGTGTGTCCCACATCGAATAGAAATAAGAAGGGAGATGGGTTTAAATAGTTGAGCCTCTCAAATGGGTTTGAGCCCCAAGGGGCACCCTACTTTTGTGGAAGGGAGAGGACCTACGCCAAGCTAGTTCGGTTTCGGGTCCACCCTCTAGTTTTCGAACATACACATTGTTTGGATTATATTTTTTCGAACAAACATGTCTGGCATATTTATACTCCCGTTTTCCCCATATTTTGTAAAACAAAATAATATTCTCACTTCACTTCATCGTCATTAATTGTCATTTTGTGCATTTGTTACGCAAACATTTGAGTTGGTTGAGTCCTCGACTATATGCTAGAAAGCTTGAAACTTGGTCGTTCTATCCTTGGAGACGATTATCCACTATCCTCAGTACCATTAGAGGGGCCAAATTCGTCTTAAGGACACAACGTTTTTTCGTTAGGCTCGGATCTGACACAATGTTTTTTCGTTGGGCTCGAATCTGCAGGTTTATTTCCTTGACATTTTTTACGTTGCGAACAAACACCATGACTACAATCTTAAGGCAATTTTGTTTTACGTTCATTTGAATTTTGTTTGTTCGTTTCAATTTGTTTAGCATTAGTATTCAAATTTTGGCGAAATTTGATTTGTTCGTTCACGCATTAATTACAAATTTTTGTTGCGTTTTTTCTAGTTTTTAAATGCTGCGAGACATTCAAATATTGTTACAGTTTTTTCGTTTCTGTAATACATTTGTTACAGTTTTTCGTTTATGTTCGGTATTACAAAAATTGGCTACGATTTTAGTTTACGTAAACATTTATTCTGATTTTTAGTTTACGTAAACATTTATTCTGATTTTTACGTTTATGTTAGGTATTCACGATTGATGCGATTTTAGTTTACATTGATGTCACAAAAATTATTCTGATTTTTAGTTCAATTATTACATATTTGTTTGTTCATTTACGTATTACAAGTATCACCTTTCTGGAATTACTTTACCGATTCTTTTCGTGAATATGTTCTGTTTTTATCCTTGATAAGCCGCCTTGACTTCGGTTAACTCTATTCCGAATCATGGAGAAAATCCAGAAAGGTTCAATGGTACCGATTTCAAGAGATGGCAACAAAAGATGTTGTTCTATCTCATAACCTTGAACTTGGCAAGATTCCTCAATGAGAATGGTCCTAAATTGGACGTTGGAGACGAGATATTAAAAAAAGTTATGAATTCTTTATTGGATGCATGGAATCACTACGACTTCTGTGTCATAACTATGTCCTCAACGATGCATATTCTCTACTCAAGTCTATAGTCCTTTGAAAACGGCTAAGGAGTTATAGGATAGTCTAGACAAGAGTACAAACCCAAAGATGCCGGGCCCGGAAGAATTCATTGTCGGTAAATTTCTGGACTTCAAGATGGTTGATTCAAAGACCGTCTTAAGTTAAGTTCAAGAGCTTCAAGTGGTTGTGCATGATATTCATGATGACGGAATGACTCTAAGTGAGACATTTCAAGTGGCTGCATTCATTGAAAAACTGCCACCATCCTGGAGGGATTTCAAAAATTATCTCAAACAAAGAAAGGTTATCACTTGAAGACTTGATTGTTCGGTTGAGGATTGAGGGAAGACAATAGAACAATACGAGAAGAAAGTTGGAAAGAATCTAGAAGTTTCAAAGGCCAATGTTGTTGAAGAAGGATGAAACCAACAGAAAGGAAAATGCCTATGAAGTCTAGAGAGGATTCGACGAGGCGCTGGAAGAAGTTCGTTTGGCAAGTGCTTCAAGCGTGGCAAATGCGGACATCGAATAAGGCTATAAAGCAAGAAAAGAAAAAACGCAGGCTAATGTGGTGGAAAAGATCTCCAATGGTGTTGATGATATCAATCCGACTGCTATGATATCAGAGTGTAATATGGCGGGAAACCCCAAGGAGTGGTGGATTGATACTGGAGCAACTCGTCACATCTGTACCAAAACGGATCGATGTTTCGTCCTACACAGGTAGGGTGATGAAGAGCTTTATATGGATAGTTCATCAACCTCTAAGATTGAAGGTGTCGGAAAGATTGCTCTAAAGATGACATTTGGAAAGATTGTGACACTAATTAATGTTCTGCATGTGCCAGATGTTCGCAAGAATTTAGTGTCAGGATCTCTCTTTAGCAAGAATGGCTTCAAGTTGGTTTTATATCTGACAAGTTTGTACTCTCAAGAAATGAGATGTATGTAGGAAAGGGTTATCTGAGTGATGGTTTGTTCAAATTCAAAATGTAATATTTGTTGTAACCAAGGATGATTTGAATAAAGTGGCTTCTTCTTATGTGCTTAGTGGGTCTAACATTTGGCATGTAGACTAGGACAGTTAACTATAAGTCAATAAAGAAATTAATGAATATGGGACATTGCCGAATTTTGGTATTCTGAATTCAGCTTCTGAGTGTGTGTTGAATACAAATTTTCTAAGCCCCATTTCCACTTTGTAGATAATAGAGTTTGTTCTTTAGATTTAATACACACGGATATATCTGATATGAAATCCATCTTTGTCAGAGATAGTAATAAGTATTTTATTACTTTTATAGATATTTTTCATGAACATTGTTATGTTTACTTACTTAGTAGCAAGATGAAATTGTGAATGCTTTAAAACTTATAAGGCGAAGTTGAAATTTCGGTTGAATAGAAATTAAAATCATAAGTGACGGAGGGAGGTGAATATGAGATTTCCATTTGAGAATTTGTACCGGGATTTAATTATCGTTCACAAATAGTGCTCATATACACCACAATCCTAATGGAGTGGCGGAAAGAGGCTTAGGTCCTTAAAGGAAACAATGAATGCATTGTTGAATAGTTCACAGTTTACCAAATTTGTAAGGGGAAGCTGTTTGTGGCCAATTTTATTTTAAATAAGTACTTACGAAAGACACAACAAACTCCCTATGAGAAATGGAAAATGAGAATGCCTAACTTGAATTATCTCCAAAGTGTGGGAGTGTTTGGCTAGGTTGCGGTTCCTAAGCTTTAAAGGTTAAGGTAGGACGAAATTGTGTAGTGTTTTATTGGATATGCTAAGAGAGTATGCATATCGTTTCTTGTTCACAAGTCAAAAGATCGAGATATACATGTCATCGATCCTTTGAATCAAGGGGCAACCGTTCTTTAAAATATATTTCCGTATAACGTATTATCACAGGTCAATTGATAATAACAAAGAATTCTCGAGATACTATATCTGAAGTGATCAATGGAGGATGAACTAGGCGTAGTAAAGATAAAGAACTTCCGTCTTTTGGACTGATTTCTTAGCATTATCACATTTGGAGAATGAGCTCGGACATTCAAAGAAGAGCGTGACTTAGCGAAGCCCCGATACGGAAAGAAGAACATCAATAGTGAAGTTGAATCCATCTTGTTAAATCATACATGGAAATTGGATTGACCTTCCTCTGTAATTAGCCACTCTGATATGAAGTGGATTTCAAGAGAGGAAAGCGGATGGTTCTATTGATAAATAAGGCTAGGCTTGTAGTAAAGATACGAGAAACGCGAGAAGGTCTTGATTATTTTGATACTTATTCACTGTTACTAGAATTACATCTATAGGATGCTAATTGCTGCTTGAGTAGTGTATAAGCTTGAAATCCATCAAATGGATGTGAGCCTTCTTAAGCGGAGATTTGGAAGAAGAAATATATTTGGAACAACGGAAGGTTCGTTTGTTAAGTGACGAAGCGAGAAGAAGTATGCGACTATCAAGTCACTCTATGGATTGAAGCAGAAGCACCCAGAAAGCAGTAGCATGCTAAATTCGACGAGTCATATTTGCCGAATGGTTTCAAGATTAATGAGTGCGATTAATGTGTATATATTAAGCAAACTTCGAAATTGCTTTGCCATTTATGTCTATATGTAGGCGATATGCTTATATGACGGTGATGGTGAGACTGTTAAGAAAATCAAATGCTTGCTTGCAAGTAAATTTGAAATGAAAAATATGGGGGTCGCTGATGTTATTTTAGGAGTTAAAATCCATAAGACATCTGGAGGATTAGCTCTATCACAATCCCATTATATTGAAATGATTCTTGGAAAGTGAAAGAATCTAGATATTGTACCAGTAAAGACTCCGATAGATGTTAATTTACATCTTTCTAAGAATACTAGTGAAAACAAAGCTCAAAAATGAGTATGCTAGTATACTAGGCAGTTTAATGTATGTCATGAAGCGTACTGAGCCGAACATAACGTGCGGTTAGCAAGCTAAGTCGATTCTGATTGAAATAAATGAAAATCATTGGAAGCTATGAAAGCGTTTATTGGCTTCACCAAAGGCATACTCAAGATTATGCTTTGCATTACACGAATATCGGCGGTGCCCAGAGGATAACGTGATGCAAGTGGATAACTTAGGCACTAAAGACACAAAATCAACAGAGTTGGATATGTATTCACACTTGGTGAAGACGGCAGTGTCTTGGGAAATCATCAAGACAAACTTGTGTTGCTAGATCCACTGTAAATCAAATTTATTGCTTGGGATAAAGCCGATGAAGAAGCAGGAGTGGCCGGGGAATTTCTTGGAAAGATATTCCTAATTGGCCTAAACCCGAGTGCGTGGCAATGGCATACATTGTGATGTCAGCGATAAGATAGCGAAGGAATGTCATGTATAGCAGTGAAGTCTCAACACGTACGTCGAGGGCGGCAGTCAGACAAACTTCTTTCTAGTGGAATTATCTGCATTGACTATGTGAAGTCAAAAGATAATATTGCAGATCCATTGACAAAGGCCTAACTAGAGAGATGGTTGCAAAACATCCCAGAAAATGGGTTTAAGGCCTCTAAACAAGTCATCATAGCGGACACCTACCTAGTTATTTAAGTCCCGGATCTAGGTTCAAAGGACAACCAGTTGTGAAGAGCAGTGTAAAGTACTATCATTTGTTTTACCCATTCGAATAAAGCCGATATTAATATGTGAAGGGTTAAACAGCTTTTAATGATTATGAAATATATGTTCGAGAAATCCTCCTATGTGAGTGTGAAGTGAGGAGCCTTCTGTGAGAAGTGAAAAGTAGAATTCTCTAAGACACTCATGAGACAGGTATTCATGGCCAAAAGCGAACACAACGGTGAGAACCCAGTTTTGTTTTGAAAAAAAGTTGTGCGATTTCTATTATCTGGAAGCACGAAGGTCATTCCAAAGACATCAAATCTCTTGATTGACAGAGTAAGCAGATAGGCTTCACTAAAGAAAGTTCAAAGTCTCGGACTACTTATCCGTGCAACGTTTTCTCATGGAATAGCCTTTTTGCATCTCTCATCATACAGTATTGATATCAGAACTTTTCATTCATGTGGGGGATTGTTAGGACTTTGGAATCCTCAAAACATAAGTGAATGAAAAGTGTGTCCCACATCGAATAGAAACAAGAAGGGAGATGGATTTAAATAGTTGAGCCTCTCAAATGGGTTTGGGCCCCAAGGGCACCACTTTTAATGGAAGGAAAGGACCTATGCCAAGTTAGATTAGGTTTCCCACCACCAGCCATATGGCCCTTCTCGGTTAGTTCGGGTCCACCCTACATTTTAAACATACCCACATTGTTTGGATTATATTATTTCGAACAAACATGTCTGTTCGTGGAGACACTTCCTGGCATATTTATACTCCCGTTTTTCCCATTTTTTGTATAACAAAAACAAAACAATATTCTCACTTCACTTCATCGTCATTGTCATTTTTGTCTGAAGCCCATTGCAAACATTTGAGTTCGTCGAGGTCAGCCGACTACGTGCCGGCCGGAAGAGCGAGGTCCATTTATCATGAGAGGCGATTGTCTAATATCCTCGATATGAGAACCAAGTGTCTTAAGGACACAACGTTTTTTCGTTGGGCTCGGATCTGCAGGTTTATTTCCTTGACATTTTTTTTTTCTGTTTCTGAACGAACACAACGACTACAGTAATACTATGTTATTACAAGGAGTGGAGTATGAAATTGTGCACTCTTACCATTTAGTAAGCATAAAGATAACATACTGAAAAGTGAAATTTAATTTATCAATAAAAACATTATCAAATCCAATTATAAGAGTAAATTTATTAAACACGCGCGCATATAATTGAAAGTCGAGACTTAAGCCCGGCTTCGATGAAATATCAATGATGGTCCTCAGTTGTCGAAGAGTCCATCCCCAAAATATTGTGATAAGTGGGACAACTCTGTCAGAAGTTTAAGTAGCCCCTCCACACACTCTTATGTAGAGGCGATGTAGGATCGTATCATTCACACCCTCGAGAAGTGGATGTCGAAAGAACCAATGATAGGTCTCAGGCAAATCGAAAACCAATTGAAAATCGACCTAATAAGTGGAGAACCCATCAATCTTAAGTATCACTCCACCCTCTTGTGTGGAATCGATGTGGGATCATATCATTAACATACCTTGAAAACGAGATGTCGAAATGACGATAAAATCCTGAGCCCCCATTCGAAAGGCCCGACCAGGCGCTTTGTGTGTGGGAGAACCCATCAAGCTTAAGTACCACTCCACACTTTATGTGGGAACCTGTGTGGGATCGTGTCATTTCATACCCTTGAGGAAATCGGCAGTGAAATGACCCGATGATAAATCCTCGAGCCCGATCGGGCTTGAGCCCAGATCGGCTGATGGAGTGGAGGCCATCAAGCTTAAGTACCACTCCACACTCTTGTATAGAACCACCAATGTGAGATCGTTTCATTCTATACCTCTTGAGAAACGAGCGATCAGGGGCGACATTAGCTCTGGGTGGATCTTGCTTCTGTTAGCATTCGCGCAGGAGTAGCCCTCTCACTTTACATCTGAAGCTCTCAATGAAAGCACCAATGATTAGTAATCCCAGCTGATAGGAGAGTTCAGCAAAGACCAGAGCTTGATAAGTGAAGACACATCAAGCATATCCTTTCCCTTTTGTACTAAATGGAGTATAAGGATCGTATCATTGTATGTGATGAAAAATCTGAAAGGAAATCAAATATAAATCAATTTACCTAAAAACTTTCATATTTTAAAACCATTTAATTTTTATAGTCATCAATCAAAATAAATAAAATGAGTTTCAGGAGCTGATGATATTTTTCAGCTAGGGCTGGGGTAGAGCGTCTTTGGTTCTTTGGCCGGTCATTCTGGGCGTTGGACTCCTCTGCAAAAACAAGAAACAAAAAAGGATCGGCGGGGACTCGCCCGTTGCCTCTCCGATGCCTAAGTCAGTTCTTTCCAAGGAAAGAGAAGATCAACTACTTAGGGAAAGAAGTTTTGGTGCATAAGTACTTGTGGGGTGGCCTGGTATTTATCATGGATGATCACGACAACTTTCCTAATTGGATTATGATATTGAATAATATCTTTCCTAGTTGGATGATGATACTGAATAGTATGTTTCCTAGTTGGATGATGACACTGAATAGTATGTTTACTTGTTGGAGGATGATACAATATTTCTCTCATTGGGTAAGAGATTTTCTTTCGCTTATCATAAGTCAGTGTAAAGGGATGGTGGGGGTGATAAGTGGGTAATATCTTACTTCGATTGGTGTAGATTGGGTGTTTTTCCCTAATCTGGTGCTTAGGTGTCCCGGCCTTTTAAGGCCCGGTGGGCCTCGTTTTGGACTCACTTTAAGGGTCTGCATTAGGCCTATTGCTGAGTACTAGGCAATTTTAATCTCGACGTTTGGGCTTGTATCTTGGGCTTGTGCACCCATTATTTCAAACCCTATCAGAAGTATTAAATGAAAATAATATTTTATATTTAACTCTATTTTTATTTTTCTTCATTTTCCTTCTTTATACTTTTCTTCATATTTTTTTCTTCTTGTATTTTCCTTCATTTCTTGAAAACGAAATATATTTATAAGAATTGTACATTGCTTTTCAATCTCCTAACCAAATGAATTAGGAGTTCTCCAACGAGTTGTCAGTGTAATTGACACAAAGAAAGATTAAAAATGTGATACCCCAGAAAATCCAAGATTTTGGATAAAGGGTAAAATAAAAATTTGGTTGAAAATCCGAGATTTTTCTGTAGATCTCGGATGACGAAACGGACTTCTCCGTTGAACTCGTCTCGTGAATTGCTTCTACCACGTCGAATTTCATTGAATTAGGGTGGTCGAGTTTCACGTTTTCGAACATGGGGTGTCGGATGACAGCAGGTGGGGATGCCACATGGCACCATAGAAGTGTGACACTTGGCATAAAAAGAGATGGCTCACATTGAGCCACATGGGTGGCATGAATTCCATGGCTCACAATTAGCCATGTGTGAGAGTTGATTTCCATGGCTCATATTAAACCACTTGAGAGCATGATGTCATAAAGGGGAATTATGAAATAAGGAAAAATGATGGAAATTTTATGGCCACATGTGAGACTTGAGGAAATGAGGAGGAAATTGCTTCCTTTGACCGGATGTGAGGTGTTCTCCAAATTGGAGGAGAGAAATGAAAAGAGAAAGGAGAAAATGAGGAGAAAATGGAAGGAAAATGAGAGGAGAAAAGAGAAAAATAATAGAAAAGCAAAAAGGAAAGAAAGGAAAGGAAAAAGAAGGAACAAAGAGAAGAGGATCCATAGAGAGAAAAGGAAGAAAAATGAGAAGGAGGAAAGGGAAAAGGAGGATTTTCCGGGTTTGAGGACCGGTCGGTTCGAAAGTTAGAGGACTAAGTTGAATTACTTGTGATTAGGATCTGATGTGTGGACACAAAAGTTGGAGTTTCGACAAACTCCAAGGAGTAGGATATTTCCTACTTGGTTTACTTTAGCCTAAAGGCTTTATAATGGTGGGGGGGTTGTATGGGAGGCCATGAGGCCATGGAAATTAGTTTGAGCCTTGGAACTAATGGGTATGGATTTCATGACCGATTTTCCGGACTATGGGAGTTAGGGTTTGAACTAGAAACCGAAGGTTTCCTAGGTATTATGGAGTTGTTGATGTGTGTGTGTGGAAGTTTAGACAAGCTGGTTCATGTTGTGAAGAAGCGTGAGGGTACCTGTTGAATGGTCCCAAGTTTGTGACCTAATTGTGTGTTATTGCTTGCTTGAATGACATGCAGTGTGTGAAAAATGTGATATTGATGCATGCTTTTTGATGTATTAATATGTTTTGCATGGAGGTAGATTATATGTATAAATTATAATTATCCATGGTGTGTAAATGTTTCATGTAGTGCTCATTCATGCATGTAACATGAGAAAATGCATTGGCATCATGCATTTCATATGCACCAGTGCAGCATCGTGTCGGAGTCAGTGTGGGTGCGAGGTAAGGTTCATTCATCGGGTGTTGGTGAGTGGGTCGTGAGGAACTCGGGAAAAAATGGGACAAAGTCCAAGGTAGAAGTGCAGTATGTAAATGATCCAATGATAAATTACATGTTTAGCGAGCAAAGTTAGGGTCGATCCCCCGGGGTGAAAGTCACAGTTTATTCACGCGAGTTAGAACTTATGAATTGACGATGTAAGTTCGTGAAAATGTTGAAAAACGTCTGGCGTCCTCGATGTAAACCGAGGAATGGTGGCACAAATAAAGGAAAAGAATCAAAATCAGTTTTTGATAAATAAATTGGAGGGTTTTCCAATGGTTTAGTCAGGGTGTGTGACTGGTTTTATTTCACATTTGGCATTCCAGGTGTGAGGGAGTCGGTTGGGACTCAGGTGGTGAGCATGAGGAGTCGCATCTCATGCATGATATAGATATTTCATAGAAAATAATTGTATGGAGATGTGATTGATTGTTTATATATGTCATTGCATATGCATTTTTAGGTGGGAGTAACCCTTGTGCAGGAGAATTTTCTCACGGGCTTTGCTCACCCGGTCGTAGGACACTTTAGAACACGAGGTTTATCCGGGAAACTGATGCCTTGATGAGGCCACCTTTGAAAAAGCGAAATGTGGCTTTAAGTAAATATTTTGTAAATATGTATAAATCTTTTTGTAAAACAAGCATGAAAACTATGAGAAAATAGTTCATTATTTTGTTTTTATGAGTATGGATATAATGAGCCCATGTGTTTATGTGCTTTTCCAATTTGCCATGTCTCGTCACACCGAGACGTTTAGATTCAGCGGAGTTGGCGGTAGTCAGCGGACACCCAGGAAATGGGGCGTCACGGCAGTATCGGAGAGCAAAGGTAAGCGGTTACCTTGGGAGCTCGGTGGAGTGTAAGTTAGGTATCTGATGTACTAGGACTTGATGAGAAAGCAGGTTAGATCATACATCAGTGTGCATTTTGGTGAATTAAATGTGATGTGTGATGGTGTATAACATGTTTGTTTTGAATTGTATGCTTGGTGAATAGCATAGGAAAAAGTGTTGAACGCTAGGGTGAAAATCTGCCTTAGATGTTCGAAATTTTTGGCGAGAATAGTCGAGTAAACGAAATAAGCGAAAAAAAAAAATATTTTAAGACGTGCTCCGGTTTTGAACATAATTGAATGGAATTTATCAGGATGCAGGAAATTTAATTCCGAGTTTTGCACAAAGGAAAGAATTGAAATTAAATTCTAGAAATTTTGAAGTGGGTAAAGAGCAGTGTTCAAGCTACTACATCTTTAGGAGTAGCAGGGAAGGCTACTGGAGGAGTTTGGAAAAAAATTTTGCAAGGCGAGAGCTGAAATAGCTGTGCCGAATTTCAACGAAGAAGCTGGGTCACGACCTGGTGTTGAGGTCGTGACGAGGAGGGCGGCGGGTCTTGCGAGGGCGGGCGCGGCTGTGCGCAGTACGCGACATGGTGGGCGTGTTCCCCACGACATGGAGCAGCACAGCGGCGAGCTGGGCGGACAGGCGAGTCGCGGCGATCGGTTGGTGTCGCGACCTGGACTAGAGGAAAAGGATGTCGCGACATCAGTTTGAGGTCGCGACATGGGTGGCTGCAAAGGAGGTCGCGACATGGCGTCGCGACGTGCGCGAAGAAGTTGTGCGGGCTTGATGTCGCGCGACATCATTCGATGTCGACATGGGTAAAGCGGCATAGGCAATGAAAGCGATGTCGCGGTATGGGTGATGTCCGGCGGCGATGGCGATGTATTGCGGAAGCGATGTCGCGACATGGATTGATGGTGACATGGACTGATACGGGAGGTCGCGACGGCGATGTGTCGCGGCGGTTCGATCTGAGATATTGGCCGCCGGGTTGGCGTCAGCGACGCCGGGTAAGCGACTGGCGAAATTTCAGGCGGGAGAGGCGGTGTTGCGGCAGATGATCGCGACGCCGTTCGTTGCGTAATCTGTGCGACGCCAGTGACGTCGCGCGGTATGGTGGTTGGGCCGGGCGAGGCGGAAGGTTGGTGACGCGCGGCAGGAAGCAATGCTGCGACCTGCGCCGCAATGACGCGCGGCTTCTGTGGTATGCGCGACATGAAACGCGACATGGGCATTGTCTTGTATGGCGGCGCTCGACTTTGAGCCTTTGCGCTCGCGATGTGCTCATGACATGGGCTTTGGGTGTGCGCGCGTGCACCTACCGATTTTGTGTGGTCTGCGCATTTCGATCCCTTTGTTGGATCCTTAATTCATGGACCGTTCACGGTAAAAAAAAAAAAAAAAAAAAAAAAAGAGTACAAAATTTTTAAAATTTTGTGAATGATTTAATATGCAAAACTCTTTATCTTGCATTTATTATAAATGCATGAAGCAATATGTGAGAAAATTTTTATATTTTCGGGTGTGTGAATAGTGTCTCGAAGCATGTTTGGAGCCTTAGAATCTGCATTAAATAATATTATGTTTTTGTTTACTATTATCAGTGGGTGTTGTGTTTGGAAGTGATGAAAGAGTTATATACATGGTGTGATGTATATAGAGATTGTGTTTACGTAGTTTAGATGCGCCAAGAATATTACTTATTTTTGGTATATAATGCGTATAGGAAAAATAATTGAATACTAAGGTTAAGAATTATGACCTTAGGGATTTGGATAAGAAATGAACATGAAGTTTTGAATTTATTTATGGTGTTTGTGATTAACTTGCAGCAGGAAATGAGCAGGTCAGTTCATGGTTAAAGTACAATTTAATAATTGTGGTGCATTGCTTGGACTGAATTTGAGTGAAAATTTAATAAATCATTATTACATTGACATGTAGATGGCAAGTAGAGAAGGCAGGCATGAGGTTGTGTGTCCTGAGTGCCCGAAGTCTGACACCATGCGACATCGACCATCCCACGATATATACAAGCGAGCCTTTCTTTGAGCGTTGTGCCGCGGTGGCGCCCCAGCGCTCGACGGAAATAAGCGGGTGGTCGAGGAGGTCGGTAACTCAGAGTTCGGTCACATCATCACTCCAGGCATTTAGGGGGGCGATGGTGGCAGACCATTGGTTTTATCTGGATACGGGAAGCTCTGTGACTATGGAGGTCACCTCAGATCTTGCCGGGATCGGGTTAGGCGCATTCCGGCTGAGGTGGGGCCCGGGTATGGTGGAGATGGGCGAGGCTTCTAGGAACATAGAGCTATGATATGGGTGCGTTTGGGCTGTTTCGCAGGTAAATCCTTTTTCCAGACTGCAGAAGACATGCCAAGCTCAGATTCCTAGAGCCGAAGCGGGGACGATAACGATTATGGATTACATTGGCTAGATTCACGGAGTTAGCAGTTAATGGCGACTATGTGGCCACAGACATGGCCGTGGGGAGGTTTGAAGAATGAGCCGAAGTTGTCCGTGGGGCAGGTGCGGTCGCCCTACGAGGATATAGTTTATGGTTGGGGGCATTTGACGCGAGAGGTGTGAGGCGTGGAATCACGAGTGCTAGTGGGAAGAGGAAGGAGATCGGCCTTCTTCCGGTGCGGGAAAGGCGAGCCTTTGGTTCGCGAGCCCGAATCTGGGGCCAGCGGTAGGTAACATGCTTTTCTTGCCATCAGCTGGACACATGAAAGTTGCCCGCGGGCTTGAGGATCTGAGGTTTTGAAGCGATACCGGTCAGTGTCGATGGAATGAGCACGGACTCAGTTGTTCCTTCTCACTCCGGTGTGGAGTCGGAGAGTCAGTTCCGTTGCGGGGTGCTCACATAGCGCCCAGCCAGCGATCTGAGGCGGGCGAGGAGGGGCGGGTATGGAGTCGAGGTCGGTGCAGGGCTCCTGGGGCTAGGATTCGGGGACCCGGGCGTGTCACGCTATGGTGGGAGGGTGGCGTGAATCAGCAGGTCATACGGTATGTTTCTACTCCTGTATGTGTTGATGGGTGCATTATGTTTATTATTATTGCATCTTGTGTGGTAGGTTTGGGCTTGGAGGTTGAGGCCTCTGGGAGAGCCAGTGTTCAGGGAATTCTTTGGTGGTGGTTGCGCATGACGGTGAGTTAGATCTCAGGATTCTACTCACATTGAGGAAGCTTATGTGCATGTGATTGCATAATGTGTGGAGTGGAATTTGGGGCGAAATTCTTTTTAAAGAGGAGAATGCGTGCGAAGTCAGATTTTGGATAGGGTAAAATAAATTTCGGTTTGTGGGTTTTTCTAGATCTCGGATAATGAAAGCGGACTTCTCAGTTGAACTCGATCTCGTGGTGCTTCTACCACGTCGGTTAGTTGCGTTGGGGTGGTCGGGATTTCACGTTTTTAGCGTGGGGTGTTGATGACAGCGCAAGTTAGGGGATTACATGGCACCATAAGTGTGACACTTAGCGCCAAAAGATGGCTCACATTGAGCCACATGGTCAACATGAATTCCATGGCTCACAATTAGCCATGTGTGAAGTTGATTTCCATAGCTCATATTAAACATGAGCCTTAGTGTCATAAGAGGATGTAAATAAGGAAAATGATGGAAATTTTATGTTGCATGAACAGTAGGAGAAATTGCCTCCTTTGGCCAGGATGTGGTGTTCTCAAATTGGAGGGAGAGAGAAATGAAGAAAAGGAAAATGAGAGAAAATGGAAGGAAAATGAGAGGAGAAAAGAGAAAAATAATAATAAAGAAGAAAGGAAGGAAGAAGGGTGAGAAGGATCTAAGTGAGAAAAGGAAGAAAAAGGAGGAGGAAGGAAAAGGAGGATTTTCAGGGTTCGAGCGATCGGCGTTGAGTTCGAGGACTAAAGTTGGTGCACGCGATTAGGATCTATGTGGACACGAGTTGGAGTTCGACAAACTCCAAGAGAGGTAGGATATTTTTCATCTTTGTTTCTTACAAGAACTTTATAATGGTAGGGGTTATGGGAGGCCATGAGAGGCCATGTGGAAGTGTTTTGAACCTTGGATTAATGGTATGGATTTCATGAGCGAATTCTTGGGACTATGGGAGTTAGGGTTTGAGCTAGAAACCGAAGGTTTCTGGGTAATTATGGAGTTGTTGATGTGTGTGTGGAAGTTTGGAACAGGCGGACCATGTTGCATGAAGGGCGATGAGGCCTGCTGTTGGATAGTCCCAAGTTTGTGACCTAATTGTGTGTTATTGCTTGCTTGGGCCGACGCAGTGTGTGAAAAATGTGATATTGATGCATGCTTTGATGTATTAATATGTTTTGCATGGAGTGAATTATATGTATAGTGCCAGTATCATGGTGTGTAAATGTTTCATGTAGTGCTCATTCATGCATGTAACGTAAAGAAATGGTGGCATCCATGCGTTTCGTATGGTCGTAAGTGGGGATCGTGGTGCAGGTGAGTTCAAGAATTTCGTCAGGTGGGAGTGATTACGGTAGAACTCAGGAAAATGGACGAAGTCAGGTGAAATTCGCGGGCGTAATCGTCAGAAAATGATCCATTATGTTGGGTGAGACGATTTGGAATGAGATATTGGAGATGAAGATCTGGGTTTTGCATTCTGGATTGACATGGGATCGACGATAAAAGTTAAATGAAGTGTTGAAAAACGTATCTGAAGTCTCACGGGTATGTTGGGAATCCAGCGAAGTACCATAAATAAGGAAAGAATCAATCGGTTTTAATCTTAAATCTAAGATTGATTTTCCGTAGTTAAATGGAGATCTGTGAAGTGTTATTCTTCATTTTGTATTCGGTTGAAGTCGAATCAATTGATGTTTGTAATATGAGATGTCGCGTCGACATTCGTATCAAAATCATTATTAACCGGAATAATGGTTGATTTCTCATATTGCACCATCTGCATTAGATGAATCGCCATGCGTAGAGTTCAGACTTTGTCTCTATGTAATGAACCACATGGATGGGGTTATCTACGGGGAAGGCGATGTAGTGAAGATCATCTTTAGAGAAGTGATAATGTTAAATAAATGTATTTAATAATCTCATTGAAATATAAATATTTATAATAATAAATAGTTCAAATAATTTTATTAATAATGGACATCATGTTATAGTGATATCTGATAACTCAGAATATCTGTGTAGACGTTTATTCGCGGAGATTTGTGGGTGATCAATGAATTTAAGAATGAGATAAATATATTGACAATGAAGTATGGAAATGGACACCTGAGCTAATCAAGAAATTAACTTAGGTGGTCTCATGGTAGCTTATTTTTATAATATTGTGAAATATTGCATATCTTCTAAATAAGTATGTGTAGTATTCAAATTAAGTTGTTTGTTTTTCAACATTGGATATTAAGTGCTGCTAACTCTTTTTCTTGTTGAGTAAATGTGATGTTTCCTATTTTGGAATATACTTTTTAATAATCAAAAGAAAAAATTTAAAAAAATAATATTCAAATAGAAAATTATTTGAGTTTCAACTTAAAAAAAAACAAAGAAACACGACATAACGTTTTGGAAATTCAACACAGTGATTAGTTTAAACTTCACAATCCAGCAAGGTGACTGACTCTGTTGACATTAAACTTCTAAAAGATGGTCAGCTAAAGAAGACTCAAAGTTAGAAATATTTATAAAGGAAGAGTAAAAATGGATTAAAAGGATTTTGAGAGGCTGGTTTTTCAATTGCATGTTTTCATTTATTCTTATTATAGTCTTCTTATCTTATACCATATAAATTTAATAATACTTATTATAAATTTACCGATCATCTTTATCATATTTTTTGTTGAAAATAATTATTTAATAAATATAATTTCTGTTTATCTGTACATTATCTCTTGTAAGATGTTAATTTTGTAGAAAATAAAGAAATGTATTTTTGTCAAAATTAGATAAAAAAATTTATAAAGGTAAATTTTTCAAAATTGGATTCAATAATCTTTTAAACAGATTGCTAATTTAAGAATATTAAGAGTGAAAATCATTATTTTAAATCCATTTTTATCATTTTTAATAAATTTCCCAGAAGAACAATTACTCAATGGAAAAGTGGACGTTATCAAAAATCAGTGAAATTATTAAGTAACATACTGATTGAAGGTTTGTGAAGGAGATCAAAAACATTGCTAAGTACTGAATTTTCTCAGGCGTCAATAGTGTATAAGCACACTCAGCAAGATTTTCCCTTCCTCATACATTATCGGAAAGGGAAGTTCCACAGGGCACATGTGAAGACAAACTTGGAGGAGGTTTAGGAGTCTCTGGATGTTTCTTGGGTAGATACTGGCAAAACTCAGTTGCTTTGCTGTAGCGACAGAGCTCAAAAAATGGAATAAGATGTGAATGTGACCATGGAAGCATGACTACATGCATTGTACCACAGCCATTAATATCCCACTGTGAAAGCAGTCCATACACCAAATATATAGCGAGAAATTTTTATTTTTTAATTTTTTTTCTAGTTAATTTTGATGGACCAAATTCCAGCAGCCATTAGTTTGAAAGCATTGCTCTTTCTGTCATGGACAGCCATATTACCCTTTCAGTTTATTTTTCACTGTATTGAAATTTTTTGTACAACAACTTATCTAAAAATTATTAAAACAAAAATATTTATTATTGAATAAATTACATCAAGAATATATCAACTTATTTAAAAATTATTAAAACAAAAAATATACTGTAAATAAATTATCATTGATGGATTAGATATATTATAAATATTTTGAAATTTTCTGTAAACACAACTAAAATAATAGTCAAATAAACTCTAAGTTATATGAAAGGATGGTTTGTTTTTTCCTTTTAGAAATTGCAAGTGACTTTTAATTAAAAGCAGTAGCGATTCTTCGTGTCTTTCCATGATTGATAAGTGTAAACAGGGTTTTATCATAAGAGACGTATCAAAACAAGCATATGAAAATTTTATAAGAAGCATTCTTTTATTCACTTTGGATATTAAGATGTAGTACTTTAATACAAGGATAGAATATTATGCCGTAGTAGTATGTTATTACAAGGAGTGAATATGGGAGGTGTAGCCCAATTTATCACTTACCCATTTGGAGTAAACTAAGGTATCTTTTAGAAAAGTGAAATTTAATTTATCCAATAAAAACATTATCAAATCCAATTTATAAGAGTAGAGATTTATTAAAAACACATGTGATTGAGAGTCGAACTCAAGCCCAACTCAATGAAAGCACCAATGATAGGTTTTCAAGCTTAATAGAAGAATCAAACCCAAAAGATCGGCTTGATAGGTGAGAGAATTCATCAAGTTTAAGTAGCATTCCACACTCTTATGTGAAACCGATGTGACATCGTAGCATTCCATACCCCCTGAGAAACCGGACGTCGAAAGGACCAATGATAGGTCCTCAAGCCTAATTGGAGAGCAGCGAAAGACCAGCGATGGGTGGAAGCCCATCTAGCTTAGTACAAGCTGCATCTGTGAAACCGATATGGAATCGTATCATTCTATGCCTTTGAGAGATTTGGCTCAGGACTGAGCGTTCGTACAGGTGGCTCACTCGGCTAGCATTCATCGGGTGCTCTACTCCTCCTACATGCCAGACTCAGTAGAAAGCACCGTGGTAAGACTCCAAATCAATAGGAGAGCTCAGCCCCGGAGCCGATGGGGTGTGAGGGGGAGCTCATCAAGCTTAAGTACCACTTCACACTCTTGTATGGAACCGATGTGGGACCGTATCATTCTATACCCCTTGAGAAACCGAACGTCCGTTGTCAGCATTCACTCTATGTGGCTCACACTCTAGCTAACATTCACTCCACATCTATCTTTGGTGCATCAGGTAGCCCTCTCCCTCTACGTACCGGTTCTCAATGAAAGCACCAATGATAGGTACCTAAGTCCAAGAGAGTCCAACTTAAAAGACATACCTGATAGGTGAGATAACACATTAAGCTTAAGTACCACTACACACTCTTGTGTGCAACCGATGTGGGATTGAATCAATGCATGTAATGAAAAATCTCAAAGAAAATCGAATATAAATCAAATTACCTAAAAACTTTAGTATTTTAAAACCATTTAATTTTTATAGCTATGAATCAAAATAAATAAAATGAGTTTACATAATTAAATAAAAATAATATGTTATATTTAACTATATTTTTATTTTTCTTCATGTTTCTTTCCTTCTACTACAACAAAAAAAATTGAAATTAGTAGCGTTTTATGCACGTCGTTAAATAGAGGCAGTTAGAGACATAAAAAACCTTGAGTACAAATTAAGTAGAGCCCAATTTAGTCTCACAAAATGGAAAACAGGAATAACTAAGTCTCAAATCGAAAAACGGAAATAGGTCGGTCTCTTATTAGAGAAACTTTCCATCTCACAGACCTATTTCTGTCTCTGATTTGAGACGGAATAAAATCCGTCTCTAATTTGAGACGGAATAAAATCTGTCTTTAATTAGAGACAGATTTTCCATCTCTAATTAGAGACCGACCTATTTTTGTCTCTGATTTGAGACATAAATCATTATGTCTCAATTTAGAGATGGAATTTCCTTCCCCATTCAAAGACCGACCAATTCCGTCTCTAATTTGAGACATAAGTAAATCCGCCTCAATTTAGAGATGAAATTTCTTTTCCGTCTCTGATTTGAGACGGAATTTTTGTCTCTGATTATACCTCTTGAAAAAAAAATATATGAGACTAAAAAATTCAAAATATATTTGTCCCTCAAAGCAATCTAGGTTTTTTCCCTAATATTTGTTTTATTTTAGAAAATATCCTATTTGTCCATCTATATTTCAGTCCTATAATATCTATGAATTTTTTTCTACTTTTTATAAGTAGTGTTTGTAAAAAAACATAAAATGAATAAAAAGAAGTAAATAATTTGTTTTTTAAATAGAAAGTCTAGAATCACAACATATACTAGTTAGCCTAGTCCAAAATCATACCCCAATAACAATAAATTATAAAAGGATCAAAAATTTTCCCCACATCATATCCAAGGAAAAAAAAATCTTACAAATATGCGCAAATAAATTATAAATTAGTCCTTTTAGTTTTACAAAATTAATTAATTAAGCTTTCTTAATTCAAAAACCAACAATTAAGTTTTTTATCTACTATTGTTGACTATGATTAATTTAAAATTTGTTTTAATTTTTAAAAAATGTCAAATTTTGTGGCGAAAACCAGGGAATTAAGATTTGACAACCTATCAACCTACGAATACTCGTGGATGTCGGAGTAACCCACGACACTACTCAATCGAAATGAGTCTTCTTTGCCTTGGGAGCTCTACCAAATACCACTGTCCCAAGCAGTTTACAATGACCACCAGGGTCCATGCGAGTAAAATAATTGATCACTTAGATTTGCATCAATACTCACAAAATACATCAACTATATTACCATAGTTCAGGATTGTAAATCACTCTTAATTCAACATATATTAAATGTATATTCTAATACATGTCATACAAAAGTCTCTACCAAAGCCACAATCCGGCTTTCTTCTACTTGTGACCTCTAGTGGCGCCAGTCATCTATGCACTCCTTGTGCACGAAATAGTGATCCCTCGACGGGGTGAGCAAGCCTAATAGTGATAATTTCCTCGTGAGTTACTCCCGCCTAATGCACATGTCATAGCAAAAACAATCACACTCAAGCAAATACATGATCCTACTTAAATGTCTACATGCCCCGATCCCGTGTATCGAGTCCTCAGAACCCCCTCACACATGCCTAAGCCAAATACGGTAAAAATACGAGTTTTCAAAGCAAAGTTCTGAAAACTTCTTTACCAAGATGATAAGAACATTGGACTACCCTCAGGCGAATCTTGGATAACCTTCGAAACAATTCATGGGCCTCAGGCGAATTGTTGGACAATCTCCCAACACACAATTCTGGAAAATCTTGAGTGAAATTCTTTCTGAAACATTTTCCTTTTACTTTCTTTCATGTCATGCACTCCTCCCTAATATTATAGGGTGCGGTGTACATATGGAGATGCATTATGCCAATCTGACAACTCATGCTAATATATAAAAATATGTATATATTAACATAATTAATTCACACAATTCATGTTATTAAATTCACACCAATAACACCAAGAATTAGCTCACATGGGCTAATTAGCAAATAAGCAATTCATTTTGAATCACTCAACAACTTCAAAAACAGCACCAAAATCACATGAACGGTGAAGCCCTAAATTCGACCTTTGTTCCACGGCTTCCTGATAGATATTTTCTCACAAATGGTTCAATGTTTGGGAGCCAAAAAGTGCAGCTAAATCAAGCCTCGGAGATATACCTAACCATTCACATGGCCCTTAGCCAAAGAATATAAGTAGGAAAAGATCCTACCTCTTTGCTTCTTGCTCGTCGAACCGACGGTCCCGGCTTGGCTGAAATCTGAGAGAGTCACACCTTCTACTTCTCTCTCTAGAATCTGGATCCAGCCTCTACTGCACGATTTTTGCTTTCATTTGGAGAAGAAAACTATTCTTTTCTTTTGTCTTATTCTCATTTCACTTTTCATTAATTCCCATCTTATCCATTTACTTAACTATTTGACACTTGGCTTAATCTAAGCCATTAATCTTCATCCTCTCTCTAATCATGCAACATGTGTCACATGAGTACATGTAGTAGGTGACTTTTGTAACATCACATGTCTTTCACAAGCCGTTTTACGACACCCGACACTTGGTGCCTTGAAAAACGTGAAATTTCGACTATCTCGTAATTCGACAAAATTCGACGTGGTAACTAGATTTCGCGAGACGATTCCAATGGTGAAATACGTTTCATCATCCAAGATGTAGAAAAATTTCGGATTTTGACCGAAATTACCATTTTACCCTTTTTCATAAAATTAGAATTTTCTCAGGTTTTACATTCTCCTCGCCAAAGAATTTGATCACGAGAAATTCTGTGCAATCTAGCAGACACATGCATATGCAGCGTGCTATGTTATGTATGTAAACTAGTCATTTAAGTATTAAAAGACTAAACCACGTACCTTCATCCCTAAACAAGAAGGGATAGGTGGCCCGCATCGTGTCCTCGCGCTTCCATGTTGACTCCTCCACTCCACGGTGTTGCCATAGCACCCTCACTAGCCTCACGGTCTTGCGTCGTAAAACCTGATCCCGGCTATCCATAATGCACACTGGTCCCTCCTCGTAGGTCCCATCAGTGTCAACCTCAATCTCTCCCCAATCCACTACATGTTTGGATAAGATTATTACCTCCCAGGAACATTGAGGCGTGAAATACCTCGTGGACACGACATGTTGGGGCGGTAAGGCCAACCTGCACGATGCCTTCTGATGCCTACTCTGTGATATCTCGAAGGGTCGATAAACCTGGCGTGCTTCCTAAACTTCTTAGAACCTAACCCTCCTCTCTTAGGCATCACCTTTAAGAAGGCGTGATCTCCCACCTCAAACTCTAAAGGTCGGCGTCTTTGCTCCGACATAGCTCTTACGTCGGCTACGAGCCGTGCGAGAGGCGATGTCGTATCAGCTTCTTCTCGAAAGGTGTCTCTAATCGAATCGAGGACAGTGATGGAGCTCTCTCCGCCTCGGTCCAACATATCGAACAATCTTGCATGGCCTCCCACACAATGCCTCATATGGTGCCATCTGTATACTTGCCTGATAACTTGTAGGTGAATTCCACTAAGGGCAAATGCTCTTCCCAGCTACCCTTATAATCCGGGATGCATGCTCACGACATGTCCTCTAACACCTGTATGGTCCTCTCTAGCCCGACCATCGTCTTAGTGAAGTGTACTCATGGTCGATTTGTGTGCCTATAACCTTTTGAAACTCTTCCAAAAGTCGCGTCGTAAACCTCGGTTCTTTATCGAACACTATGAATCACCCCGGTACTCCATGTTTGAATGATCTCTAGGATATACAGTGGCAAAAATCTCTCAATGTGAAGGTCATCCGCACGGCTAGAAAATGTGTCGACTTCGTGAGCCAGTCCAATATCACCCATACCGCATCATGTCTCCGTGGTGTCCGTGGCGTTCGTGGCAAGTGGGTCACAAAATCCATCGTGACGTGCTTCCACTTCCACTCAGCCACCTCCAATGGCTGAAGTATCCCTATTGGCTTATGATGCTCAGCCTTAACTTGTTGACACGTGAAACATCGTCGAACAAAGTCCCCTACGTGTCTCTTCATCAGCTCGGTAATGCTGGCGGCGAAAGATCTTGGTACATCTTCGTGCCACCTAGATGCCTGACAAAATTGAGCTTGAGTTAAACTCCCTGAGTCTCCTCTCAAATCGGTCAGGCGGGAGCCACTGCAATCCTCTATATGAAGACTACCATCTACGTGGACGGTCCAGCCCACCTAAATCTGTGCTTGTTTGTCTGCAGTCACGATGGACACTATCTGGCGATCTGTCTGTCCCACAGGACTCAATACTCTGCTCAACAGAGGCGGTGTAGCTACTAAACTCCCCAACGTACCCTGTGCCTACTTGCGATACTGTAGCCTAAACTGTCCCACAGTCTTGATCATCCGCCACTCTGAGGCTATGCTGTGATACTCCGTGACCCAGATTGAGTGCATCGGCCACCACATTTGCATTACGGGATGGTAATGCAAAGTGGTCATAATCCTCTAGAACTCATCCATCTGGTGCCTCATGTTGAGGTCAGATTGAGTGAATATACTTGAACTTTTTTATTGGTCTAAGTACACCTTGAACTGTTCGCCATATAAATAGTGGCGCCAAATCTTCAAGGCGAAGACTACGGCCGCCAACTCCATGTCGTGTGTGGGGTAGTGCGCTCATGATTCTTCAGCGGCGGAGACCATAAGCCTACCCTCCCAGGCTGCATCAAAACACATCGGTCGACCCTCGGGCATCTGTGCACCTATGTACCCCTGTCTCTGTCAAGGACTATCGAATAGAGCTGAAATAAGCCTCTTTTCAACTCTTTGGAATGCCTCCTCGCATCTGGTCATCCCACTCCAAAACTTGACCTCTTCAGGGTCCAATCTGGAGTATGAATTCTACGCTAATCGGGAGAATCCTCCAATGAATCTCTTGTAGTAACCAGCCAATCCCGAAACAGTATCTTGAAGGCCCGGCTTCAGCCTCTCAGCTCATCATAGCCTCAACCTTCTCTGGGTCCACTGACACGCTTGATGTTGACACCACGTGTCCTAAAAATCTCACCTCGATGGCCAAAACTGCACTTCTGAACTTGAGTGTGCGGTTGTGGTCTCTCAGACAAGCTGTAATACAATCCTCAAAATGATACTCATGCTCCCGGCTCCATAGAGTGGGAGTAGATCAAATGTCATCCTGAGACTACGACAAACTGATCTAAATAGGGTTAGAATACCTTATGCATAAGGTCCATGATCTTTGCTGGCTCACATTACGTCAATCCAAAGACATAACAATGCTTCAAAGTGCCCATAACTTGTCCTAAAACGTTGTCTTAGGATATCATCTTTCTAACCTCAGCCGATGGTAACCGATGCGAAGATCTCTAGCTCTTGGATGAGCCTAGCGCCTCTCAGTGATCAAACAAATCATCAATCCTCGGCAGTAGTGCAGATTCTTGTCAGTAACCATAACTCATTTGTATGTCAATGCACGGTCGAAGGGGTCTTGTCCTTCTTCTTCGTAAACGACCAGAACTTGTGGTGAAGTGCTCAAGTTCTAATGAACCCACAGTCGGTAACTCTGTATTTGGACTGCGAGTTCTGCAACTCAGCTGGTGCCATCTGTGCGAAGTCATAGAAGATGGAGTGAAGTACAAAGGTGTAACCGATAAAAGTCTACAACCCTCTGCTTGGAGGCAATCCGGAGTAGCTCATCGAGGAAAAACATCCTCATACTTAGCGGACTGTAAGGAGATCTAAATTCCGATTATACCTTGTCCTCCCGGGAGTAAGGCTTACTTCTTGACAGCCAGCGTCATGACACGGACTGCGACACAGCAGCATGGGGCAAAATATCATGCTTGTCCCCTGAGCCTAACACGAGTACCATCTGCGTGTAAAGCGATAACCCTTCTACGTTCATAATCAATACTGACTCACGTAGCTGTCAGCAATCCATCCCCAGCAGGGATGACGTCAGTTTCGACATGTCCGCTGACCTTCAAGTCTCTTGTGGTAAGTCTGAGATCTCTAACTTCGCAACCATGACAACATATCATCCCTATCCTCGCCTAATCCTAGGGAGAACTCACATCTAAAGGGGGCTCCTCCAAGGCCTCAACCTCTAAGCCCAACTCTATCTTCTTGATGCAACAATTAATGAATGCGAAAACCTTGCTTATAATCAAATAACACTCTTGCCCATAGGCGAGATAGCAAAACGTACCATGTATGGCCCAGTTTGTCTGGCGGCTCGGTCGGTGAGTAGAGATGGCATAGATGCACTTGAGACCCCCCGACGTCCCTACTTGTGTGCCTCGTCCTCTGCCTCGGCCCGTAACCTGGCCTCTCGGGCTTGCCTGCGTAACGGGAGGTGCAGTGCAGCTCCCGAGGAGGCGAGCGGCTCCTACGCTGTGCGGGCTGTGGAGAAATATCTTCCGTATCATATCCTATCCTCTGTGGCCCAGTGGGTTGTCCTAAAACCACAGGATCCTGTCTGCAGGGCAATCCCTCTGATATGTAAGACTCTTTGGAAATGGTACTTTTATCGCCTAGTCTAATTGGCAACCTTGATCTATCCTTGGCCCGGATGGCCGCGGCCTTGGAATCCACGTGAACTAGACGCCCTGAGCTGCTTCCCCGAACTAGAAGAAGACTAACTCTCCTTCCTTTTGCTACTAACATCCACATCCCGAGTGCTCCGAGCATCCTCGATCTCTCTCTCTATGGTCAGGGTTGTCCCAACCATGGAGTCCGTATCTGTGGCGAAGTCTACAATCCCATACCCGAATGGACAACTTCAGCCCATTCTGGATCTCTTGACCTTGGCCATGTCATTGACATGATCATCGACAAAATGAAATTTGTTTCCATGAATCTGGTTACCTGCTGTGCGGTCATAGTCCCTGCTTCAGCTCTGGAACTCTGAGCCTTCGCAATGACGGTATCCGAAAATCGCCTTATGAAAGATCATGGAACTCTACCCATGTTGTTGCCTCTAGATCTTTGAGGTCTTTGCCCAGTTCCACCATACTTGGGCCTCACCCTCTAGTAGGCAGCTAGTCGATCAGTCGTGTGGAGGTAATCTCGCAACCTCCAACGCCTTCGACTATAGACAGTGGTCTACCACCGTGGATCTCCTCCCCCTGAATATCGGAAGATGATGTGCTGATCTCTGGAGTTTACTCGGGAACCTCATGGCTGCCTGTTGCACTGCTGTGCAATAGCGATAACTTATAATCCCTCTGACACCTGTGAGCCTCTTGGTCAAATGCGGTGGTGCTTGGCTAGCACCCCGTGGGCGCCCTCCGTCCTCGCTCTCGACAGCCATCTACATGTAAATGGCAGTTAATATTCAATCACGGTATCTCTAGGGGGTGTAGTCTGACCCCGAGACACTGTCGCATACTAAGTAAAATATTCCATACACTATGTCCATGCATTCATAGGTAATGTAAGACAATAATTTAATATATTAAATCATATGCAACAAAAATTTTATTTTTTATTTTGTTTCATTTTTATTTTATTTCATTTTACTTTTTAAAAAAATTTAAAACCTCGTGAGCGATTAGCTCATGAACGGTGTCAAAAAAAGTGACTGAGCGGTGTCTGAGTTCTGAGTCAAGGCGGGTTGGGTGCACCTGAACCAGTGCTTGGCGTGTAATGCCAGGCATGGCGTAATCGTGGCGCATCTTGGTAGTATCGTGATGAAGCGCCTGGGCGCCGTGTCACAAACCATACCACGCGCGATGTCGTGGCGTGTCGCTCACGCTGCCGCGTGCTATTGGCACATAAATATCGCGGCGTATTGGCGACACAAAGTAGTGTTGCGGGCCCCTTCGATCCTGATAAAATTTGTATCACAACCCTAGCCTGCATGTGCAACAACGTCTTGGGTGTGTGTGACTGCCGCCAGTGTTACGACCCCCAGCGCGCTGTCGTGGCGCATTGTTGCGTACGTATCGCGGCTCCTGAGCGTGTTATTATCGCGACCAAGTCGGCCCCCTCAGCCACGATACAAAATTTGTATCACGACCTTCCACAGTCGAGCCATGCATGACGATGCCATGGTAGTATCGTGAAACCATATCGTGGCCTCATCCCGGTCGTCTCGTGGCCGAGTCCCTGCGTGCTTGCTCTTGTGTCTTCACCCACCGGGCCTGTGTCACGATACACTCCATTGTATCGTGACTCAGCCTGAGAAACGAAATGTGTAGTAACCCGTCAAGCGCATACGGCGGTTTTTTCATCTTTTTTTTTTTTCATTTTTTTTTCATTTGTTCCACCTACTGGAAGACTAAAAAAATATATATATATTTTTCATTAGAACAAATAAATTTAATAAAAAATTTATTATTCCCTAGGTTTACACCTTTGTAAAACCTCGAGAAAAAATTTCTTCAATACCTTTTTTTTCTATATGTGCTATTCACCGAGCTTTAAATCACCTAACATGACACACAATCACACATCACACAACAATCCTTGAGTGCACAAGGAATCGTGATCAACTTAGTCTTATCAAGTCTAGTGTCATTATACCCAGCTTATTGATGCTAAGCTATACTTTAGTATCAGGTGTTCAACTCTAGGTATTTATAAACCTAGGCTCTTATACCAGTTGTGAAGCTGGTATTAGGACTAAACTTATGGATACACCCACCAAGCTCCCAAGTAATCGTTAACTTTGACGCTGCGATACCAAGTGCCAACTCCCAAAAAACTCGGGGTTCGTTAACAACTTAGTCGACTGCGGAATAACGTGGATGTCGGGTAACCCGACACCACTACAATCAGTGAGTCTCCTTTGTGCGGGGGGCTCTACCTAAATCTAACCATATCCCAAACATTTTACAATGACCACACCGAGGTCCACATGCCGGGATTAAATAATTGGCCATGGACCCTGCACATGATACTCACAAAATGCATCAACTATATTACTAGTTCAAGAGTTATTAAATCACTCTTATTCAACATATATTAAAATGTACAATTTCTAATACATGTTATACAAAAGTCTCTACCAAGCACAGCCGGTTTTCTTCTAAACTAGGCCTCTAGTAGCGTCGTCCTCTGTACCTCATATACTTGAAATAGTGAGTCCCTCAGCGGGGTGAGCAAAGCCAGTGATATTTCCTCGTGAGTTACTCCTCACCTAAGTGCACATGTCATGGCAAACAATCACACTCCAAGCAAATACATGATCCTACTTGAATGCCCATGCTAATCCCATGTCTCGAGTCCTCATAGACTCCTCACACATGCTAAGCAAATGCGAGTAAAAATACGAGTTTTCAAACAATAACTTTTGTTCTGAAAATTTCTTTGTAAAGATTGATAAAGGAATTGGACTACCCTTTGGCGAATACGTTTGGATAACCTTAGAAACAATTCATGGGCCCTTCCGGCGTGGAATTGTTGGACAATATCCCAACACAATTCTCGGAAATTCTTAGTCAAATTCCTTTCTAAACATTTTCCTTTTTACTTTCTTTCATGTCATATGCACTCACTCTAACTATTCTAGGGTGCAGTGCATATGGAATGTATTATGCCAATCCCAACAACTCATGCTAATATATAAAATATGTATATATTAACATAATTAATTCACACAATTCATGTTATTAAATTCACATCAATAACACCAAAATTAGCTCACATGAGCTAATTAGAAAATACAAGCAATTTATTTTGAATCACTCTACAACACAAAAATCGCATCAAAAATCACGTGAACAGTGAAACCCTCGGGTCGACGTTCCGCATTCTGATAGATATTTTCTCCGCTCGGTTCAAATGTTTTGAGGCCCAGGAAATTACGGCTAAATCAAGCCTCGAAATATCCACCCCAACCATTCACATGATGTAGCCAAAGAATAACACAAGTTGGAAAAGATCCCTACCTCTTGGAGTTGTGGAACTCCACCAAATGGGTTCCCACGGCCAGCCTCGCGTAGATCGACTTGCTTACAACGCTCAGTTGGCAGACGGTCAGAACATTGAGGAAAATCTAAAGAGAAGTCACACCTTCTCTCTCTAGTATCTGGATCCAGCCTCTACTACACAATTTTTTCTTTCATTTGGAGAAGAAAACTATTCTTCTCTTTTGTCTTATTCTCATTTAACTTTTCATTAATTCTCATCTTGTCCCTTTACTTAACTATTTGACACTTGACTTAATATAAGCCATTAATCTCCATCATCTCTCTAATCATGCAACATGTGTCACATGAGTACATGTAGTAGGTGACTTTTGTCACATCACATGTATTTCACAAGCCGTTTTACGGCACTCGACACCCGGTGCCTTGAAAAACGTGAAATTCAAGCGTCTGGTCGATGAGGTCGATGTGGTAGCTGAATTTTTGTGAGACGATTCCCGAGTAATCCGTTTTGTCATCCGAGATCTAGAAAAATTTTGATTTTGGCCAAAAGTATCATTTACCATTTTTCGAAAATTAGAATTTTCAGGGTTTTTACAAATTTGCCCATCAATATTTATATATATATATATATATATATATATATATATATATATATATATATATATATATATATATTATTTTATAAAATGTTTGGGAAAAAAATAAAAGGAATACAAAGAACTGAATAATTAGTTTTGAAATAGAAATAACTGATTAATTTACTCAACTACGAACTTATCTTTTTTTTTTTTGAAAAAATAACCTTCAAGAAATGGGACATATATTAGGCATAATTAGAAATAGCAATGGAAGTAATTAAATGATTAATTAATTAGTGTAACTAATTTTGACAAAACAAATGTATTTTGAAATACTTAAATAAAAATAAAGACTCTTTATTCTCTTGAATATGATCAAATTCTATTGTTAATAGAAAAATAATGAAGAGGGTGGTAGAAATAAGGCGCTTAATTTAAGTGCGGTCTAGTTGGGCCTAACTTTGACCAGCCCGAAATTAAGTACATTTGGGCTCTAATTTTACTAGTGTATTGAATTAAGCGATCTTGTGGGTTGGCCGAGTTTGCAAAGTTAAAAAAACCCTTATTTACTTTACTTATCCTTCCAGGCCCGTGAGGCCTGACTTAATGGTTAAAGGATTGGGCGAGGCACCTAGAAGAAATTGGTCCAAGTTTACATGGGAACACAAGTTTGTAATTGAGTGAATAGATGTTAAATAAAAATAAATAAATAAATAAATAAAGAATTTTTGAAGAGAAAAATAAATTTATTGATTCAAACTAGCAATACATCGATGGAAACATAAAATCAAAATCGTTGAAAACCATAGATGATGAAACAACATTCAGGTTAATAACATATTGAATCGGCTCAAAGTCTATATATTTTATAGTTGAGCTTACACATTTGATTTTATTGTTGTTACCATAATACCCATGATTCAAGTTATGCAGCATATTGACGATCATTGCTTTGATTTCTTGTTGGTGATAAGATATATTTTGCTTGTCTGAATCGTTCTCAAACAAATAAATGTCACACAAAGACGACGATAACCACACGTCGTAGGAAAACGATGACTAAAACATGAAAAAACAAGTGAAAACCCATATCTCATGGAATAACCATTTTATTGAGGAAGAAAATGATGTGGAGAGGTGTAGATGAGTGATTTCAGATCAATATTGACCAAATAATCACTGTTCATTGCTAAAAGGAAAAGAGGCTAACCAATAAAAAGTTGAGAGAAAAATAGGCTAATATGTTATATGGGTATGGTTTTTTCCAAGGAAAAAAAAAACATGATAGAAAGTAGGACTGACAATTTGTGTTCGTGGGTCGTGTCAATGACAGGTTTTCTAATATATTCACCAATCTAAATACGATACGAATAATAAACATATTAGAAATCACGACCCAATTAATAATCATATAACACGATACGACACTAGTAAATCATTTATTAACTTAGTAATTTAAAATAATATAAATTATAATTAATGCATCAATGTTTAATAATTAACGGATCAAATTCGTGTTATGTGAATTGACACGAATTTAACTCGTTTATTAAATGGGTTATATGGGTCAATATAAATTTGACAAAAACATGATTATACTCAACTTAAACCCGTAAAAATCATATCTGACTCATGTGGAGTTCATGAGCAGTGTTAAATTTTAATCGGGCCCCTAATTAGAAAGGGGAAAGAAGAAAATGGGTCGGGTCCAGTTTACATTGTGGGAGTGTAAAATGTTTTTATTGCGGGTGTTGTAAATTTGGGAAATGTCGAAAAAAGAGAAACTACGCTTGATTTTTGCAAATGTTTAATCATATAAAAAGGGTTTAATGTTTTAAAAAAAAAAATTTCCCACCATGTTTAATAAGATTTTAATGGAAAACATAACTGTATAAATGGGTTCACTCCACGAATTCACTTTTAAAAAGGGTTTAAAAGAAATGTTTTCTCCAAGTGTAGGAGTGCGGGAGATCCCTCGGGTTAGGAAAGGAAATCATGGTTAGGTCCTTAGTGACTTTATGCAGCCAGATTAACACTTTATGCTTGTTGATGAACCTCTTGGGTGGTTGGTTTAACCATCATATGTGTAGATGGGTAGAGGAAGTAAGGAAGGAGGACACCATGGAGGAAGAGATAATAACAATAGAGCTTGGAGAGAGTCATTGATGAGATAAATCATGTACCAAAGACCCCTGAGACATGGCTTCCCATGATCTGGGTTACAAATTCATGATACAACCATCACCTCCTCCGTCAGCACAGGCACCACAACAATTTGAAACTAGCTCTGCATCAACATATGTTGCTAAATCTATAAATATTGAGACCAACACTGATGGTGCTTCTAGAATTGACCCTAGAGATGTAATCACTATTGAGAAAAGAGAGTAAGCTTTTATTAACTTAATTTTCTTTTAATAATGCCAATAGAAGCAGGTATTGTATTAACATGCCATAAGCATTACTATCCATCAATGTAGGAAATTTAGTTACAACTCAAGTGCTTTAATGAAAGATAGTCATAATTGATCACATTTAATTGATTGACATGTACCAATACACTAGAATACTCACAGTTTTAAGTAATCAAATGTGGAAGAATTGGGTAGAAAGAGTCTACTTTATTATTTTTTTTCTTTTGGTTTTTGTTTTAGATTAGCTAGTCAAGCCCATCATCCTCATCATTTTTCTTAGAATTGGCTAGAGTTGGAGCTATCCCATTAATTACTTTAATCACTTAACCAGCATAAGAAGGTTCAAACATAAACACTTGTCCTGCTTGTATATGAGTGCGGGGATAAAATGTATGTTCAAGTCATTTCGGTAAATTTTAAACCAATTGCATTTAATTATCAAATCTAATCATGATTAATATCATTATAAAATGATTTCTTTTATTTGTTTTAATATTATTAAGTCTTTTCAACCTTTGAAACTAACAAGAAAGTAATTTTCATCATAAGTTGTGCCTCGAAAAATGCTCACGAGATGATCACTAAGACTTTTCGGCGGCGACTTCATAAGGACGGGTATACTTGGAAGAACATTCCTTGGAACACTAAGGATTTTTTATTTTGAGGATTTTAAAGGCAATATTTCTTTCCAAACATATTGTAATTTTTAAAATATAAAATGAGTTTGTACTAACTATTTGTTTTTCAAATTTATAGAAAATATTTACCGATGGGATCAAAATAAGTGGCATATTCGGGGATTCTTTGGGAGAAATAGTCAACTATTAAGAGTCTGAGAGTTTCCATTTGGACCATTAAGGCATAAATAAGTGGAGCCTATGTTTCGTATTTGGAAGTAGATGATGGATTCAATAAGCCTAAGTACATAGCAGAGTCACGACAAAACAAGCTAAATCGACAGCTGGGTGAACACGCCACTCATCTGGAGGATCATCACACATTCTTCACATGCAAAAGCAGCATAGTTGAGTTTTTCTGATAAGAAATTTTGTTACAATAATATTTTAATTGTGTGATCACATTATATGCATTTTTATTTTGAACTCACTTGCGAGAACAAAGTTTGGGAAAAAACCTACATACTACAGTTTATTCGCAATCATACTAAAAGGAGTGTTGGCTCATTCGTCAATGAGAAAGCTAAGCTTTGAATGTTAGCATCTTAATTAAAATTTATCTTTATTATATTAATGGTTAATTCTTTCATTATAAATTTATAAATTCTAATGTGATGTGTTGTTGAGCGCGGGGATGATTTTATTTGACTCACGGGAGAATGTCCCAACCAAAGAGGGTCATCGAACCTCGTCGAGTTTATGACAATGAAATTTTTGTTAAAAATGTCGGGAGAGTGAAGAAATCGAGACTATATGGTATTGGCTTTGAAATATCAACGTACTATAGCATTGCCTCTTTTAGTGGCACTTCACCTATGACAAGTCATAGTCATGAGTTAGAGGATCAGTGCGGCAAGAAAGAGAATAAGTTATTGCATTGATTGGTTTGAAGTTTGTAGGACCAACACAAAAATACGGGGCAAAACAAAAAAAAAAATGCGGGAGGAGATGCATGAACCATCACGAGGAGATGCAAAGCAGTGCGAGGCAGATGAAATCCACAGTTGGCTGCTTTTTCGTTGTACTCTAATGTAAGCTAGTGACAATGATCGATGCTTCATTTGACACTAATATTACCATTTTGTTATTTAAGAATACTATTGATTTTATCATTAATTAAAAGTATTGTGTATTTCAACTTGTTTAATGATATCTATTAATTTAATTAACTGTTAAAGTACATCTTAATGATCTCATATAATTGACTTTGAATGACAACAAGATCGATATGAAAAGTCAAGACATGTCAGTAAAAAATATTAGTTTATATAGACATAATAGAAACAAAATATTTAGTCTCTGATTAGAAATAGGGCAATTTTCCATCGAGATGCGAGGCGGCTTGACGGAAAATTTCGAGTCTCTAATCCCGAACGGAAAAAATTAAGTCTCTGATAAGAGACAAAATGTTTTCGTCTCTGATCGAGAGCCAGAAATATTGCGATCTCGAGAGAGCGTAATCAATGATCGATCCAAAGGCGAATTTGAGATCGAAAATTCCCTGTGTGATTAGAGACGGATTTATTTCGGTCCCTGATCAGAGACAGAACAAATATGTCTATGATTAAAAATGGAATTGGTCTTAGGTGAGGCGATAATAATACATCTCTAATTAGAAGACAGTGAAATCCATGCAGTGTTTTTAAGACGAAAATTCCGTCTCCTAATCGCAGTCACAAATTTCGTTTCTAGCGGATTAGAACGAGAATAATCGTCTCTAAATGAAGGTTTCTTTGTAGTGCCTTTTGTCAAAATTCTAGTTTCATTGCCCATTTGAATTTGTTTGCTGATGAATTAAGCTATGTAGCATGCTTCAATTAAGAGGTCAACTATGAAAAATGAGGTTATAAATTTGGTTGGGGTGTGTTTCTCATATGATAGGGGATAAGGTACATCAAATGCCTGTGTTTTGGTGAGGTGTAAATGGTAAAGTTAATCATGAGTTGTCGAGCTCAACTCTTAGAATCTCAGTCAACTCGAAGTTGTCGAGTCTTCGAGTTCAGGTAGTTGCAGTAGCTGTTGGGTTGAGTTCGGTATCAATAACGGGGGGGGAGGGGGGGGAGGCTTGAAGTTGTTCGTGAGCTTTACTATTTTATTAATCGAGTTGAGTTTGAATATAACTATTTTTTTTTAATTGATTCGAGCTTTATCTAGGCGGGTTCGAGTAACTCGACTATTTTTCGAATCGAGTTTCAAACATTTGAAAAAAAAGTTCGATCGAGTTCAAGTCGAGTTCGAGTTTTTTAACAAAGTCGAGCTCGAGCTTGGCTTTGCATCGACTTGACTTGATTACACCCCTAGTGTTTGGCCATATGTCTAACTTTGCCCCTTAATGTTTTTCCGGGTCCACCATTGCCCCTAAAGTTTATTATGCAGCTTCCAATGCTCTTGTTGCCTTTATATTAACCACATGAACAACAGCTCTCTAACGATCTTTGATATGGGGGCTCTTGTGGCAATTGTTGTGAAATTTATCAACATTTACACATGTTAACCTTCTTATGTACTGAACTTTTTCCCCAAATTGGATCGTTTGATACCTCGATTAGAGCCCTAATTCTTCTACATTTCTTCCCCGAGTTCTTCCCCAAAATTGCAGATGGTGAAACTAAAAATTGCATTCTGAAGCCAATTTGCAAAGGTAAGCGGGTAAAGCCCCTTGAATCTAGATTTCCTCAAATTCATACTAAAATCAAAACCTTAAAGAAAAGATTTTCCCCTAAATTTTCCCTCCTTTCATAAACCAGTGATTTCTTTCATGAGAATGGTTTGCATCATCTTCAAGCTTCACTAGGGGACACTGTCATGATACTGAGTACGAGGAGCAAATCATCTTGTGCTACTATGGTTTTCGAGCTAACTTGTGGACACCTTAGTAGGAAGCCAACCTAGGCACGAGGTTCTTCTCTTGTTCAAAATTCAAAGTAAGTGTTGATTTTTCTTTTTTTTTCTTTCTTTTTATTGTAAATTATCAAACGAATGTTACATGAATGTTCATCTTTCTTTTTTTTTTTGCTAATTTATTAGTTGAATATTTCATCTTTCAAACCAAAAAAGTTGAATCATTTTACTTGCCATTTCCACTCTGCATTTTGATCCTAGACAAACCAAATATATAGAGAAAAACAAAAAGCAAAGAAAGTTGTTTTTGAATACTTTGGAAAAATAATTTGTTTGTGACAGTGTGACATCCATGTATTAATAAAATAGCAATAATAAAATAATAATAATTATTGATTAGACGCGTTTTATAGAAAACCTTAACTTCCTTTTCTTTCATTTTTTTTTATTTGTTAGTCTCTTTTCCTTTATTAAGAAAGTTAGTTTTATCTGTCACCCTCTTTTTCTTACTTATATGATACTGACAATTTTATCATTTATTGAACACTTATTTTTCACACTTATATAATATGCACAATTGCTGTCAAAAAATATTATATTGACAATTTTAACATTTAATATCCACGACGTGAACATTTTGTTTTCTCACTCACACGAATTTTCTGTCCGCAATACCCGCAAACATTTTTTCTTATATTTCTTGCCAACTCTCTATGATTGCACACAATTAATCACGGTTCTTGATGGGTGAATTACCAGTGTATATAACGGCTTTTAAAACTTCATTCTGTCCGATGTGGGACACCAATAGAAATTTTGATTTAAAAAGTAATCTTGCTCCTTCATATCTGCTATTTACTTGGAAACAAATTGTGAATCTTTGCGAGTTATGTTATAATTTTAGAACCAAACCTTACCATTTTTCCTAAAATTACTTAGAAAGAGAGGTATGTGTAGAATTTGGATTTAATATGAATAGCATTGGCATACATCCTCCCTCATATGCATCTTGATCTCATATCATATTACGTGGGATGGTTAAATTAAGTACAAACTATCAAATCAACAAATGAGAATTAATTTATTTTAAATTTGCAAGGAGACAATTCGAATCCAGAACATCTTATCAAACTAAGATCGTCACAATTTTACCCAAGCGATAACTCTCGAAGACAAAGGATCAGTTTAGTTCTTGTATTTCTTGTTCACTTGCAAGCGAGTTTTTTGAAAACACATAGAACACAATTTTGATGTACTATGAAAACTTTTTTTTTTCTGTGAATTTTATTTCTCTTTTATGTTTTTCATAACAAAAACACATTGGAAACCAAATATGTTTTTCCTATTTTTCTTGATCTTCTTGTTTTTTTATAACAAAATCAGTTTTAAAAAACAGACACGAACATACCCTTTTTTTTCTAAAATTACTTCAAAAAGGGGTGGTACACTCTTATTCTTCCTTAATACACATAGAAACTTTCTTATCTAGCTACCATGCATAGACATGGAGATCACTTCTCCTTATTCAAATACTTAACCAACTCATCAATGTAGCTCTGATGCAACTTCCGGTCACCAAAAATGGCGGCTGCTTCTCTTGCACGAGCCCGCAGTTTCTCTCCTTCCTCCATCACCATTGCTAGGCTCAAAGATTTGGCTATGTCATCCCTGCTAAATGATCCATCCTCCCTTCACAAAGCTTCCACTGCCACACCTTCTCCACTAGTAGCCTTGCATTCAGCCCTTGATCGATGATAAAAGGCAGTACAATAAGAGTGTGACCAAATTGGAGAGTTTCAATTACTGAACCCCACCCTGAGTGTGACGAATATGCAAGGGTGGCCTCCAGGGTGACAAATTGGAGACGCACTCTCCAGAAAGCGCTTCAAGGGTTGTTTTAGTAAAGCGTAAGCATCCTTCAAGTACTTGATTTTCTCGAAGGAGAGGTCGAGGGTGGCCTCGCAGCCTGCCGGCAGTCCCGGAACCGCCGGTAACGGCAGCGTCACCAAGTCGATCAGCGGCGTTACGGTTGGCGAAAGCTTAGGGAGCCTCTGAATGTATTTTGGGGTTGATATGAATGAGACATGAATTCCAGATTCAGCCAAAGCTACGGCTAGCTGAAGTTGTGGGATCATGTGGCCAAACGCCACCCATGGAACCATCACTACATGCATATTTACAGCAATAAAACAAAATGAAGAAAAACTTTAGATGATGCTACAACCTGGGTAAAACAGATGTCAATTTATAATGATGGCAACAACCAATGCTGACTGTTCGATGCCTTCCCGCCAACCCGCAACCCCTATTGCTGACTCTTGTATAAATATTATTCATCTAATAAATAAATATCAACATTTCAAAAAACATTCTATAAATTTGATTTTCTTTTTAAAAATAACTCTAATTCATTGTTTTTTTTTTTTTTATCAAATTTGTATTTACTTAATAGTTTAAAATTAAGTTAATGCAACCATCAAACATGTACGTGAAATATGTTCGATGGTTGAAATCTCTTCTAATTTAACTAATGGTCTTGAGTATCCATAGATTATAAAATTTTATATATTATAAAATTTAAAATTTTAATTTTAAACAAACCGAGCATCTTTAACCATCACATTACATATGGAAAGTATCCATTTTAGTAAATTTCTCATCAAGTTCAAGTCTAAGGAATGTAGTCATGGTTCATAGAGTTTTGTTGTCCATATAGTCCCTCCTCGCTATTCAAAAATTTAGCTGTAAAATTTCCCTAAAAATATTGAAAATATTACATTTCAAGTAATGTCAATATTTAAATAATTTTATATTACGCTTTGTCATATAGTAAAAATATTTCTCAATTTTACTTTATAGAGGTTCCCTTTATTTGGAGGGTTTTACAACGTTAAATTAGGTTTTATTTTTTGCACCATTATAAATTTCGGATTAGCATATCTACCTAACCGTATATACCTTTATTTTCTCTAAGTTTATTTTAGTTTCTATGGATCGTAGAATCATTCACTTACTTATTTAATTTTTTTTATAGATTAAACATAATCTCCCAAATATCTATGTAAATTTCAATGAATTAATATTATCACTTAACAATCTATTTAAGGGTCAATATTATTACACATTTGTTAATAATCTTTCACTCAATGGTTAAAGGTTGGACGAGACAGAGAGAATAAATTATGTTCAAGTTGAACAAAATACTAAAACCTTATAATGCATAGTGAATAGATGTCAAAAAAGTTATCATTTGGTGAGCGGGTAGCAATGAAACAGAAGCAGCCCAGGCCTATATCAGTATGACTATGAGAAACAAATAAAACGAACAAATAAAACGTTAATGAAAACTGATGGAACCTGTTTGTAGAAATCAGGAATGATCAAGTCTGGCGTGTTGTTTCTGATATCAATAAGACAAATTATTGCCCTCGCAGCTGGTGCTTCGAAGCTCTTGGCAATTGCCTCCCGTGATAGATCTATCTCCCAACACAAAGAAATCACTTCTTTATGGTTGGCTGTCGAACCAAAACTAGTACAGAACTTGGTCTCTTAAAAAACGAAGATGGTTATTAAAAAAAAAATGAATGAATGAGTGTGTGGCCTTACTACAAGAAAATGGAGATTTAGCAACAAAATTTTAACATGGGAAAAATAATTCGTCACAAAATATATCTATTAGCAACAAAATTTAAAAGTTGTCTCTAATATCTATTCAATGCGATAGTTTTGTGAGAGGACGAAAATTAAAACTTTGTTGCAAAACATATGAGCAAGAAGAATGCTTTGTAATAAATCATTTATAAAATAATTTGCAACAATATTTGATATTTAGTGATGAAATATTTTGTTGCAAAACATATATTTTAAGCAATGAAATATACATTTAAATTTTTGTTACTAAAAAATATCATTTAATTTGCAACAAACTTTTTTTTTTTTCATGTTCCAGTAGTACAAAATAAATTCATTAAAATTTAATTTTTTTTTCGGGGCTTACATCAGAAAAACCTAAAAAAAAAAACATTTCTCCTCAACATTTTTTTTCCCATATGTTATTCACTTCAAGCAATACGTCACACAACATACACAAATTTCATACAACACATGATCACACATCAATCATCAGTGCACAAGGAATGCGTGATCTAACCCGCAGGCTCATCAAGTCCTCTAGAATTGTATACCCCAACTTATTGATACTAAGTTATACTTTAGCATCCGACACAAGCTCTAGGTATTTATAAACACAAGCTCGATACCAAGTCGTGACACCCCATTCCCGGGGTCCCATTGACAACCCTGGGTTTAACCCGCGGAATAGGCTCGTGAATGTCAGAACCCTAATACCACCAATTGAGTCCCCTTTTTCAATACTCAATATTAGAAAACCCAAGTAGCCCCTTTGTACCCAGGAGCTCGCCCAAAATACAACATGTCCCAACATTGCACAACGACCACAACAGGTCCACATGCGAGTAAAAATGGCCACTTTGGCCCATGCATCAATACAACAACTATATTACAATAGTTCAAGAGTTATTTCATTACTCTTAATCAAAACATATATCGAAATTTAACATTATAATACATGTTTTACAAAATAAATACCAAATCCATAATCCGACTTTCTTCTAAAACATGGCCTCTAGTGAGCGTCGTCCTTCAGCACACCTTCCGCACTTCTGAAACATGATCCCCCGACAGATGTAGCAAAGCCCAAAGAGTGATAATCTCTCCTACTTGGGTTACTCCCCACCTAAGTGCACATGTCATGGCAACCAAACACACTCAAGAAAATACATGATTCTACTTGAATGTCTATGCTTCGTCTAATTCGTATGCTGAATTTATTCCCAAGCGAGAACTACAAGGCCTGCTACATTATACTATTAAGTGAAGTCCACAGTCATTTCCAATAGGAGGTTTTCCTAGATGATCCATAGGAGTATTCTCCAAAGAATGTGCTAAAGAAAAGTAAAATCTAGTGGATTGTGATCGATTGATCGATACAGATCAAGTTAATCCATTTTAAAGGTAGTAGAATGATAGGTTCTTAGGTTGCCACCACCACCGATCAAGTAATTCCCACATCTTATTCACACCCCATCCCAGAGCTATTGATGAATGGTTCTAGAGGATTTACAATTAAAGCTCTTTTTTAAACAAAGGACGATTGAGCGATGACAAACACTTGTTCAAACAATTTGCTTAGACTCTTAGCTTGCATTTGCGATCAAGCACAACGTGTACCGAGGGTCTCTTATTCACATGTTTCCAAGAAGATGCCAAACTAAGGTTTTATAAGATTTTCTACAAGTGCTTAGCATCGTACAACTCGCTGAAGTTAATAAAAAGAGGAATTGAGGGTTATTACCTTGATGGAGGTGAGTTTCCACCGTTAGAACCCCATCATGGGAGTTTAGAATGTCATTGAAACTAGAAATCGATTCATATTTGAAAAGAAACTATTCATAAAAGAGACTTGATAAATAAAACTTCAATTGCAAGATTGGGAAATCAAAAGCACAAAATACCATAAGAAAATACTGAGTGTATGAACCAATTGAAAAAATTCAAGTAATCAAAATCCGTAATCCGGTCCACTACTCTACTCACTTATGAACCCTAGCAAAATATGAGAAAAACACTCTCCCTTTATGAACCAAACCCTAGTGGATCAAAAACTCCCCTCTTAACACCCCTTTCCCTCATCATTCGGCGGTGGCTTAAAGACAAGCGCACCCAGACCGGTTGGGATTCTCAAGCTAACCCCGCAGTACTACATGTTGGTACCTGGTGACAGAAGGTGGCATCTGCATTCAAAAGGTTACCGGTGATTTTCGCTAGCACCAGACGGCTGTTTCTGTACCGCACACGCTCTACAATGTGTTCCTCACACAAGAACACTTCCCGACTTTTAACTCATGCAATACATCAACCACAATGATCTACATTCGTCTCTAGACATCTACTATAAAAGTAGCATGAGTTTGAAAACCTCGTGACAAGCACAAAAACACATCGAACGATCAAAGGCACCTATTCTTACACAAAATGAGAGCAAAATATGAGCTGAGGGTATTACAATCCAATATAGATGTTGACCTTTTATGTATTCAACACACCCCCCAACCTACATCTTACTAGTCCCTAGCAAGATTTGAACTGTGACACCCCGGGCTGACAGAGTTTCACAAAATACGCCAGGGCACGTCAGCAAGGTAAAGTTTCCCATCCGCAAAATGAGCATAGTACTTCAACCTCGATGTAGTATGCAACCTGTCACTCCAATTGGAAACCACAACTTCGAGGTAATGAACACAATAACAAACTATTAAGCAAAACCAAGATGTATTCATATAAGGGACTATGGAATTGAGAAAATACGGGCTGCAAAGAGATCACCAAACTGAAATGAACTATATTATCAAGGCAAACAATTTAACATCACCAAGCAACTTGTAACACCCAAAATTATACCCTAGAAATTTTCGAACATGTTTAGGGTATAATAAAAGTAATAGTATATTTATCCGAAATAAATTAAAGATAAAATAAAATAAGCAAGAACTGGAATTAATATAATAGCTAAGGGTAAATTACTGCTACCAATACAACCTAAGGGTCATAAGTTAATAAGTTCATATGCTAAAGTAGAAATATGCATAAGTTAAACCAAGAGTATTGAGAGTTGGAGGACCAAAGAGCAATAAAAGAAAGATATTAGAATAAAATAAGGAACAAAATTATGAAAGAGATATGCGGGCTTAAATAAAGAGGGAGTAAGTTTTTCTCCTTTGACTAGAAAGGAATAAAGGGATAAGGCCAAAATAAATATCTCATTTTTGGTCTCTTGGTAGCGGGAGAGCAAATACGAACAAAGAGAGTAAGAGAGGTTAAGCAAGGCAAGACACATATGCATTTAAACCACTAAATTTGAATATGGAATCATGTCTTGGGTTTGAAAACTCCCAATCATTTCTTGTTAGGATTAAGCCGAGAAGAGCCCCAAGGATCCTAGATATGTGTTTTAGGAAGGGTCTAGTTGTAGGTTGAACCAAGAAAATTCCCTATGTTTGATCATATGCAGTAGTCGGACCTTAGAACGAGTTTTTAGGTCAGAAATAGAGGGAATCTAAAAGTAAGTCCTTCTGATAAATTGTAGCCACATCAATGAGCTTGATGTTAGGCTTTTAATTTCTTCTACGACCCTCTGTAGACTAAGTTATAGTCCTTTTACTGAGGTCAGCTCAGCTAAATTCTGGTTGGGTCAGTTCTGCCAATTCGGGTCAACTAGCGTACCTTAGAACGGGTTTTTGGGTCAGAAATAAAGCGAATTTGGCAGTAAGTCCTTTTGGGAAATTGTAGCCACATCAGTAAACTTGATGTTAGGCTTTTAAATTTCTCAATTGACTCTCAGAGACCAAGCTATGGCCTTTTACTCGAATAGTCAACAGAAAGAGGTCGGGCCTATAGATAACTGTCCACGAGGTCGGTCCAAACAGAGGCTCACAGATCCTCATAAAGAGGTCGGTGAGAGCCATGCACAGAGGTCAGTAGACCTCATGCAGCAGAGGTCAGCAGACCTCATGCAACAAAGGTCAGCAGACCTCATCCTGTAGAGGTCCGCAGACCTTGTCCTGAAGAGGTCAGCTCGTCCTGAAGAGCTCAGCTCGTTCTGTAGAGCTCAGCTCGTCATTTCAGATCAACTTGTCAAGGTTGACTGCGTATGACCTCCAACTTAGAAAGGCCATAACTCCTTCGTTCGAACTCCGATTTGGGTGTTCTTGGACTCTATGGAAAGCCCATCGAGTCAAGAATAAGTATTCATATGCCTGGGAGGAAGATATTAAGATAGTTTGCACTAAGGTGATAGATCGAGCTGGTCCAGAACAGGTCAGCTTGTCGGGCCTGAAACAACTCGTCAAGGTTGACTGGCGTATGACCTCTCCAACTTCTAAGGTCATAACTCCTTCGCTCGAACCCGATTTGCGTTTCGACTCATGCGGAAAGCCCATTGAGTCAAGAATACATCCGCGCTTTGCAAGATATTAGATGTCAGATTCGAGGTGATAGATCGAGCTCGTCCAGGACAGGTCAGCTTCGTCGCTTCAGTCAACTCGCTGGTCGATCAAGGTGATGACCTCCAACTTCAAGGTCATAACTCCTTCTCTGCTCACTCGGATTGAAGTCGGGCTGACTCATGAGCCCATTGAGTCAAGAATACATTCATATGCATGAGGAAGATATTAGATGTCATACCGAGGTGATAGATCAAGTCGTCCGTGATAGGTCACTAAGCCGCCAGTCAACTCGGCAAGCGCTGATCAGACACTGTAACTTTAAGGTCATATCTCCTTCGTTAACTCCGATTCGGTGTTCTCGACTCCATGAAAGCCCTGGAAATAAGAATCCATCCATTATGATAAAAAATTGGAACTTATATTAGTCCTAAAATCATGAAAAACAAGAGGTCCTACAGTAACCATAGTTAGTCATATTATGAATTTATAAATGTACTAAAAGCATACATGGTAAGTATGGTTATTTATACATTACAACAGAGATATGAAAATGAAAAGAGATGAATAAATGATTGTATATTTATATATCCTGATATGGGAAGAACACTATAATAATTATTCGGGAATATGAGATATATATCAACATAAAATACATATTGATTGTCTCGCTAGAACCCGTGGAAGGATAGACGGGTATGCCTATTAGGGGAAAATAAGTCCGCAGCTTATACGTTCGATATCGAGGCCCCGTTTGTCGATGACATAGATCCCGCTTGATCACGACACTCCGGAAGCGGGTCACCACACTACCCGGGCTCCTCGCGGATGGTCATCAGTTCTCGCACAAAGAGCGATACCTTCGCATCATATTACGGCATAGGTCACCCGGCTCGTATTAATGATGACACCTTCGGTAATATATCACGTAGCCTTCGGGCTTATAAATTTAGTCATTGTCTCGCACAATGATAATGGGGCTTCGGGCCCTCATGGACCACTATTTCATACGTTGAATACAATACTTCGGGCCTCATGGTTTTTATCCACTTTAAGGTTTATGCGTACATGAAAACATGTTAAAATGACAGTGTATATGCAAATGAAATGTAGATAATATATGACATGATATGAGAAGCATATCACTGCTATGTGATGTGGTATACAGTTACAAGAACAAGAAGAAAAGTACAAGATGACATGAAAAGTATATGGATGATGATAAGAAATGGAACTGGTTATGATAAGTATATATATGAGAAATGATAAGAATATGTAAATGTTAATTGTGTTATATGCATTTTAGATGTAAGTGTGGCGAATTTTACTGTAGGTCGCCCATGTGTTTAATTCTCCACTAAGCTGCAAAGCTTAGCACGGGTGTTCAATCCGTGTGGTGGTACGTAAGAGAGACCAGAGGACCGTGCCATCCACATCGCTAGCCAAAGGCCACATTGAAGAATAGGTGCTCCACCGGAAAACCTTAGGCCTATTTTGTATATGTGAAATTTTGTAAACCAATGTAAAGGCTATAGATGTTGAACATTTCCATATATGGAGCTGTATATATTTGTAATCCGCCGCTATAGAATATAATACAAGTTAACTGTTTAACTATATGAATGAACTACCTTAAAGTATACGTGGAAAAGAAAAGAGTGACCTCACTTGACATCTTTGCCGAAATAAAGGCCATGGGGCTTTATAGTACGTGAGCCTGTGTTTAGGCTACCGAAAGCCTAGGTTTAGACGGCTTTAGGATAGAATATATATGATAGAAAAGCCGTGTGTAGTAATGTGGGCCTGATGTGGATGTCCCAGTTTTATAGATGGATCGGGTCTCCAAGAGTCACGAGAGTGTCAACCCAAGAGAACAAGGGTTATCGCCTTTCCAACTTCTGAAGTACTGTAATCACGAGCCCACGTAGTTTTCACGAGAATATCGCAAAGGTCTGGTTTAGATAGATCGGTCGCTCCTAAAGCCCAATAGACACGTAAAGAAGACATGGAGTGAGGAATCTTGGGCTGGGTCGGTATGGAAGAGTCGGCAGAAAGTCGAATTCTGGTTAGAAAGCCAGGAAAGAGGCTAGGAAGAGGTTAGATGTCCTCCCGATCAGAGAGCATTATGTGCAGTCTCACTATTACAAAGTGAGGCATATGATTGGTGGAAACTAGCACTAAAGTCCATGATTCCAAATCCGACATGGGTTCTTCGCCCAAGAGTTCAGACAAAGTATGTTACTGAGATGCATAAGATCCAAAGCGAACAGCTCCTAAATTCAAGCAAAGGAACTTATCAAAATGTGGGTCGAATATGAAAAGAATTTAGCCATCTTAGCAAATATAACCGGAATCTTGGTCCTCACCGGTACATCAGCAGGCAAGGCAATTTGAGGATGGACCGCATGATTCCATCAAGAGGTATTTGGCACCTATGACTTCCCAAACAATAGATTTTTATCGTCCAAGCCGCAATGAAAATAGAGACTAAACGAGCAAAGAAAGAAAAGATTTCAAAAGTTAAGAAGCTTTAGAGGAGCTTATCCTCCTGGGAAAGAAATAGAGAATCTCCAAATTAACCTAATATAGTTTCCTCACGAGAGGTAGAAGGCAAGTCCAATGTAGCACGTAGTACGTGCAGAGGTGCTTCGCTAGACATTCTTCTCGGAGAAATTCCTCGACGCCCTCATTGCCATAAGGCATTTGGGAGTTTGCAGTGATAGTGGACAGGAGGGTGTTTCCTGTGGAAGCCTTGACATTTGAAAGACAATGTCCTCGAGAGTTAGGGGACAATGGAAGCCAACACAAGGAAGTGGAAGAGGAAGACTCAAGGGCACCACCTTTCGACTTGTGATCGTGGTAGGGTCAGAAGTGGGCTCCATCTCAAAGATAGAGGACGAGGAGGCATAAAGGTCGGAAACAAGAGATCGTCCCATGCCCATGCATCAAGACGGCATATGCTATGAAGGCTCGTGAGGATCGAATGCTCCGGGGTTATAGCGGGTATATTTTCTTATATGATATTATAGAGATGCACGATTGATTGATCATGGATCTACTCATTCATGTGTGCATGGGAGCAATATTTGACAAAAGTACCATAATGGAGAAATTAGCATATGACATGCATGTAACTAGTCCGCGGGGGCACAAACGTTAGTGTGAATAACATATATAGAAATTCGTCCCATTGTTATAATAAACAAAAGAGTTTCGCCATTTGATAACCTTACCATTCCGAGAGTCTGACTGATTCTAGGAATGGATCGCTGTCTACAATCGAGCCATCGTGGATTGTGGACAAAGACTGCAGTGCTGGATGCCCGACCGTGACCGAGGTAATAGTTCCCAAGGCATTGATCAAGTAATGTCTAATGTCATCTCCACTATGCAAGGTAGGAGAATTATGAGAAAAGGATGTGAGACATTCTGCTTTTGATACTTGACTCCAAGAGCAGGCCAAGTTGATGTAGAAAAGATCCCAAGAGGGCGAATTTCCAGATGTATTCCCGAAAAGTTACTGTGTAACGGCACATGAGAGGTGGACTTAAAGCCAGAAATTGTACTGTGACCATCCCTATGTCGCGGGCAACTGCATGTGATGGCTACAATGGAGCCGAAGAGCAAAGAGTCAATCGCAAGAACTTAGATAAAGGATTTATCCAATCTAATGTGTCCTCTTTGGGTGCACCTGCTTTATTTGTGAAAAGAAAGATGGCACTCTATGGATGTGCATCGATTATCGTATGCATTAATAAGGTGACAAGGAAAACAAGTACCCATTGCCGAGAATTAAAGATCTTTTTGATCGCCTGAAAGGAGCGGTGTCTTTTCGAAGTTAGACTTGCGATCGTATTAATACGAGGTAAGGAAGGAGATGTGCCGGGGCATCGAGATGAACCCGATATTGTCATTATGAATTTTTGTCATGCCATTTGGGTTAACTAATGCACCGCAGCATTCATGGATTTGATGAATGTGGTTTCCGAATTTATATGGATCAATTTGTTGTGGTTTTTATTGATGACATCCTGGTGTATTCTAAGGATGCACAAGAACATGAAAAACACCTAAGAATAGTCTTAGAGACGTTAAGAGAAAAGAAGTTATGTGCTAAGCTCAGCAAATGTGATTTTTGGCTAAAGGAAGTCTCATTCCTAGCCATCGCAACTGGCTGAGGGTATAAGAGCTGATCATGCTAAGATTGAAGCGGCTAGAATCGGAAATCACCAAAACGTAACTACATGGTTTCGCCTAGCCGGGTTATGTAAGATTTCCAGGAGTGGCTTTTCGGTTATAGCTTCTCCGTCTACCAAGTTACACAGAAAGGAATAAAGTTTCAATGGAATGTACAAATGCCGAATAGTTTTGAACAATTGAAAGGGATGTCGGGTTGAAGCACCAAGATTGGAGTGCAAATTTACCCGGTGGAAAAGAGTATACCTTGTATACTGATAAGTCACGATCGGGTTTAGGATGCTGTTAATGCAAGATGGGAAAGCAAGGGCTTAGCGCTGGGCCCCGATAAATGGGCCACAAGGTAACAAAATTATCCCACTCATGACCTAGAGTTATATCGCAGAGTGTTTGCTTTTAAAATACGTATGTACACTACTTATAATGGGAAAAGTGTGTAATTTACACGACTGCGGCGAGTCTTCAAGTACTTGCTAACGCAGAAAGAGTTAATTTGAGACAATGAGGTGGTTAGAGTTTATTAAAGGATTATGGACTGCATCATAGGATTACCATCCCTGGGAAGGCTAATATAGTATTCTGATGCTGGGTTTGGTAAAGACATGTAGCAATGTCACTACAAGACAGCGATTGAGACTAAGATGATGGAGCTATGTTAGTTCAATCCAGTTTAACCCGTTTCTTAAAGTTAAATGACGATAGATTGCAAAAACATGAAGAGTTAAAAATTCTACGATGGTTAGGAGAGATGGTGACAAGACCGAGTTTTTAGAGAAAGAAGCTGGAAGTTTGTATTTCCGGAATAGATTATGTGTGCCAGATGATAAAGAGCTAAAGAAAAGTCGCTAATTATATCGTTATAATACTGTGATTACCATGCATCCTGAGGGAATAAGATGTACTAGACTTGAAAAACCATTTATTGGTGGAAAAGGAAACGAAAAGAGATGTGACTAAATATGTGTCTAAGTGTTTGACGTGTCACAAGTCAAGTCGAACACTATGCCAACAGTTTGTTAAATCCCCTCCAATTCCTCACTGGAAGTGGATAACATTACCATGGATTGAAAATTTATTTTCCCTCACACAACAAAAAACATGACTCCGCTCGGTGATCAGAGATAAGCTTCCGCTGCAAAGTCGGCCCATTTTATACCGGCCAGATTGACTATTCTATGGATCGACTAGTCGAGTTATATGTAGACGGTGATCGCATGATCGCATGGTGTGCCGTTGTCTATTGTGTCGGATAGAGATCCACGATTTACATCAAGATTTTGGAAGGAATTACAGTCAGCTTTAGGCACTAAGCTAAATTTTAGTACGGCATTCCATCCGCAAATAGATGGACGCCAAATGAGATTGATTCAGTGCTCAAGATATGCTTCCCAGGTCAGGTCATGGAATTTTCAAGAAGTCAGACAGTATATTCCATTTGATGGAATTTGCCTATACCAACAGTTTCAATCAAGCATCGGTATGGTAAATTCATATGAAGCTGTATATTTCTAAGTGTAGAACCCCGTGTAAGCATGCACTGAAACGAACATAAACCGATGCGCCTGCATACAAGAAGATACGTAAGAAGATGTTTATTAGCAGAGGTTAAAGGCGCGGAAGGATCGACAAAGTCGTATGCTAACCTAAAGAGGAGATATTGAATATGAACTGGGAGACAAGGTCTTTTAAAAGCACTACCATGGAGGAAAAATTCTAAGGTTTCATTGCAAAGGCAAGTCGAGTCCAAGGTTCATAGGCCATATGAGATTTTGGAACGACGTATTTCGTGGGTTTATCGATTGGCACTCTCCTGAGTTGCCAAATTACACGATGTGTTTTATGTCGAAGGTTTCGTGAGATACCGTCTCGACAGAGAAACAGTACGCTAATACAAGAAATACAAGTACAAGAAGATTTGGTCATATGGATGAGGAGCCAAAGACCATTCTCGTTCGAGAGGTGAAACAGCCATGAACAAACAAGTACCATTAGTGAAAGTGCTTTGGCAACACCACGTATAGAAGAAGCTACTTGGTTTAAGCAACTATGAGAGCATAATACCCGCAACTCTTCGATTCAGGTACAATTTCAAGGACGAAATTCTTTTAAGGGGGGGGAGGTGAGATTTGTAACACCCCAAATTATACCTGAAATTTTCGAACATGTTTGGTGGTATAATAAAAGGATAGTATATTTATCCGAATAAATTAAAGATAAAACAACATAAGATCGTGGAATTAATACATATTAGTTATGGTAGCTCATTAAGTTACCAATACAAAACCTAAGGGTCATAAGTTAATAAGTTCATATGCCAAAGGAAATATGCACAAGTTAAATCAAGAGTAATAGAGAGTCGAGGACCAAAGAGTACAATAAAGAAAAAATATTAGAATAAAATAAGGAAGAAAATTATGAAAGAGACAAGGCTGAAGGAAAGAGGGAGGAAGTTTTTGACTAAAAAAGTGAATAAAAAGGGATAAGGCCAAAATAAATATCTCATTTTGGTCCTGCTGAGAAAGGAGAGCAATACGAACAAGAGAGAAGAGAGAAGAAAAGCAGTTAAGAAGAATAAATAAATAAAGATTAGAGGTATGGAACTACTAAATTTGAATATGGATACATGTCTTGGGTTTGGAAACTCCCAATCTCATTTCTTGTTAGGATTAAGTTGAGAAGAGCTCTAAGGATCCTAGATATGTGTTTTAGGAAGGGTCTAGTTGTAGGTTGAACCAAGAAAATTCCCTATGTTTGATCATATGCAGTAGTCGGACTTTAGAACGAGTTTTTAGGTAAGAAATAGAGGGAATCTAGAAGTAAGTCCTTCTGATAAATTGTAGCCACATCAATGAGCTTGATGTTAGGCTTTTGAATTTCACTTAGACTCTGTAGACTAAGTTATAGTCCTTTTATCTGGGAGGTCAGCCCAACTAAAATCAATTGGTCATTTCCCGCTAATCTGGTCAACTAGTCGTACCTTAGAACGGGTTTTTGGGTCAGAAATAAAGGGAATTTAGTAGTAAGTCCTTTTGGGAAATTGTATCCACATCAGTGAACTTGATGTTAGGCTTTTAAATTTCTCAATTCGGACCCATGTAGACCAAGTTATGGTCTTTTTACTCTGAACAGTCAAATGGGAAAGAGGTTAGTCATATAGGTCGGTCCAACGTAGGTCGGGGCCCACAGAGGTCGGCCAGATTCCTCATGCAGCCAGGAGGTCAGCACCATGCACAGGAGGTCAAAGGCATCTCATCCTCGGAGGTCCGCAGACCTCGTCCTGAAGAGGTCAGCTCGGGTCCCTAAGAGCCCGCCTGTCCTCAGAGCCTCACTCGTCATTTCAGTCAACTCAGCCAAGGTTGATCACAGCAGTGACCTCCAACTTCGAAGGTCATAACTCCTTCGCTCGAACTCCGATTTGGTGTTCTTGACCTATGGAAAGCCTCCATTGAGTCAAGAATACATTCATATGCCTGAGGAAGATGTTAGATGTCAGACCGAGGTGATAGATCGAGCTCGTCCAGAATAGGTCAGCTCGTCAGTTCAGGTCAACTCGTCAAGGTTGACTACGTATGACCTCCAACTCTGGGCGTCATAACTCCTTCTGCTCGAATCCGGATTCGGGTGTTCTTAGACTCTTATAGAAATCCCATTGAGTCAAGATTACATTCATATGCTTCGAGGAAGATATTAGATGTCAGACCAAGGTGATAGACGCTCGTCCAGAACAGGTCGCTCGCTACTCAGTCAACTCGTCAAGGTTGGATCACAGAGGACCTCCAACTTCGGAAGGTCATAACTCCTTCGTTTGAACTCCGATTTGGGTGTTCTTGGACTCTATGGAAAGCCCATTGAGTCAAGAATACATTCATATGCCTGAGGAAGATATTAGATGTCAGACTAAGGTGATAGATCGAGCTCGCCCAGGACAGGTTAGCTCGCCGCCCGTCAACTCGTCAAGGTTGATCATGTATGACCTCCAACTTCGGAAGGTCATATCTCCTTCGTTTGAACTCCGATTCAGGTGTTCTTGGACTCTATGGAAAGCCCATTGAGTCAAGAATCCATCCATTGATAGCTTGATAAAAATTGGAACTTATATTAGTCCCAAAAATCATGAAAAATAGTAGGTCCCATGTGCAAACTATAAAGTATATTTATATTATGAATTTATAAATAGCTCAAAAGCATACATGGTAAGCATGGTTATTTATACATATAACGAGATATGAAAAATGCAAAGATATGAATAAATGATTGTATATTTATATATCCCATATGAATACCGAATGGCAATAATTATTCGGGAATATGAGATATATACTGAACATAAAATACATATTGATTGTCTGCTTAGAACCTGGTAGAGGGATAGATGGGCATGCCTATTAGGGAAAAATAAGTCTGCAGCATACAAGTTCTGATATCGAGGCCCCCGCTTCGTCGATGACATAGATCCCGCTTGATCACGATGGCCCCGAGCGGTCACCACAAGACCTCCCGGCCCTCATGGATGGTCACTGCCTGCATGCTGATTTATACCTTCTGCATCATATTATCGGGCATAGGTCACTGCCTCTGCATAATGATGATACCCCTGGTATAATATATCACAGAGCCTCCGGCTTTTATAAATGGTCATTGTCTCACACACGATACCGCTTCTGCCCTCATGGACCACTCGCTTCATTACAAGGAATACAACGCTTCGCCCTCATGGTTTCCTGTACCACTTCTAAGGTTTATGCAAACACGAAACATAAAGAAATGACGTGTATATGCAAAGGAAATGTGTGAGAATATATGACATGATACGAGAAGCATATCATCGTTATGCGATGATAAGATATGGCATAAGAACAAGAATAAAAGTACAAGATGACATGAAAAGTATATAGATGATGATAAGAAATGGAACTGGTTATGATAAGTATATATATGAGAAATGATAAGAATCTGTAAATGTTAATTGTGTTATATGCATTTGTATAGAAGTGTGGTGACCCTTAATAGAGGTCGTCCATGTGTATAATTTCTGCACTGCCGTAAAGCTTAGCACGAAAGTGTTCAACTGGTAGGTACGTAAGAGGAGACCAGAGGACTAGGGCCATCCACATTAGCAAAATAAAGGCCACACAAAGAATAGGTGCTCACCTGGAAGACCTTGTGTCTATTTGTATATGAAATTTTGTAAAACCAATAATATTGTAGATAGCGAACACTTCCTATAGCATGGAGCTTGTATATATATTTGTAATCCGTCGCTACAGAACATAATACAAGTTAATTGTTTAACATTATATGAATGAACCACCTTAAAGTATATACGTGAAAAAAGAGTGGACTCACTGACATCCTATGCCGAGTCAAGGCCACACAACTAATACGCATAAAAGTCAAAGAGGAACAACCAACATAACTAAAATCGTGAATGTCTTTCGTGCTTGTAACGACCGTGGCTACACAACAGGCTTATAAGAACAAAATGTGTGCTCGGCATGACGTGGCCGAGGTCTCTACCCACTACCAACAAGACCCCATTCTAACCCACCATGCTACTACCTTACATCCTCCCCATCATCCGTCAAGAGAATGCATCCTCATCAACACGTGAGTGTGCTTTTTCCATCGTAATCCCCTTCCAAGTCGAGGGAGCCACTCCCACGTGTGCTCTCCCGGTAGATGTGACTCTGAAAGCCCGAGTATTCGCGCGTCCAGCTTGTTTCGCTTCCCCAATATGCACTCTGAACCAACCCTTGATTCGACGCCCATCCTTTCAAAGGATGTGCCTCATCGACCCATGAGCCGATGACCTAAGAAGCCCCAGACATAGCGTAAAGAGAAACGGAAGATCGAGGTCTTCAGGGATGCGTACGGCTTCGCTTCGCTTGGTTTCCAGGATGAGCCCCAGCTTAGGAAGAATTCATTTTTCTCTAACTAATCCCCTTATCCCCGCAGCTTCCACCAAATTCATAACTAGAGTCGGGAATGGGATATGCCTGTTTTCAGTTGGGGACTGTAGAAAGTCCCACATAACATACCATACAACCAAGGCATAATCAATGATCTTCCCAGTCATCACCTCATACAAAAATTGGATTTCTTCCTTGCTTGGCAATTTCTCTTTTCCCTTCGGTCCGATCATATTGTGAATAATTTTGTTCATTAATGCATATTCAGGCTTGAGCTTCCCTGGAACGAACTCCTTGCGCATAAAACCTCCCATGGCAATCGGAGTGGTGAACATGGCACGCAAACAACCCGCATCGAACCCAGAGAATGGTCTCAGGGGTAAGGTCTGGCCATGCGGGCGTGGCTTAACATACTGCAACAAGTGAGCTATCGAATCAGGGCTGACCTTTAACTGTTTTCCCATAACAGTGGTCTCTAGTAGGGTATCTACATGCTGATTTTCTCTTAAATTGGAATAAAATTCCCGGACCAAGGTCGGTAGATACCCTTGTACCTCTGCATAAACAAAATGCAAAATTTTCTCCTGAATAACAGCCCTGATAGGATGGGTGAACAAAAACATGTCAACTTTCACACCCCGCTCACAATGAAAATCTCGCTTTGCAATTGATTGGGCCCACTTTTCCCGTTCTGAATCTGAAGACTCGACAAACATGGCTTCAATCTCTTCATCTTCGCTCTCCGATGCCGCCTCGCTCTCAGATGAGGAATCTCTTCATTTTCCCTTCCCTTTCTTTAAGGTCTGCGAGGTATCGGCTTTCCGTTTTTTCACGGCTTACTCCATATAAGAGCTAAGAGCCTTGCCCTTTCCAATGTTTTTCAATCTTTCCATAGATATGGCAAGAATAGCGAATATAGCTAACATGGCCCAAACACACAAAACGATGTCCCAACAACCCATCTCCATAAGTATCGAGCTTGCCCCGTTTAGTTCAGTCAGAAACTTCCTCCCCATACCATCAGCAGATGCCCTAATCCACCAAGAACATAGAACCACCAACCCAAGCCACCCAAACAAATCCATGTAGTCACAATGAAATACCACAGAAAAGATGCTCTCGAGGAAATGAGGGGTGCGACGAACTGAGAAGATTCCTGACGAGAGAGGAAAACACCGGCAGGACGGTGATCTCTGGGCTTGCTCGCAGGGGAGAGAGAAAAGTGGGTTAGGGTTTGTCTTATATAAGAGTGGGGGATGAGAGATATGAGAATGGTTCCAATTTGGGGAGAAAAAAAACCCTAAATCAGCCCTTTTTCGCCATGGTACCTATGACTCATAAATGTGGTACCTAATTCTCAAAAGGCCACCCCCTTTTTGTGTAGTGGTACCGGTACTGCAAGAGTGGTATCGGTACCACTGTCTCTTTTTTTGTTTTTTTTCTCTTTTTTTTTGTCTTCTTTTTTTTTTCTTTTTTTTTTTTTAAATTTAAATTTGGAACAAATAAAGGTCGATATATAAACTTTTCGACCGCGCACCACCAATGTGATTTCACCGATGCTCATTTCTTTCCCTGATCATACTCTGCCCAACCTGACTTGTGTTCACGGAACTAAAACTAGTGCTTCACTCTATTGACACCTTCACGCTTACCATGGGGCCCACTGTGCTTCTCGTGATCATGGTTCCTAGGGTTTGAACTAAATTGGCAATTCAAGGCTCAAAATGGGTGCAAAAGGTAACTCAAAATGATTTTGAAATGTAACACGAATAATGGCCTCAAATCATCTTCCAGTTATGCATGGTTGTTCCTTAGAGAATATGATGCATACATTTAACAAGGAATGCTAAATCAAGCACACATACAAAACAATGAAGAAAACATGAGCTCGCGTAAAATCAACAAATTATAGTTACTCGAATAGAATTTGGGGTGATAAGGTCCAAAATATGAACACAAAAATTTTGTGCATGCTTGTTATTGTGTAGATGCATTGAGACTACGTGGAGTGCATACATGAGGTCATGCGGCTGCATACATCACAAGTCAAGTACTATACCCACAAGAGCCGCAAATCGAAAATTTTGCCCTACGCTGAACATGTAACATGCGCATAATTGGTTCCAAATAGTGTATGCCCACCCCCACGATAGAAATTGGCATTGTCCCCAATGCACCCAGGACACCCCTAAACTCAAGAAAGAGAGCTGCATAAGTCGACGGTGGTTGTGAGGGTTTTTTGTTTTTTTGTTTTTGTTTTTTTGGTTATTTGAAAATAAAAGCATACTAAAGAAAGAAAACGGGAAGAAATTCAGGAAAGAAAATAAAAAACTATATACAACAAGGTAGGATAGAAGTTACTCTGAAGGAACATCCTGGTAGAACGGATCTACCAGTTCCTCACTACTCTCTTGATGGTCAAAGTTCTCGAGAAATGGCTTTAAGGGTTGGCCATTGACTTTAAAGGATTTCCCATTTTTCGGATTCTCAATTTCCACTGCACCATATGGGTAAACTACCTTGACAACGAACGGGCCAGTCCACCTAGAACGGAGTTTTACTGGAAACATGTACAACCGAGAGCTGTACAACAATACCTTTTGGTGATGTTCAAAGGTCTTCCGAACAAGGGTCTTGTCATGGAACAACTTAAGCCTCTCTTTGTAAATTCGGGAGCTCTCATATGATTCACGTCTCAATTCATCAAGCTCTTTCATCTGTAGCAGACGTTGTTTACCTGCCTAAGCCAAATCAAAATTAAGAGTTTTAATAGCCCAATATGCCATGTGTTCCATTTCTACCGGCAGATGATAGGCCTTGCCATAAAGAAGCCTATAGGGAGACATACCAAGAATGGTCTTAAAAGCAGTACGGTAAGCCCAAAGAGCATCGGTAAGGAGAAAAGACCAATCCTTGCGATTTGGGGCAACCGTTTTTTCCAAAATATGTTTGATCTCCCTATTGGCTAATTCACTGACCATTGGTTTGTGGGTGATATGTCGTGGAAACTTTGTGAGTGACTCCATACTTTTTCAACAAATTCTCAAAAGATCGACATAAAAATGGAGCCCACCATCACCACTATTGCGCGAGGTAATTCTGCAAAGCGAGAGAAAATATGTTCTTTATTAAATTTCAAACAACCTTGTGGTTACAGTTCTTTATTGGATCGTCTGTTCCATTTCCTCGACACATACAATCGCTAACAAATGTACGTACCCATAAGAAGGGGGAAAAGGCCCCATGAAGTCTATACCCCAGCAATAGAAAATTTCAATGATTAAAATAGGGGTAAGAGGCATCATGTTCCTTCTTGTGCCCCTCCTAATTGGTTGCATCGAGCACAAGTTTTGCAAAATTCAAAGCAATCTTAAAAGCTGTAACAAGAAAAACCATCTCAGGATTTTGTTCGCTGTTTTCCTTACGGAGAAATGCCCTCCACAATCTTCCGAATGGCAAAAGGTAAGCACCCCAATTTGATCGCCGTTGGGTACACACCTTCTCATCAATTGGTCCGGACAGTATTTAAATAGATATGGGTCATCAAAATAATACTTCTTAATGTCCGCCAAAATTTCTTCTTTTGTTGAGCGGTCCATTGGGGTGGAATTTGACTAGTCACCAGATAATTTACTATGTCCGGGCGCATTCAAAGGAAGAATGAAGAGCAAAAGTTGCTCATCAGGGAAACTGTCGCCTATGGGCAGGCCGTGAGAAGTGGACTTCGGAACTAACCGAGACAAGTGGTCAACTATCACATTCTCAACTCCCTTTTTAACTTTAATAGTCAGGTTAAATTCTTGGCACAGTAGGATCCACCTAGTCAAACGAGGCTTAGTATCTTGCTTCGATAGAAAATACTTCAGCGCTGCATGATCCATGAAAATGGTTACGGGAGACCCTACAATGTACGATCGGAAATTTTCTAGGGCAAAGAAGACGGCCAAAACTCTTCCGTAGTCAGAGAGCTGAAATGAATCGAGTCTTGGTTGGCATAGTAGTAGATCACAAAGCCTTTTATCTTCCCTTGTCCTAAAACAACCCCTATAGCATAATCACTAGCTACACATGATCTCAAAATGAGGTCCCACCAGATCGCATGATGTGAGGAGACACTCAACATAGTTCTCAGTTTATCAAAGGCGACCAAGAAGCCCCGTGACCATGCAAAGGGGACGTCCTGGCAAAGCAAATCGCACAAGGGATGGGCTATGGTACTGAAATCTTTTATGAATCTCCTATAGAATCCAGCATGTCCTAAGAACGATCTTATATCTCTAACACACTTTAGGAGTAGGTAAGTTGGAGATCAACTTGACCTTAGCCTTGTCCACCTCGATTCCTTTTTTCGATACTATGTGGCCTAAGACAATCCCTTGCGTCACCATGAAGTGACACATTTCCCAATTTAACACAAGGTTCTTCTCTTGACATCTCTCCAATACCTTAATACGTGAGATTCTCCGTGACATCCCCTCATATGAATCTCCAAAAACTGAGAAATCATCCATGAAAATTTCCAAAATGAGTTCTATCATATCACTAAAAATCCCCATCATGCACCACTAGAAGGTTCCCCCGTGCATTACATAATCCAAAGGAATTTTCCTAAAGGCAAATGTGCCAAAAGTGACAGTGAATGTAGTTTTTCTTCGATTCTTCTAAAGCTATCTCAATTTGATTGTACCTCACTACTCACTCGAGAAACAATAGAATTGTATACTCCCGCAACTCTTTCCAACATTTGATCGACAAAAGGTAAAGGGAAGTGATCTTTCCTAGTGCCCGCATTGAGTTTCCTATAATCTATGCACACCCTCCAACCTGACGTGACACGAGTGGGAATTAGCTCATTATTTTCATTTGCTACCACCGTGACTCCAGATTTCTTAGGGACTACCTGAGTCATCGACCCAATTTTGCTATATCTCGCAATGGGGTAAATAACACCTACTCTTAAGAGTTTTAGAACCTCTTCTTAACCACTTTTCATGATCGGGTTTAGTCGTCAGTTGCGGGTTGTTTAGAGTGGTTTAACATCCTTCTTCAAATGAATTTTTGCGGTGTGCATATCAAGGGGCTAATTCCTTGATATCTCGTGAATTGTCCATCCTATAGCAAGCAGGTTCTCAATATCTCCAAAAGCTTATTTTCTTGTTCTCGAATTTAAAGAGGAAGATATGATTACCGGGAAAAGTTTCTTCACCCTAAAATGCATATTTGAGATGCGATGGTAAGTGGTTTCCCAACTCAAGTTTAGTGTTCCTCTTCCGAAGGTAACACTCGTCCTCAATCGGGTGGTAATGAGCCCAATTTAGGGTGCCCACCATTTGCTTCCAATACCTCACTGTGTTCAATTATGGAGTGTAGAAACTCCGACTCAAATGTAGTCACCTCCTCAACCCAACTTGGGCTTACTAGACAAGACATGAGAGGATCATCGTATGATACATGATCTACATATTTCTGCACCATAGAGTCTATCATATTTACCTCACAAACATCCTCCTCATCCCCCATTTCCTTGATAACATTAAAGATGTTCAAATTAATGATCATGTTACCAAATGATAATGTCATTAGTCCTCCCCTACAATGTATAATGGCATTAGCAATGACCAAGAATGGCCTACCAAGAATCACTGGGAATTGAGTTCCTTGGTTCACCACAGGTTGAGTGTCAAGCACAACAAAATCCACAGGAAAGTAGAACTTGTCCACTTGCACCAATACATCCTTCACTATCCCTCTAGGAATCTTCACACTACGGTCAGCTAGCTGGAGGGTGATATTGGTTGGTTCTAATTCTCCTAACCCTAGCTCAACATAGACCGAGTAAGGCAACAGTTAACACTTGCCCCCTAAATCCACTATAAAGATGTCCTAACTTTGAATTCCTACCACTATGGAAATAGTGGCTTCCCCGGGTCTTTGTATTTTAGGCAAATTGTTTCGATCAATAAGGTGGATTGCTCACCATAAATGCCTCCTTGTCGACACCTAGCTTTCTTTATAGTGCACAAATCTTTCGTAACTCGGGCATATGACGGAATCTCGCTTAACGGGTATATACAAAGGAATGTTCAACTTCACCTGTTTGAATAACTCATAAATTTCAGAATGAATGTTCACTTTCTTTGGGGCACGCAACCTATGAGGGTATGGAGCCGGAGGGACATGGGAAGCCTTGTCTTTTTCTGGCTTCCCATCAAGAACATCTACCTTAGGAACATGAGGCTTGTCAGCCACCTCATCATCCCTGACTGGTTCATTTTGTAACTCTTGTATCGGTTCCTTGGGTTGAATGGTTTTGTCAATTACCTTACCACTTCAAAGAGTGGGGATAAATTTGCAATGTTCGAAGGTGCCTCACTTGGACTCTTGAAACTCCAACACTATCAATTGGGGGTTTTGATGGTTCGAGAAGTGGAGTTTCTTCTTGTTGAAAATTTCATAGAAGAGGTTAGCTTAGTGATTTGGGATCTCACATCATTCAAGCGCTCGAAATTTAGTGTTGGTGGATTGTTGTCCGACGAATCCGTGTCACAATATCCTCCAAACTTCTCTTTTATGTGATAATGATAAGGTCGTGGATTCGATTCCTTGATTCGACGGATGGAAACTCGTTGTGGTTCACAGGAAATCCTTGAGGACCTTGATTCTGGAATGGAGGAGCTTGGATTGAAAAACTTTGGTTTGGGGAGTTGGGGCCTTGGTTGGTTGGCAAGTTGTGTGGGCCTCCCTCATTTCTCCAACTAAAATTCGGGTGCTTACCCCACCCTGGATTATACGTTTCGGAATATGGAGAATTGAAGGGCTTCCTTTGGTAGTTAAGAGCATTAGCTTGCTCTATTTGGATTGCTCCCTTAACTTGAGGAAGGTTTGGGCAGTTAATAGTTAAGTGGGTGGGGTCATCACAAATGATGCGTGGCTCCTCCACTCTAGATTCCATAGGCACTGAGGGTACTTGAGGCACACTAGTTAACTTATTCACCTTTTTCAATTCTATAGCCTCCAACTTCCTCCAACTTCCTCATTAAATTAGCTATTTTTGTCATAAGTCATCATTCTCTCTTAAGTGATGACCTCCCCAGAGTAATATACTTTGAGCAAGATTCGTGGCAGGTCGTCTCCATGTCTGGCATTTTCTTATAACAAAGAATTGAATTCACTCCTGATTTTCTCATATAAAACTTCTCTCACAGTTATCATTGATATTGTCATTATTCAAGCGATTGCCCTTTGATGAAAATATCGCACGTATTTTTCCAAATACTCCAAAACCATGATGAGGGATAGCATGAAGGAGGTCCTTATATCTTTCCATTCATAAAGCAAGCAGTGTCTACTTGGTTTTTCTTAAAAGTTTAGAATACTTAATATTTACATTAAGACGCAAGTGAGGAAAAATTTTATTAAGGAATTCATTTGCATGTCCAAAAGATTTGAATTAAGTGGTTTTAATGAAACCATATTTTGCCTTTCCTATAGAGAAAATGGGAACAAAAACCATGCAAATTATGGGAGAGGCATCCAAAGATATAAAGACCAGACCAGTTCATCCCTAAACTCTCTCATAATGAATGGGTTCTAACCATCCCTTGATACATAGGAGAAGGCTGACTACTTCGACTCAAGAGTAAATTGCTTAGCCTCTCTGTGGGCATCACATGAATTTGTCTGGTCTTCAGGCCAGAAATCCCAGAGTTCTTTCCAATATTAGGGGCACAGTGTGTCTTGACATTGATTTCTCGCTAAAAAAGCACATTTCCTATTGTTTGGTTATCGAGCGTGGCAGCACCATCTCCATAAGTGTGATGCGTTCATGGAGTCCTCAGGGGTTGCTGGTGCAACCCCTGGGTTTCACTGGCAAGAGCTGCTGACTCCCGAGATGTCCATTCAGTGGTAGGTCTCTGAAACACATCACGAGTGGACCTTCAATTTTTAGGTACAATTCTTATAAGTCACAGCTCGTTGCAAGCTCAAACCACATACAACAATCCTAATTCTTCCGTAGATTACCCACTTAGATTTTCAAAAAACAATTAAAAAGAAAAGGTAAGAGAACTGATCGGATTTTGTAAATGCAAATTGCAATTACATCTAGCTCTCTTCATATCAACTAGATTGTCACACTCTACAATAAATGCGCCTTCAAAATGTTTTATTCAATCAGATGTCAATCGTATTCTCAAGTGGTAACTAAGGTCTGCTATGACATACTACCTGGTCCATGTCATCTAACAGGAGGAGCTCTAGACATCCTTAGGAGTATTCAAAGGATGTGCAAGAAAAGTAAAATCATGTATCGATTGATTGGGATAATAGACGTTTTCAATCATTTTAAAGGTAAAGGTAATGATAATTTTAGCTCTACTCACTGTCACTGGGTAATTCTTCAATTCTTCTGTATTCATAATTCATCTAAGAATTATCAATAATTATTCTTCACTTTATGGATTTTACACTAAAGTTTCTTTTAAACAAATATTTATCAGCGATGACAAACACTTGTTCAAACGATTATTAGACTCTACTTGGTATTTGCGATTTCCATAATAACAAAATTTGGTGAGTCTCATGTTTCACATTGTCAAGAAGATGCCAAACTAAGGTTTTATAAGATTTTCTACAAGTGCTTAGCATCGTACAATCCTATTGAAGCACAAAAGAGGAATTGAGGGTTATTACCTTGATAGAGGTGAGTTTCCACCGTTAGAACCCCATCATGGGAGTTTAGAACGTCATTGAAACTAAGACTTGAGAAATAAAACTTCAATTGCAGATTAGGGAAATCAAAGCACAAAATGTCGTAAGAAAAGCTCTGCAGGGAGTGTATGAACCAGCGAAGATTCTGGCATGTCAAAATCTAGAATCTGAGAAAAACTAATTACTGCTACTCTACTCACATGAACCTAGCAAAAATATGAAAAACACTCTCCCTTTATGAAGAGCGAAACCTAGGATTCAGCTGCTCTCTTACAAATACCACTTCTCCTACGTCATCTCGAAGTGGTGGTGAAATCTAGCGTGCCATATGTTTGAAGTTGGGATTCTGCTCGACTCACATGAAAATTACATGTTAGTGCCAGATGCCGAGTAAGTGTAGTGCAGATGCAAAGGCTGGTGATTTTTACGCTGGGGTCTGAATCTTAGGTTTGCTTGAGTGCAGAGTGTAGATGGAACTCTCTTAGTGATTTTACGCTTTGAGGTAACGATGCAGTCTGCGTCTGGGTTTGCTTGGTACCTGTACCACTGCCTCTGCAAATGTTCCCTCACACGGTAACACTTCCCGGGACTTCTCAACAGCAGCTGCCATCAACCATAATGATCTACATTCGTTCTCTGGACACGAACCCCTATAAAAAGTGTGCACGGAGCTCGAAAAACCTGCACAAGCACAAAAACATGAGAACGATCAAAGGCACCTATTCTTACACAAAATGAGAGCAAAATATGAAGTGAGGGTGACCCAAAATCCAATATAGATGTTTGCCCTTTTATGTATTCAACGGTGACCCGATCATGTCTCGAGTCTCATCGACTTCCTCACATACACAAGCCAAATGCGAGCAAAATACGAGTTTTAAAACAAAAGCTTTTTTGTTCTTGAAAACACACTCTGGAGTTTCGGTGAAATATATTGAACTACTCTCGGCGGGTGCTGGATAATTTTTTCGAATAGTCATGGAGTCAGCCTCTCAGAGATGGTATTGGACCCAATGATTCTTAGAAAATCTTCTGGAAATTCCTTTCTGATCATTTTCATTTTTCTTTCAATTTCTTTCATGTCATGCACTCACACCTAAATTTCTAGGGTGCTCCAGTGCATATGGAATGCATTATGTCATTTCCAAAATATTCATGCTAATATATTTTACATGTATATATTAACAAAATTAATTCACACAATTCATGTTATTCAATTTACAACAATAACACAAAAATTAGTTCACATGGGCTAATTAACAAATCAAGAAATTCATTTTGAATCACCTAAACTACACAACATATCACATGAACAGTGAAACCCTTGGGTCTGAAATAGCATTCAGCCACACAAGTAAGTTTCTTCGCTCGGTTCAAAGATTTTGAGATGAGTGCAGGCCTTTGGACCTCGACAAATCCTTATGCTTAAAATGGGCACCAGCGAAGATAAGCCGAGTAGGAAAAGATCCCTACCCAGCAGAGTTGTCGGAACTCCACCTGAAATCGGTGCCGCATAGCCCTTAGCGTAGAATGGCTTTGCTTTTTGCTTTCGATGTCGAGCAGATGATCTAGAATGCGGGAAATCTAGAGAGAAGTCAAACTCTCTCTCTCTCTAAAAACTGGTTTGGCCCTCTACTGCACATTTTTGCTCTTCCCTTGAAGAAGAAAACTATTTCTTCTTTGTCTTATTCAATTAAACTTTTCAAAAATTCCATTTGTGTCCTTAAGTTTTGGATTTTTTTGACACATGGCTTAATCTAAGTCATTCATTCCCATCATCTCACTAATCATGTGACATGTGTCATAAGGGTACATGTAGTAGGTGACTTTTGTCACATCACATGTCTTTCCTGACATCATACGATTTTGACACGGTGCCTCGAAAAGCGTGAAATTAAGTGTCAGATTCAGTGAAAGTCGACATAGTAGCTAGATTTTGCAAGCGATTCAACGTTGAAGTCAGATTTCATCATCCAAGATCTAGAAAAATTCGGATTTTAGTAAAAATTACCATTTACCTTTTGAGAAGAATTTGAATTTTCCTGGGTTTTACACCTATTTTTTTTTCCTTTCTCTCACGTCTTTCCTCACTGCTTACTCCACACATATATGGCTACCTACATCAACCAATGGAAAACCATATCCTCATTTTTTGGCTACTTCATGAATGATATTGAAGCTAGATCTCCAACATAAAAAATCGTAACTATAACCAGTAGCCCAGTTGCGAACCATATTTCATGATCGATGCACTTGCAATTATCTCCACCTCTTCTATTCTCACCACCCCTTAGATCCTATTAGACTCCTTCTTTGGGCCCATGAAAGAAATCTTATAGATAAATATATGAATATAATATGTTTTCAAAGGATGGGGATTTTAATGAGAGAGAGAAGCTTAGGATTTTCGACAAAAGTAAAGTGATGGGATGTTGGTGCATCTGAGGTCACAGGTGGTCGAGCCCTTTGATAGTCGAGATAGGTCTTGTAAGTCTTATCAAGAGTAAAATATAGAATTATGGCCGGCAAATCATGTGGAATGGAGATAAGATAAAATCCATCGATACCCGAAAAGCGTTGTGCTTAAATCTATACATATGTTGGAGTTTAAAAATAAGTTTTTAATACCTTTAAACTTATATAGCTCAATGAGTATTTATATAGGTTCCATTCGAACAATATCAATATGTAGCCTTATTTCTCGAAATTCGAGTTGACAATCCAGATTATCTGGAATATTCATGGATATCGGATAACCGACATCACTCGCAGAAAATGATTGAGTCTCTTTTTATCACGGGAACTCTCTAGAGATACAAAGCGTCCCGATCCGCATGTGACATGTCTACGATATTTCTGAAAGGCCAGCGTCGAGTCAATATATAATTAAAATGAGTAAAAATGGCCACTTAGACCCAAACATCAATACTCATAAAATACATCAACTATATATCAATAGTTCAAGAGTTAATAAATCACTCTTAATTCAAACATATATTAAGATTTACAATTTTAATACATGTTATACAAAATGAAAATGTCAAAGCCACAATCCGGCTTTCTTCTAAACGCGACCTCTAGTGATCATCCTCTATACACTCCTGTACACAGAAATAGTGATCCCTCGAAGCGGGGTGAAGCGTGCCCGATAGTGATAATTTCCTACATAGGTTTACTCCCCCTTTAAGTGCACATGTCATGTGAAACAAACACACTCGAAGCAATTACATGATCACTGCTTGGAAATGCATATGTCACGTCCAGTGTCTCGAGTCCTCACCGACTCCCTCATGCATGCCTAAGCCAACGAGAGAAAAACATCCTTTTTATTTCTTTCATGTCGTGCACTCACACCTAATTTTCTTAGGTTCCCCCAGTGCATATGAAATGCATTATGACATTCTCAAACCACACATGCCAATATATCATTTAAACATATATTAACAAAATTTACATGCATGCCACATGTTATTTAATTCACATCAATAACATCAAAATTAGTTCACTTAAGACTAACTCTGATTCATTTCAATGGCTTACACAATTATATTTTTATATGATTACATCATATTCTTACATTAATTACATGCATTAACATATTAATTCTCCTGACTCGAACCAATTCATGCTAATATACAAAACATGTATATACTAACACCAATTAGCCATAAATCATGTTTTCAAATTCACGACCAATAACGCAAAATTAGCTCACATGGGCTAATTAGCAAGCCTAAGCAATTCATTTTGAATCCTTTCGACAACCGCAAAGTCACGAAAATCACGTGAGCGGTGAGCCCTCGGGTTGGCAGCATTCGAAGACCTGATAGGGATCTTCTCCTCGGTTGAATGTTTGGGGCCTTAAACGTAGCTAATTCAAGTATCGAGAATGTCGCAACCATTCACATGGCTCTTAGCGAAGAAAACACAAGTAGGAAAGGCCCTGCCTCTTGGGTTGTCGAACTCCCACGAATCGTGTCGCGCGTAGCCCTCGCGCGTGGAAACGGCTTTGCTTCTTGGCTCGAAGCGAGCAGAAGCGGTCAGAATGGCGAAATCTAGAGAGAAGTAGCTCTCTCTCTCTCTAAAATCCTGAAACCAGCACCCTCTGTAGTTTCAGGTCATACTATGTTTTTCTTCTTCAAATTGAAGAAGAAAATTGTTCATCCTTGTCTTATTCTCATTAAACTTTCTATTAATTCCCATCTTGTCCTTTTGTCTTAATTTTTGACCTTTATATTTAATCAGCCATTCATCTCATCCTCTCTCAATCTTCTGACATGCCACATGAGTACATATATGTGGTGACTTTTGTATCAGCATGTCTTTCATGCCGTTTCTGATCTGACGCTGGTCTTATCAAGAAAATGAAATTTGAATGTCTCGGAATTGACAAAATTAGGCGTGGTAGCTAGATTTGAAGACGATTCCAAGCGGTGAAGTGTTTCATCATCGAATGCAGAAAAATTTTGGATTTTGACCGAAATTACCATTTTGCCCCTTTTTAGAAAAATTGGATTTTCTTGGGGTTTTACATTCTTCCCCCCTTAAAATAATTTCGTCTCAAAATTCCACACACATACGCATCCATGCGTGCATATGTAACACACAATCACGCTTGGTGTGTATGTGACGCCCAAGTCCGCGATCAGCGACAAATCCAGTGAATGTCGGCCTAATCCATCATGAATGACATCCATATCTGATCTTCTGGCTCCTGCTTGATACAATTTCAATGGTATCAAATCTCGAGTCACTCCGACTCTTATCACTCAACTCTAAGTCTACGTGATAACATGACCGTGTGTTTCATTTGAGTCACTTCGACTCATCACTTTCAGCTCTAAGTCACGTGATAACCATGGCCGTGTGTTTTCATCTCGAAGTCACTCGACTCCTATGCTTCAACTCACAAGTCTACGTGATAACCATGGCTAGTGTGTTTTCATCTCAGTCCTCAGGGCTCATCACTTTCGACTCCCAGAGTCTTTGTGATAACACTTGACGTGTGTTTTTCTCTCGAGCGCAAGGAGACTTTTCGACCTGCTGCGAGCCTCTTGCGCCCACCACGAGAAATTTGGATATCTCACGGGTCTCTTATACCCACACGAAGTGGGACCATCTCTGTCCTCTTCACACCCCACACGAAATTGGGATATCTCCCTTTGGTCTCTTACACCCACCTGAGAAGTGGGGATAACCCAGTCCTCTTACACCTGCAAAATTAGGGATATCTCCTCGGGTCTCTTACCCACATAAATTTGAATGTCTCCTTGGGTCTCTTACACACATAGAAGTCGGGATAGCTCCCGGGTCTCTTACACCCACACAAACGTCCAGGATATCTCCTTGGGTCTCTACCTTCTGAAATTTGAGATAGCTCGGGTCTCTTACACCCACACAAAATTTTGGATATCTCCACGGGTCCTCTTACACCACGAAGTCGGGATAGCTCAGGGGTCTCTTACACCCACACAGAAATTAGGGATAGCTCCCCAGGTCTCTTACACCCACACACTTAGAAGTCGGGATATCTCCCAGGTCTCGCACCCACACGGGACCTTTCGGATACTACAGCGGGTCTCCTTCACCCTAATTCCGGGCTTCGCCCAGGGTTAATGGTCCCTTCTTGCTTCGCCAAACACACATTGGTGTTCTGTTCCTAGTTTGAACTGAGTCTTCATTAGACGTAGTCCCCGAACAAACCTAACTCACACTCCTGCCAAGGCCCGGTGAATGTGCATCTAGTGCACTACATGACTCGATGCGATGTCAGGTGCACGTGAGACCTTGGTAATGCCATGTTGTGACACACGATTCGGGTCCACTATAGGCGAGTCGGAGATCTTCAACTCACAATCCGACCTATCGAGGTCAGCTCTCACCCACCATCTAGGGAAGAACATCCACACATGGCTTTACAAGGCCTCGACCTCTAGCCCGAACCTTATCACACAGAGATGCATTAATGAACATGATGCATCGAGAAAAAAAATCACGGGTATAAAATGTACCTGCATGTCAGTGAATCTTCATGCCGACCTTAGTATCATCAGACCCTCGCCTCCTAGGACAATCTCGTCTCATATGCAGATGGAGAGCAATGGTAACATATGTGCTAGGCTGACCGAACTCTCGACTGCGAATCCTGTCCTCGACCTGGAGCTTCGGCTGCGGCTCTGGCCTATGGCGCGTCTGCGAAGTACTAGGTGCTTGTGCGGCTCTGGGGCCCGTGCCGGTCCCTCGGCCATACTAGGGTATGGAGAAACCATTGTATGCTCACGTCCCTTAGGTTGTTTGGGGCCCCCCTGCAGATCCCGAGACAGGATCCATTTTGCCTCGAGACGATCAGTCCTCATATGTACATTTTGCTAGCGATTAAACATAACATTGTCCTCTCGGTTGGCAACCCTAAGCTCGTCACGGCGGGATAATCGGGACTCTGCGGAACCACTGCAAACCGGGGAAGCCTTATGTTTTTCAAGGCCCAGAAGGTTGATCTCCCTTCCTCTTGTGCATTTTGATATCTACCGGATGCCTCACGCTAACATCTACTTCCCCCTCTGTGGTCATAGTCGTCCTGACCCTAAAGTCCACTCCTCCTCTAACAATTGGAGGATGATGTGCTTCTAAACGTTGGAGGTTGTTTGACCTGCCTTGGTTCCTTGTGCATGTCATTGTGATAGCGGCGTAGCTCGATCCCTCGGTACCAACTAAAGCTTTTGCTGGTGGCCAGGTGGTACGGCCGGTACCCCGTGGGCGACCTACGTCCTCACCCTCGACTAGCCATCTACATGTCAATGGCAAGCCCCCAAGTTTTAGCGGTATCTACAAGGTGTAAACCTGACCAGAGACCATTCACTCTTAGAAAAATATTTTATTTCATACATCGTTCATGCATTCATAGTGTGCAAAACTGATAATTCCATATATATTAAATCATATGCAACAAAAAAACTTTTTAATTTTATTTTATTTAAAAAAATTTATTTATCTATTTTTTAAAACCTCGTGAACAGTGCTCGTGAAAAGTGTTCATGAACAGTGCCCCCAAACAGTGACACAGAACAGTGTCTTAAGTCAAGACTGGGTTGGGTGCATAAGGTGCACACCCTGAACCCAACTCGAGCGCGTTGGGCGCCGTGTCGTCGGCCTTGCCGTGTGGAGTGTCGCGAGCCTCCGCAGTCTCATTGGCCATCCTCTCGGCGCCGTGTCGCGGTGTGCCTCTTGGGTATCATTGTGCGCGCGCATCGTGGCACGTGGGTATCGTAGCCTCCTGCCTTCGCCCCGGTCTGTCTGAGGTGTATCGCGACCGCAGTCCACTGCCGCGCAGGTAGCCATGTGACTGGCGCCGTGTCGCCTTAACGCGCCGCGTGTCGTAGCGCCCACCGTAAAGTGACAAAATTTGACCAACCGTGAACCGCGACCACAGACGACCGCGGTTTTTGTAGGTTGGTTGAGTATGTCGTGTTTAGATTAAATAATAAATCGATGGTCATCCCAACATTTAATAAATGGGTCATATTCGTGATCCCCCTTTGCTCCATGAGTTATTACACGAATTATTTCGTTTAATTATTATATTAATTAATTAACTATTTAATAAGTTATTTGTGTTCAAATATGGATTAATAATTATAATTCCTATTAATTTAAATAATAAAATTAATAAACATGTTAAATTTATAGGTTATTTGTGTTAAATATGCATGGATGATTAATTATGAATTCTTATTATTTTAAATAATCAATTAAATGGGTCATATCGGTATTCAAACCAGCTTAACGAATATCGTGATTTGAGTTTGGTTCGCGAATGTTGACCACGTTTATTATTTGTGTTGGGTTTGGGTTAAGCGAGATGTTGACCACGATGCGTCTGGTGACACGGCGCGAACCGCGACCCGTGCCGCTGGTGCCACACTGCCCTACGTTCGTGCCGTGGCGTGGGCGCTAACAATCGTATTTGTGTCCGCGACCGGTCGCCCCGACCATGATCGATGTTTGGCGACTCCCCACCAGCCAAGTCGCACGCCCTTATTGGGCGTGTCGCGGCTTAGTGTCGACCACCACGCCCAGGTGTCGTGGCGTGCCATTCTTGGCTGCTTTATGGCCTTGAGCTTGTCTCCACGCCATGCAATAGAGCCTGTGTCCTGTCCACAACTAGCGTATTGTGACTCAAACTCTAGAAAAATGGGCAATAAGCTACAATTCAGGCTCACTACATTTCTCTTCTTTTTTTCATTCATTTTTTTCATTATTCGGCTACTAGAAAACACGAAAAAAAAAAAAAATTCATTTTCTAGTAGAACCAAATATATTTAATTCAAATTTTTTTTATTTTTTTTTCCTGTTTTACACACTATAAAACCCAGAAAAATTTCCTCTACACTTTTTTTTTATTCTTTTTTTCGGTAGCCTCCAATTTACTTCATAATCTAGCAGCTTGAACAACATCATCCATACAACTGAAAATTTTTTTATGTGAGTTAATTTAACCTTTCCTTGTGGAAAAGCTGGAATAATTTCTAGAATTTCACAAAACCAAACTTGTTAACATTAAAAACTGGAGCCCCCCTCTTATCCACATTAATTTTTGGACCCTCTATCGAACCTCGACCTCTAAGGTTTATTTTCTCAACCACAGTGTTCGACATCAATCACTATATGCTATTCTGAAGTATGTTTCTTATTATCTAACGAACAATCACACATCACATTTAATTCATCAAATACCTGAAAGGATGCATAGTCCCAACGCGTTTCCTATACGGCTCTAAGTGGCAGCGCCACTAACTTCATAGATGCTAAAAGCTATAGCTGGTGTCGACATCGAGCTATACTGACTCACGATGCTCTTTTACACCTTATGACCATGGCACAAGCGAGTCCTCAATTACTGGGTTTTCATTTACCTAAGCTCTGCACCCACCGGGCTCCCAAGTGTCGTTTAGCCAGGCTCTAATACTGGTTGTGGCGCCCCATTTCAGAGTCGGGTTGACAACCTATCGACCGCGGAATATTTGTGGATGTCGGGTAGCTTGGGCGACTCATGAAATCAGTGGGAGTCTCCTTTGTGGAGTGTACGAAGATACAACACATCCCTAATCATGGCAGCCTGTCTGCAATATTTTACAAAGACCACACGGGATCATATAATTAAAATGAGTAAAAATGGCCACTTGGCCCCAAACATCAATATCTCATCAAAATACATCAACTATATACCAATGATTCGAGTTAATAAATCACTCTTAATTGAGCATATATTAAGATTTACAATTTTAATACATGTTATACAAAATGAAAATGTCAAAGCCACGTCAGAAACTCATCTAGCAGGCCTCTAGTGAGGCGTCGTCCTCTGTCTGCTCCGTGCACGAAATAGTGATCCTCGACGGGGTGAGCATTATCCGATGGTAAATATTTTCTACATGATTTACTCCCCACCTAAGTGCACATGTCATGGCAAGCAAACACACTCAAGCAATTATAGTCTCTTGAATGTCACCATGTCCAATCCATGTCTCGAGTCCTCACCAGAGCTCCCTCACGCATACCTAAGCCAGCGAGAAAAACATCCTTTTTATTTCTTTCATCTGGTACCTCACACCTAATTTTCTTAGGTTCCCCGATGCATATGAAATGCGTTATGACATTCTCGAACCACACATGCCAATATCCATTTTACACATATATTAACAAAATTTACATACATGCCACATGTTATTTGATTCCCACATCAATAACATAAATTAGCTCACTTGGGCTAACTTCTGAAGTCATTTCAATGGCTTACGCTCAATTATATTTTTATATAATTCCACATCATGCTAACACATTTAATTGTACATTGCATATTGAATTTACTCACACAACTCCAAACAATTCATGCTAATATATAAAAGTATGTATATCTGCATAATTAACTCACATAAATCATGTTTTCAAATTGCAGCCAATAACACAAAATTAGCTCACATGATTCAATTGGCAAATACAAACAATTCATTTTGAATCCTTTCGACAACACAAAATCACACAAAAAATCATGTGAACAGTGAAACCCTTGAGTTGTAACATTCACGACCCTATAGGGATCTTCTCACTCGGTTCGAATGTTTTGAGACCACAAGCGCGTCTAATTCAAGCCTCGAATATCTAACCATTCCACATGAAGCTCTTATCAAAGAATAACCCAAGTAGGAAGACCACCTCTTGGAGTTGTCGAAACTCCACGAATCGATATCGTACGTGGCCCTCGCGCGTCAGAACAACTTTACTTCTTGGCGAAGCAAGCCAGAAGCAGTCAAACGGCGAAATCTAGAGAGAAGTAGCTCTCTCTGCAAAATCGCAAACAAACTCTTCCTTAATTTTCGACCCTTCACTGTTGTTCGTCCCTTGTCTTGTCTTTCGTTAAACTTTTAAATTTAATTCCCATCTTGTCCTTTTGTCTTAATTTTTTTGACACATGGCTTAATCTTAGCCATTCATCTCATCCTCTCTCTCTAATCATGCAACATGTGTACATGAGTACATATAGTAGGTGACTTTTATCTATCACATGTCTTTCACAAGATCGTTTGATTATCCAGTGACCGGTGCGCCGAGAAAAAGCGTGAAGTGGTGTCTCGAAATTCGTGAAATTCGGCGTGGTAGATAGATTTCGCGAGGCGATTCAGCGGTGAAGTCTATTTCATCATCAAGATCTAGAAAAAATTTCGGATTTTGACTGATACTATTTTGCCATTTTTAGAAAATTAGGATTTTCTAGAGTTTCACACAATATTTTACTATATCCTAATTGAATAATGGCACTTTTGAGAGCACAATGATATAAAATAATATAATAAATCCAAAATCCCTCTATCCTTCCAAAAATTAAATAAATGATACTCTTATTAAGATCGACTCTTAAACTCAAGTCATCTTGCTTTCAAAAAAAAAAACTTAAAGTCAAGTATTTAAAACTTTATCTAAATTAAACTAGCTAGTAATTTGATTAAAGCAAAATCAAAATCCACATACCAAAATGCAAAATGATTTACGAAAATTTTAATAGAATTAAACTAACTAGTTATTTGATTAAAAAAATCCATCCACATACCAAAATCTGAAATATTTTAGAATCAAATATTTGGTTGTGAGAAAATGGAGGAAATGAGAAAAATAAGCTCTATAGTCAATTAAGATTATCTAACTCATGTTTCGTTTTCTTTTCTTTTTCTTAGGCCTGCTTACAAACCAATAGCTAATAAAACACTTATATAGTTAACTCATTAAAAATAAAATAAGGATCCCTGCTCATATAAATTAAAATCCATTTATATCAATATTTAAATTTTTTCTTTGTTACTACTATCTTATTTTTTATTTCCTCAAAATGCTCTAAGGAAAGGATTATTTTATGGAAATATACAAGTATTCATAAATTGAAATAATATTATATAAAAATAAATATTTTCTAACTTTCATATAAAATTATAAAATTTTCCTTAATATAGTTATAGAATTTTTATGTAAGGATAACAATAATGATAATAATGATAATGATGATAATGATAAGAATGATAATAATGATAATAATAATAATGATAATGATAATAATAATAATAATAATAATAATATGTAATAATAATAATAAATTATTATTATCTAATTTATGAAAATTAAATAATAGTAGAAGCTAGGGAAGTCATACTTAACCTTTACATTTTCATTAGAACTGAGAAAATTCCAATTTTCTGAAAAATGACAAAATCGTAATTTCGATTGGCTTGAAATTTTCTATATCTCGGATGTGGCCCAGTTCCACGGATTGGAATCGATCTCGCGAAATCTACCTACCCGCGTCAGATTTCATGGTCCAAGGAGCAGTCGAATTTGCTTGTTTCGGCGTCCAGTATTAGGTGCCGTAAAACTACATGTGATGTGACAAAAGTCACCTATAACATGTACTCTTGTGACATATGTTGCAAGATTTGAAAGTGGATGGAAATGGACGGCCGAGAGAGTGCCAAATATCGAAAATCCAAGCTTAGGGACATGATTGGTATTATTTGATTTGTAAATGATAATAAGGACAAAAGAGCATATAGTGGTCATCTTCTTCCTTCAAACAATAGACCAAAACGTGAAAAGGGAGAAAAGGGGATGCAGAGATTAGGTTTTGATTTTTTAGTGAGAGAGTGAGTGACTTCTCTCTAAGATCCCGGGCGATCGGACCATCGGATTTCGTCGGACCAAGAAGGAAAGTAGTTCTACGCAGTGAGGGCTTCATGTGGGTACCGGTTTTAGGGAGTTTCAACAAACTTCGTGAGGTAGGGGTTTTATCCTACTTGTTTTACCCCTTGTTTAAGTGTTTTGTTGATGATTCGGTTGGTTTGAGGCCTTAAACGGCCGTTTGATCGATCCCAAAACTTGGAACCGAAGTGTGAAAATTATGGAGCCCATTTGGACAGTCCGTGACAGTCCACGGACTGTTTGGGTTGCTAGTGTATAATTTATGCTATAAGTTATGTTGTGATGTGCATGGCGGAATGGCAGTTAGTTTCGAGTTCCACTGAGTGGGCGGAGTGTTGGGTGTTGGCCGTGAGCGGTAACTTAGGGGTTTATTTGTTCCACGTAGATAGTGTTCACTAAATATTTTGTGAGAAAATGTGTTTGGTTGAGTAATTCAAAATTGGTGCTTGTTTGTTAATTAGCCCATGTGAGCTAATTTTTGGTGTAATGGATTGAGAATTAATATAACATGTTGTTGTGATTTAATTTATATTAATATATGCATGATGATGTAATTGCATGTGTTATATAAATTGTGTTGAAATGGCATAATGCATTTCATATGCACCGGGGTAACCTAGAAATTAGATGTGTGTGCATGACATGAACAATTGAAGAAAAACCGTATAGTTGCAAAGGAATTTCGATTGATGATTTTACGGAGGAGAATGGTGTTGGGAGATGGTCTTACAATTGCGTCGAAGGAGCCCGTATATTGTTTGGAAGGTTCTCGACACGTCGCCTCGGTAGTCCATATTTTCTCGAAGTCGATGGTGTATTTTTAGAGCAGCCGAGTTTTGTTTTGAAAATGATATTTTTCTCATACATGGCTTAGGCAAGTGTAAGTCGGTGAGACTGAGACATGGGAATGGGCATTTAGACATTGAAGTAGGATCTGAAATTTACTTGAGTGTGTGTTTGCTTTTTGGAGCATTGCATATGCACTTGGGTGGGGAGTAACCCAGTTCAGATTGATTCCACTGGGCGAGCCGCTGCCACGACAAAGGGATATTTTTTCAAGTACAAGGAGCGTTCGAGGAGACGGCTCATCTTAGAGGCCGATTTAGAAGAAAGTCGGGTTGTGGCTTTGATAGTTATTATGTATGACATGTATTAGAATTGAAATTTTAATATATGTTTGTATGGAGAGTAGTGTGTCAACTCTTGAACCATGTGAAATATATATTTGGTTGGAATATTTATTTTATGAGTATTGATGCAGGGGCCCAAGTGGCCGTTATTTTACTCGAGTTTGGACCCTGTGTGAGGTAGGTGTATGGTTTAGGACAAGTTATGTACTTTGGGTGGCTCTGCAGGTATAAAGAGGACTTTGCTGATTTTTAGTGAGTAGTGTCGGGTTACTCGACATTCACGAGTATTCCGGGGGTTGACGGGTTGTCAACGGACTCCCGGGTTTTAGGGCGTCACAGCATGGTATCAGAGCTTAGGTATACGAATACCTAGGGCTTAGGGGACTTGGGCTAAGGCCAGAGTCATTTAGGTATAAGAACATCACCACTTGGTGTGGCTCGATGTTAAGGTTAGGTATGTGATTACCTAGGAAGTTAAGGGAAGCATTGGCTGCCTCAGCTGCCAGGGAGTAGGCGGATGCTCGAGGCGTGGTCCGAGTTTGGCTGCGATCTGTGACGAGGTTCGGGAATACGTTAGGGGTTTAGTGGCTACACAGTCTACGTGAGCTTAATTGATCGAGTCCCAATGGCAGGACGCAGAGATAGTATCCATTAGGGACCGGGTACAGTCAGGTATAGGTGATGAGGGTTGGACCGTTCACTCGGATGGTAGTCTTCGGTATAGGGGACGGGTAGTGGTTCCTCAGTTGACCGATTTGAGAGAGGAGATTCTCAGGGAGTTTCACTGCTCCGATTTCCGTGCGTCGAATTGTACGAAGATGCAGGATCTTCGTCGCGGTACTCTTTGGAGCGGGATGAAGGAGGCGGTAGGGGACTTTATTGACGATGTCTCACGTGTCACCGGGTTAAGTGCACGAGAAGCCGGCGGGGCTAGCCGACCATTGGAGTGGTACAGTGGAAGTGGGAACCGTCCGATGGATTTGTAACCCACTTGCCACGGACACCAGCGAGAGACATGATTTATGAAGCAGAGAAAAAATCATTTTAAAAAAATGGTAAAGCGGTAATTTGGTTTGAAAATGGAAATTCTCTAGATCTGGATAATGAAGCGGTTTGCGTAGATTAAGTGTCTCATGAAATCTAGTGACTAGAAAAGTTTCGTGAATTCACAAGGCAAGTGAATATTTTATGATTTTACAGGTGATAAGTCGTCGGTGACTTCGAGGGCGAGATTTTACGAAAATCTCGAGAGTCGGAAATGACTTGGGTTAAGCTCTTTTAAAATAAAGTGGCAGAAAGAAACTGGTGTTTGGGTTAAAGCAGGATTAAATGAGCAGCGCTGGAGCTCTGAGACTATCAAATGTCTCCAGCCTGCTAATAGGTAGTAACTCAAAGTAAAAAGCTATACTATAAAGAATTAGAATAAAGGAAGACACCTAGGGAGGAGAGAAGGGAAGCACGGAGAAATATTATTTTATTTTTTCTTTGTTCTCTGAGATCATGGAAATCAAATCATAAGTTTTTATGAATTTGAGAGCCAAAGTTGATCTGGCAATGAGAGCTACGCGTGGACACTAAAATCTTGGAGTTTCGTCAAACTCTACGAGGTAGGAATTTTTCCTACTTGTGTTATTTCTATCCTAAAAGGCCATTTAATGGTGAAGTGTTGGATTAGCTTAGAGGGCGTGAAGGCCGTCAAATTTAGTTCTCAAAAAATTTTGAATTTGAGTATAGATTTTTAGAAATTTTGGGATGTTATTTGGACGGTCAGGAGCTTAATTTCGGAATTTGTTTTGACGATTCAGGTTGAATTTGAGGTATTTTGGAATGATCATTCTGAATTTTGGGACTTTTTCGAGCTGAGTCCGGCTATGTTGAGTTTAGTTTGATCCGGGACTAATGTCTTGAGGTTTTGTGGTGTGTTTGGTATCCATGATATTCGATTGATGAGCCGTGAAGGGACGAGGTGCCACATTGTTTATATGGGTCCGAGATTTAGAGTATTTGTGTGTTATTACTGAAATGAATAACGTGAATAAGTAACCTTGAATAGTGATGTGAATAGTGACCTGAGAATTATTTTTTGTGTGAAAATGTGGCAATAAGTTTAGAGGTGGATTCCGAGAATGGTGCTTTCATGTTTGTTAGATAACCCATAGCCATTGTTTTGGATGTTAGTTATGAATTTACATAACATGTTTTATGTGATTTAATTATGTTAATATATATGCATGTAGTATATTAGCATGAATGTGTTAGGTGGCATTATGCATTCCATATGCACTGGGGTAACCTAGAAATTAGGTGTTGGTGCATAGTTGAGATCGACACTGTGTTAGGTGTTTGATGGTGTGTCGTGAGTACACGGTTGTGGATCAACACCGTGTAGGGTGTTGATTAGTGGGCTCATTAATAGAATGACGTCAGATAGTCATACGGGTTAAGGAAATGGAAATGGCTCATTGCATTCCACTGTAGCACAGGGCACCACAGAGCAAATAGGAGTGAGTCTGGTAGTTTCTTAAGAGAATCGTTTCGGAGGGTTGACCAACAATATTATTTGTCGAAGTGTCGGCTCTGACATCGGTTGTCCATAATATCAATCGTCGGAATGCGCCCGATTATTATTATACATGGAGGTTGTCCATATAATATCAATCGGTGCGCGATTGATATACATCGGAGGTTGTCCACAAAATGGGTGTGGAGTCACATCCACTATTTTATATATCGGAGGGTTGTCACGGTTAAAACAAATACCTTTGTTTGGAAATGGTTTTTCATTCATGGAAATACATTCATTTGAAGTCGGTGAGAGACTCGAGGCATATGGGTGTGAGAGACGCGATCATAATTACGTATGGGTGTAAGAGACTGCGGTATCACGAAGTTCATCATGCCACAAAGGGTGACACACGATCATGTTTATCCACGGAGACCCGGGTTGTGTGATGAAGTCGCGGGATGACTTGAGATTTGTTGCCGTTGGCCGCCCATTGGGTGTGGTAGGTGAGGGCTCGATACTTGGGTCGTGATAATGCGGTGACGGTTGTCACGGTCGAGTGTCACATGTGAGGACTAGTCAGTGAGTGACTCGGGATATATTACTCAATGACATATTGAGTGATGGAGCCGGCGAGGGCTCGGTACATAGGGCATGGTGAGTCGAGTCTCATCCAGCGGCATGTAGGCGTTCATTGGGATATATATGATTCACTTGAATGTTTGTTTGTTTGTTTAGATGTCATTGCATGTGCACTTAGGTGGGGAGCAGCCCTTGAGATTATGCTATTGGGCTTTACTCACCCCGTCGTCGAGACCCATTTCAGGTCTGGTCGGTGCGACGGCCGATCCGCGTCGGGGCAGTACATATGAAGAAAGCGGTTTGTGGCTTTGATATATATTTGTAAATATATGGGTTGTATTTATTTGTATAAGAGTGATGTAATTTAAACTCTTATGGACTGTAGTTTATAGTCATGTGCTTATATGTTTAAGTATGGATAAATGGGCCTACGTGGCCATTTTACTCGTATGTGGACCGATGTAATTCGTTGTATAATATTGGGTCATGTTTCCATGTAATTGTATAAGGTTGTATTTTGGGTAGAGCTCCCATTACAAGGAGACTACTTGATTTTATTAAATCATTGATCCCGGAAAATGGGACACGATGTTGTGGTGTCGGGTTACTCGACATCCATGAGTATTCCAAGGGTTGACGGGTTGTCAACGGGACCCCCGGGATAGGGGTGTCATAGTATGGTATCAGAGCATAGGTATACGACTACCTAGGGCTTGAGGGACATGGGTTTAGGCCATTTCTATTGCGGTGAAATTAATACTAGCGTCATAGCTTGGTATCGGAGTTTAGGTACCGATACACAGGAGTTCATGGGACCAGTTTGAACCCTTTGCATGCATGGTGTGTTTTTCGTGTTGTGTTCGGATATACGTTCCATGTTTGTGATTGTGTGATTGTGTGTTACACATTGCGTGGAAAACTTATACACGGTATGATGTATATGGGAAATGTGATTGCGTGGTTATTACGCGGGGAAAATTATATGCATGGCATAATGTATATAGGAAAAAGTGGAATGCTAAGGTTAGAAACTATAACATCAGGGGTTCAGAAAAGGAAATGAACATGAAAGGTTTGAATTTTAGTGAAATAAATAAAAGTGGTTAGCCCGATAGCACCACTTAGGCGATGAATCGTCATTTCATGGTTGTTAGAATCTATTAGTAATTGACATGTGCATTACTAGGTAGGCTTTAAATGAGGTCATCGGTTGTTGTCATTTTGACATGTGTAGATGTAGAGTCGAAGTAGGGACGTAGAGGTCATCCACAAGGTTCTAGCTAAGCACCACAGTGTTGACCGGGCCTTTCATTGAAATTTGTTGGAGTTCTGACTCTTTGCCGTTGCATGAGCTAGTGTGGTGGTAGTCGGGGAGGTCAGGAGTAACCTCCGATTTAGAATCACATCATCCTCCAGAAGGCGTTTCGGGAGGATTCGAGTAGTGGCGGACCATTGGTTCAGGCGGTTGAGGAATGTATTAGAGGCTATGGATATTACCTCCGATGCAGCCAAGATCAGGCTAGCTGCGTTCCAGCTAGAGGGTGAGTCCCAGAGTGGTGGGGCGGGTTAGTTCTCACAGGGATTTAGAGCGATGACTTGGGCGAGTTCCATGGGCTCTTTATGAGCAAGTATTTTCCGACCCGCGCTAGACATGCCAAGGCTGAGAGTTCCTAGAGTGGCGAGGCGATGACGGTGATGGAGTACGTAGCGGATTCAGCGGGGTTGGCACGTTTTGGGTGATGACTATGTGACCCGCAGTATAGCCCGAGTCGTGATTTGAGAATGGTGAAGTTGTCCATTCGGGGCAGATGCAGGCCTTCACCCTCTGAGACATGGACTCATGGTGGAATGACTGGCCATGAGAGGATGGATGTGGCGTAAGGCGCTGACACCCGCCCCTTCCAGGTGGCGGCAGGTAGCGCGGCGATCCGCAATCCCGGTAGTTACCTCTGACCCGAAACTCCTGTGAAGCGAAGCCGTGTTGCTTCTTGAAACCTCTATAAAAATTTTTCTTTATTATTTATAACTAGGATTGGTAAAATCTTAGCGTAGAAAAACCGGCATGGCGGTGCACATAGTCCAAGTCCAAATCTGTATACATCAGATTTACTATATGTCAAAATATGGCAACCGACATATAACATATTCTCACAAAACTACTCTATGTACATACGTATGCTCCATTATACAAGTTCAAAGTATTTCCTTACACAATATTCTTAATTATTGTGATATAAATTTCAGAATCTAATTTGCTCCAGCGTCAGAATTATGCATGCACAGAGAAATAGTTTTTTAAAATACAAAATAATGAGCTAAATGAGCTCAGGTGGTTATATATTTTATAAACGATTTTGCTTTTAGGAAAACATCTCAAAACTGTAAAACTCTCTTTTTACAATTATTTTCCAGAAGCTTTTCTTTGCTTTTCAAGTTTCTAAAACTTTTCTTTGCTTGCTTGCTTTTGTACTTGCTTGCTTTTAAAAGTTTCTAAAAATTTTCTTTACTTACTTGCTTGCTTTACTTTTCTTTAAAAGCTTATAAAACTCTTATTGTTTGCTTGCTTAGAAGTTTATAAAACTCTCAAAAATTTCTTCTTGCTTTCTTTTATCTTGTTTGAAAAGTTTCTTAAAACCTTTCACAAACCTTTTGCTTTAAAGTTTCTCAAAACTTTTTTCATAAAAACGAACTGGGCTCAATGGCATTCTTTGAAAATAAAGCAGAACTGGGCTCGTAGTTTGCTTTAAAACTCTCAGGAAGCTGGTGTAGAGATGATAGTTGATTTTTCAAAGCTGTATATTATGCTTATAAAACATCTGACCCTTTGGGCTTTATTTTGCTAACGTACCACTAATGAACCACGGAAGCACAGGCGTAAATCTTAGGTGGAGGATTGTGTCGCATCCCACCTTTTTAGGTGAGATGTTGTGGGGTCAACCTTGGTGCGATCATCACCGTAATTTAGTTAGGCTCAACCTTGTAACACCCGAATCCAGGAAGTCTGATTACATGACCTTGTAGAAGTTGTATGAAGTACAAGTGTCCTGCTTGAAATATTTGGAGAATAAAATGAAATGAAATTATAGGGCAGATTGTGGTATTAAACTAAGGTACAATGGTCATTAAGCAAATGAATGAAGAGTGAAACAAATTAGAGATGTGCCATAGTAGGAATTTCAAAAGTTGGAATTTCAATATTTAAGAGATGAGGGCAAATTTGCAATTAAGGAAATGATAAAATATAACAAAAAAATGGGAAAATAAAACCAAAATGTCATTTTGGTCTCCAAAGTTAGGGCTCCACGGTGGTGAGAAAGAAAGGCGAGAGGGGAGGAAGAGAGAGGAAGGAGGAAAGAAGCGAATCAAGGTATGTGTTTGATGTGTTTGCTTTAGTGTATTTGGATTCTTAGGGCTTTGGTAAGGAGGGTGTTATCACTTTGTGGCCTAGGTTTTTTGTGTAGGTCACACAGGCCTTTGATTTGTTGGGTTGTGGGTAAAACCGAATTGATGTAAAAACTTGGGAATCGTAAATTACATGATGTTTAAAGAATTGAGTGGACCTTAGGTAGTGTTCTTGGATTTTCACCTGGGTTTTGGGTTTTTACAGGTTCCAAAACACCGAATTCACATGTTGTGGAGTTGTTTTTAGATAAATTCCAAGTTGGTTTGAGGTATTATGAATTATAGAAGTTATATGGGTGAATTGGCATCAAAGTGGGAGAAATAACAAAATCTGGGCATTTCGAATTGTCTTCATGGTACAATTGGAAGTTAATACCGGTACCAGTTCTATACGGTCATTTTAGCTGAGTTATGCCGTGGAAGTTAAGTTGTACCAAGTACGAATATTCACAGTTTTTTCTGTTCCGACCAGTTTCGTATTTTGGCCATAACTTCCTCATTTCTTATCGATTTGAGTGATTCAAGTGGCTACTACGTAAAAATAGACTCCAGGCGAACAAAACTTAAAAGTAGGAATCACCCAAATTCTGATCCTAAGTGGCCCCAAAGATTACTCAAAGTGGGGCCGTATGCAAGAAAAATTCCTGCATCAGCTTTGGACATAGAGTAGTAAGGTTATTTGGACGTAACCGAGTTTGATTACTCGGGTGGGTGATTCCAGTTGGAATGGAACCCTTAGCACCTTAGATTTAAGAGAGTAAGAAGAGTATGACTAAGTCTAAGGAAATGCAGTTCACTGCGATTAATTTGATAAGTAGTATTCTCGTTTGAGTGTAGGTTAAAAGTAAAGGCGGGATAAGTGTGGAGGCTGTGCTCAAGTTAAGCAAGCAAAGAAGAGGTGAGTGTTCTAAACTCATTTCCAAATACTAGTGTATTATTATTATTCTTAATACAAATTGCTTTACACTAGTATTTCATGGTTTTGAGTTCAAACCATTTTCGCTAGCTAAAGTAACACTTAGAGCAAACAAATGGTTTTGAGTTAAACCATTTTTGAAAAGCAAGCATTGGTTTTAAATTGTAAAACCATAATTAAACAAGCAAGTAAATGGTTTTGAATACTTAAACCATTTTTCAAGTAAGCAAGCAAGTAAGCAAATGGTTTTGAATAATTAAACCATTTTTCAAGCAAGTAAATGGTTTCAAAGTGTAAAACCATTTTACAAAGAGCAAGTAAGCACGTAAAGTTTGAGAAACAAGGCCTTCCCTAGTTTACAAGCAAACCGGTCAGAGGGTAACCCACGTGCACGGTGGTGTTAGGATTTCATACATGACAGTAGTTTTGCTCTGGTGCAAACTTAGGACATACATCATGCATTTAAAGGAGACCGTGGCACGTACAGGGGTATATAAGGTTATGAGCTCTAACTAAGTATGGTGATGGCGACACGAGGTCAATTCCACCATATTCACCGGAAAATGAAAAAGGTGATGAGGACAAAGGTCCTTCCACCGCAATTTGTTACTGTGTTCCCGTGGTTCACTGTGGTAAAGTAAGCAAAAATAAAGCCTCCATTGGTTGATGTTTATAAATATGATATATGTGATTCAAAATCAACCATCGGCTCCCGGGCCGCATGCTTCCGAGAGTTTTAAAGCAAATGGTTGCTTCCAGCTCCCGCTAGATTTCAAACGATCGGTCGAGCCAAGCCCCGTGGGTTTTATTTTCAAAGCATGTGGTCGAGCTCAAGCTCCCATTTTATGAAAAAGTTTGAGAAACTTTTTAAAGCAAATGCTCAGGAAAGGTTTTAAGAACTTTTCACATGATAGCAAGCAAGCAAGAATTTATGAGAAGTTTTATAAACTTCTAAGTAGCATGAAATAAGAGTTTTACAAGCTTTTAAAGAAAAGCAAAATAAAGCAAGCAAGGCAAAGTGGCAAAGAAAAGTTTTGAAACTTTTAAAGCAAGCAAAGCAAAGAAAAGCCTGAAAATAATTGTAAAAGAGAGTTTTACATTTTTTGAGATGTTTTCCTAGAGCAAACCTTTATAAAAGCATACACCTACTAAGCCTGCTTAGCTCATTAGTTTCCATTTTAAAACTATTTTCCGTATTAGGTAATGCTAAAGACACTGAGCACAATAGGATTGGTCCTGACATCAGTTTAAGTGTTGTAATTAAGAATTATATTTTGTAAGAACATACTTTGAAATGGTATAATGAGACATATGTATGTACATAGTTAGATGTGAGAATGTGTTGGTATGCTGGTTGCCATGTTTGGATATTTTGGATATAGTGTAAATTGAATGTATACAGGATTTGGAATTTGGGACTATGTGGTACTGGCTATGTCATTAAATTTTTCCACGTTAAGATTTTTACCAAATCCTAAGTTATAAATAAAAGAAAATTTTTCCAGAGGTTTTAACAAGCAATACAAGCCAGCCACAGGATTTCCCAATGTTAGAGGTAACTAGATTTCTCAGGAGTGGTCAAGACGCCGCCGGAAGGGGGTGGGTGTAATACTTATATACCCCGTACGCGCTACTGGCCTCCTTTTAAATGCATGATGAAGGTCCCAAGTTTGCCGACCAGTAAAACTAAAATGCATGTATGAGATCCCAATACACCACCGCGGCACGAGATTTAATACCGACCGGGTTTTCTTGCTTAGAACTAGGGAAGGCCTGTTTTTCGCAAATATTCTTTAAATATTTGCCATTTTTCGGAATTTTTCTAAAATCCCGGTTTCAGGTTTCACTCTAAACTCATCGCCTAGAAATTCGTAAAATATTCCGACTGTCTCGGAATTAAACGAAACTTTTCTAGGTCACTAGATTCTCATGAGATCTAACTTAACAAATACAAATTGCTTTCACATCCGAGATCTAGAGAATTTTCGAGACTTCCCTGAAAAATTCTGGCAATTTATTAATATTATTTTACTATTTAAATTTCCATAATTATACTTTCACCCCCTCCACTTTCCTTAATTACAAATTTGTCCTCAAGCATTTAAATATTGCAAATCCAACTTTTGAAATTCCTACTATGGCCCATCTCTAACTTAATTATGCCTTACATATCCTTTTTGCTAAATGACACTTGCATTCTTGTTTTAAGTACCACATTCCGTTCCAAAATATATAATTTCCTAATTTCATCTCCAAAATACTACAATGACACTTCGGGTACTTATACACCCCGCGCCTCATGTATCAGACACCTCTCGACTCGGTGTTACAAAATCCTCCCTCCTTAGGAACATTTCGTCCTCGAAATGAATAACTAAACTCCAAAAGAAAGGAAAGGAACATACCTCATTAAGAAAATAATTGAGGGTACTAATGGCGCATCTGGGCCTCTGGCTCCCAAGTAGCTGCCTCCCTCTCCCAAGTAGCTGCCTCCCTCTATTGATTCTTCCATAAGACTTTAACTAATGAAATCATTTTAGTCCTCAACACTTGTTCCTCAAGGGTCTACAATCCGCATTGCGTATCTCCTCATAATAAATTCTCCTTTAATCGTACCGTTGTTTTTCAATATATGTGAAGGATTCGGATATATTTCTCAACATCGACATACATGGAATGTATCATGAACTTGATAACTCGGGGTAACTTCAACTTGTAAGCCATCGCCCCACCTTGCTCACAATCTCATAGGTCCAATATACCCTGACTAAGCTTGCCTCGTTTCCCAAATCTCAACACACCTTTCCAAGGTGAAATCTTCAAAAAGACTTGGTCACCTATCTATAACTGCAAGTCTCTACGACGGTTGTCCGCATAACTCTTATGTCTATCTCTTGCTATCTTCAAGTTATCACGAAATAATTTTCTACTTTCCTAAGTGACCCGCATCAGTTCAAATATTCATCGCCTTCTTCACCAACTCATCCTGAAGACACCGAGTCCTACATTTCCGCCATACACTCAAATGGAGCCATATCTATACCGGGCTTGATAGCTATTGTTGTAGGCAACCCATTAGTGCTAAGTGAGTATCCCAACTCACTCCAAAGACACAAGTTTCCTCAAGAGATATCTCTAACGCCCGAATAGTCCGACCGCCATCCACGAGGATGAAATGCCGCGGCCGAAAATGTATGCAGTACCTAACGCCGCTTTGCAAACTAGGCTTAAAACCTAGATGTGAACCTCGGGGTCTCGGACCAAACTATCAAACCGGAACCCCATGAAGTCTCACCATCTCGGCCCACATACACCTGGGCCAACTTTTCCAATGAATCCTCAATATTAATTGGTAGAAAATGATCGATTTCTCACAATCGATCAACTATTACCCATATAAAGATCATGTTTTCTCCGAACCGTGGAAGACCTCACAAAATCCATAGTGATCTTCCCATTTCCATACTGAATGTGTGGAGTAACCGTATCCTTCCCACTGGCCTTCGATGCTCGCCTTCACCGCCGACAAAGTTAGGCATCTAGAGACCTAAACTCGCTATCTCTTTCTTCATCCCATTCCACCGCAATGTTCTTTCAAAGTTCCGCATATCTTGGTACTACTCGATGCATAGCATAATGCCAGATGAATGTGCTTCTTCCATGATGTCTTTTCGCCCGCCATACTCGCACACACATTCTCCGACCTTTCACTATCATGCCATCATCCCGATTTGAAACTTTGCTTCTTTCCCCTTTTCTATCTCTTCCTTGCTTAATTATCCGTGATCCGCTGACTCCGCCCGCTAGAATCTGGTCCACTAGAAGCGGTCTAATATGAAACGTGGCCAACAAGGCTCCTGAATCCTCAACCTCCAATATCACCCCTAATGTTCTCAACCCACTAATAGTGCGTATAACCCGATCTCTACGTGAGACAAAGAACTCTCGGTCGCCACTTAAACCATCTGGCTACGACGCTAGCTTTCCCCGAATGGTACTCAATAGGCATACTGTAGTCCTTAATCAACCTGCCATCTTCTTTTCCTCGTGCTTAACTCTTTTTGGTGAAATATATTTAAGACTTTTATGATCTCAGAAGATCCTACAAGGAACACCATATAAATAATGTCTCCATATTTTTTTAGTGCAAACACGATCGTCATGAGTCTGGTCCCAGTGGGTGGTATTCTCTCAATATCAGATATGCAGGTAATCACCCTATCATTCTCAAGATCAAAACACAACCAAGGCCTCGCTCGAAGCATCACTATAAACCACAAATCCATCTCTTCCATCGGGGCAAAGTTAAACTGAGCCGTCGACCACTCTTCAACTCCTCAAAACTCTTCTGACAGGCATCAACCCAATCATACTTAACATCTTTTCCTGTCGTACTGTCAATGGTCAGTATCCCTGAGAACCTCAACAAACTTCCCGTAATATCCCGCAAACCAAGGAAGCCTGACCGACACATTCTTGCGGTTTCACTCTGGTCAATGCTTCATTTTCCGGGATCTACACTCACCCCCTCACCGAAATCACATGACCTAGAATGCCAATTCCTCACGAGCCAAAACCGACACTCGCTCCACTCGCATACAACCTGCCGCCTTCCTTAGGTCTGAACACAACCTCGTGTGCCCTAATGTTCCCCAACCACCGACACACTAGGATATCACAACAAAAAACTATAACGAACCTATCCAAATACGGTTGGAATACCCGGTTCATCAAATCCATAAACGCTGCTAGAGCATTAGTCAAACCAAATGGTATCACCAAAAACTCATAATGCCCATAGCGTGTCCTGAATGCAGTCTTAGGTACGTCACTCTCCTGCACTCTCATCTGATGATACCCCGACCTCAAGTCTATCTTGGAAGTATACTCGAGATCCTCGAGTTATCAAATAACTCCACGATCCTAGGAGTAGATTATTTCGATCATGGATGGTAACTTTGTTCACCGCTCAGAATCTATACACAACCGCAGAACTCCATCTTTCTTTCATTTAAGAGAACTCGGAGCTCCTCTATGGGGATATACTGGCCTAATAACCCTACCAACAATTCTTAACCGAGCCTTAAGCTCTCAATCTCAGGAGCCATCCTATGCGAGGAATGCAGGCTCACCCCCGGATCAAATCAATGTGAACTCCACCTCTCTCCTCGGGAGGAATCTCGCACATCACCTGGGAATACATCTCGGAACTCTCTAACAACTAGAATCTCATCCACTAGAATCCCCTCCTTCCCTGTCTCCACCACATAAGCTAAATAACCCTGACAACCCTTACGCAGCATTCTCAGCGCCGCTTACGGCAAGATCATATCGAAGATAATTCTCCGATTCGCCAAACTTTACCTCCACTTCCCCGCTTATGCAACTTTACTTCCTTTTTATAACAATCTAATGTGGCTCTATGGCAGGACAACAATCCGCGAGAACCACATCGGTCCCCCCCATATCTAAAGTTTCACAAGACTGGCCGGGAACTCTTGTCCCTCAATCGTAACTCTACTATCTCTCTAACTACTCAACGAGAATAATCTGATCTCCACCGGAAGGGAACTCTCATACGACCCCAATGGATGTGGGCTTCCTATCCGGAAGCGATCTAAGAAATGCTTTGATGCAAAATGAATGTTCCCGTCCACTAATGTATAAGCATCATGATCAAGGATGTGTCACTAGTGACCACATCCGAGTCAAAGATCCGCATCTTCACCGGGTCACAAAGATATACTCCGCCCGCGCGTGGCTCGTCAGAGATCCTTTGGGGGCACCGCCCGCCCTACCACACGCCACCTCTACCTCGCGGCCGGTGGTCGCCCCGGGCTGGGAAACCTCTCCCGAAGACTTCGTATGCTCATCTCTCGTACCGGTAGCTAGACCTGGCTACCGATGTTCCGCACCAATCAGCCGAGGGCACTCTATCAAATCTACTTCCCACACGTTGGAACACCCTGTGATCGAATCTCCTACATTCTCCATGGTGTCAAGCCGACATATATGACATACAGAGGAATACCCGGTGCCACCGCTAGCAATCGGGGCCTCACCCATCCCCGACTAGAGATAGCCTCACCTGCACCTCTCAAATTCCTCTATAACCTCTCGCTCTTGCTTTTCTTTCCCACCGCATCACCCCGATAAAACCTGCACTTCAGACTTCATCCGCTTGAATATGCGGGAACCAATCTTAATCCAATTCCGAGAACTTCTTCTCATATTCGACACGACATGTTCTTCCTCGTTCTAATTTGAAGAACTCCTCACTAATCCTTATGACTTTCGAGGAAAGAACCTATCGCTGAATTCCCATCAAATGGGTCCCATGATATGCCATCGTGATACCTCTCTACGGCTTCCCACCAATCTCAAATTTCGCCTTCCATTAGGAAACTCTGAAAAAACAAGATTCTTACTCATCCTGCGGCAAACATAACTCCAGAACCTTATTTAATTTCTAGCCTAGCTTACAACTGTGCTACTGGATCACCACTGCCGCCATACGCTTGGCGCCCAGCCAGACTTCTATCGACCTGGCCTTCCATAAACCTCTCTAGGTGGCAGCTGAGGCTACATCGCCGACCGGTCGCTATGGCTACTATCCTGTGCAATCAGGCCACTTGCTCACAACAGAAATAATCCTAGCACTCGAGCTCCCTTTGGTGGCCCGGGATGGTCTAAATTTAACCCATCACGAGGTCGATTCATGAGGCTGTGAAGGGAACCAACTACGTGCTCATCTCTGCTGTGCACCGCAGATCGCCTGAAACCGCCGGAATAACTCTCTTAGGACTCCACCTCTACGTCCTTCCGACATAGTGCCGTAATTTCCAAAAATATCACCGCTCATGGCCTTGAATCACTCATGTAAGGTACTTTAAACTCTATCACATGGTTGCCAATACTTATACTGATATTCATGTTGCCTCGCATCATCTCTTCTCATGTCCTAGGTCATTGTATACAACCTCGCTCTCGATAATGACTGTCTCATTCGGGAGCCTACTCGCAGTGGAGCTCATCGTTACTCATCAAATCCCAGATGGCCTTCACCACTTGATACTTCGTCATTGTAGCTTTTCTAACCCGGTTACCAGCAGCTATGTTCCTTGTGAGCATTCTCATACCAACCGAGCTACTAGCTCAGCTGGTAGCAGGATGCTTCCCTAAGGACCTAAGCTCTCGTGACAGTTCGAACTCGTGAGAAGGAAGAAACCCCGTGAGCAGGGGGATATCCAAGCGAGTGAGGAGAACCATCTACACCCGGGGTGATGATGGGCTCCACTCATGGTAGGCCCCGGTGTAACCTCACAATAAAAGGCGCTTATTGTAATTTTCACTTCGGGGTTTACTCAAGAGCTCCATCGTTATTCTCCAACTTCTAGTTTCTCTCACTTGATAGTCTCTGACATGTTTTCCAAGAGCTGACCAACACCAAGAGTTATGTTCTAGGAAGCATTCTCGCTACCAACCGAGCTACTAGCTCAAACTGGCAGCGTGGATGCTTCCCTAAGGACCTTAGCTTCCGTGACTGTTCACCGCGGGAGGCGAAAGAAACCCCTCAGAGTAGGGGATATCCAAGGGAGCGAGGAGAACCATCTAAGGACCCGGGGTGACGATGGCCCCACTGCTGGGTAGGTCTGTGGTGGGGACTTTCACATTGACACACCCCCACCCCTCCAAATGTGACGGCAGAAATGCATTAATTCACGTTAAATCCCCAAATTACTCTACGACTAGAAACTCCCCGTAGTCAGTCGTATCGCTGGTCGAACCTCCTATGTAAATTTTTTCTTTTATTTATAACTTAGATTTGCAAAATCTAAGAAATGAAAACTTCAAGAAGACGACTACGCACATAGTCAAATTCCAACTCGTATACATCCAATTTACATTAGATCCAAAAATATGGCAACCAAGATACCAACACATTCTCACAAACTACTTATGTACATACGTATGCTCCATTATACAAGTTCAAAGTATTTCCTTACACAATATTCTTAATACAACACCGATATAAATTTCGTAGAGATAGTCCTAACTGGCCCAAATATCCTGAGTGTCCTCATCTGAAAATAGTTTTTAAAATACAAAATAATGAGATAAACGAGCCTGAGTGTATGTTTTTATAAACGCTTTGTTTTTCCTAAAACATCTCAAAAATGTAAAACTCTCTTTTACAATTATTTTCCGTGCTTTTTGCTTTTCAAGTTTCTAAAACTTTTCTTTTCGCTGCTTGCTTTTGTACTTGCTTCGCTTAAAAGTTTCAAAATTCTTTCTTTACTTACTACATTTGCTTTTTCTTTTTTAAAAGCTTATAAAACTTTATTGTTCGCTGCTTAGAAGTTTATAAACTTCTCAAATTTCTTTGCTTGTTTTTTATCTTGTTTGAAAGTTTCTAAAACCTTCACAAACCTTTGCTTTAAAAGTTTCTCAAACTTTTTCATAAAACGGAGCTCGGGCTCAACCGCATTCTTGAAAATAAAACCCGGAGCCCGTTCAACCGCTGCTTTAAAACTCTCCTAAGCCCTCAGATCGGAACCAATGGCTGATTTTTTCAAACTGTATATTATGCTTATAAAACATCAACCACTGGAGGCCTATTTTTTGCTTTACTGCACTTAAATGAACACTAAGCCCTGGCGACCGTGCCTGGTGGGAAGGACTCAGGTCCGCATCACCTTTTTCCAAGGAATATGGTGGAATTAACCCGGGGTCGCCATCACCATAATTTAGTTAGGATCTCATAACCTTATATATTCCCGTACGTGCCACGGCCTTTAAATGCATGATATGTCTAAGCTCTGCCGACCAGGCAAAACTAAAATGCATGTATGAGATCCTACCAACACCGTGCACGCATTTTAATACCTTTCGACCTGGGCTTTCTTGCTTAGAACTAAGGAAGGTTCTGTTTTTCGCAAATATTCTTTAAATATTTGCCATTTTCTGAATTTTCTAAAATCCTTGCTTCAGGTTTCCCACTCTAAACCCATCGCCTAGAATCAGAAATATTCCGGGGGACTGTTCTAATTAAACGAAACTTTTCTAGGGTCACTAGATTTCGCCAGACGAATCTCTAATGAAATAAGAATTCTGTTTGGCTATCCGAGATCTAGAGATTTTCGAGACTTCCCTGAAAAATTCTGGCAATTTATTAATATTATTTTACTATTTAAATTTCCATAATTATACTTTTCACTCTCCACTTTCCTTAATTACAAATTTGTCCTCTCAAGCATTTAAATATTGCAAACTAACTTTTGAAATTCCTAATATGGCCCATCTCTAACTTAATCATGCCTTACATATCCTTTTAAGAATGACAATTGTACCCTTGTTTTAAGTACCATTCGGTTCCAAAATATATAATTTCCTAATTTCATCCCCAAAAATACTAATGTGACACTTACTCTATACACCCCTACAAGCCTCATGTACTCGTACACTTCTCAGATCAGGGTACACAAAGATTCGAGATGCAGTGCCTGGGAAGAGAAAGGAGGATCAGCTCTCGAGTCCTGGCTTAGAGGTTAAGGCCTTCCGGGAAAAGCCATTGTATAGGAAAATTCTCCTCTAGGATCTAGGGTAGTGAGTTGGTCGATATGGTAGACATATCGGGCTTCTCGATGTCATTCCCGACATGGGATGAGTTGACAACCCATCGAGTTGTCAGTGATTGTGACCTGAGACGGGTTATCATACCCGACACGGTCTTGGGGTTGTAGAAGGCAAAGACATGTAATGTGAGTGATGCAGATGTGCGTGAATTCCTGTGGACTAAATTCCGCTGCTGCAGAATGTAAACCCGAAAATTCAATTTTTCCAAAATGGTAAACGGTAATTCTCGCTGAAAACCTGAAATTTTCTAGATCTCTGATGACTAAACGTGATTCGCGCCTTTAAATTGCCTCATGAAATCTAGTGACCTAGAAAAGTTTTTTCCTGGTCGACTCGAGACACCTGGACACTACGATTTTTCGGTGATAAGTCATCAATGACTTCAAGGACGATATTTTTACTTAAAACTTCGTAAGTCAGAATGATCTGGGTTAAGTTCTTTTAAAATAAAGTGAACTGAAAAGAAATAAATTGTTTCGGGACAAAAACGGATTCAAATAAAACAATATGAACTATGAATATCAAATAATAATATAATAATAAGAATAATAATAAAAAAATAAAAAATATATATATAAAAAAGTCAAATAAAAGGAGGAAACCTACTGAGGGAGAAAGGGATCGTGGAGAGAGAATATTATTTTTATTTTTTTCTTTTTTTTTTTGTTTCTTTCTCAGATTTATGGAAATCGAATGGTAAGTTTTTATCGGGGCTAAAGGCAAAGTTGATCTACGCTACGAGAACTACGCGTGGACACCAAAATCTTGGAGTTTCGTCAAACTCCACGAGGTAGGGAATTTTCCTACTTGTGTTATTTATAGCCTAAAGGTCATTTAATGGTCGTGGATTGGCTTAGAGGCCATGAAATGAATTTCCTCAGCTTCTCAAATTTCGACTGAGTATGGGGAATTTTTAGAAATTTTCTGGATTGTTTTCTACGTCCGGCTTAATTTCGTGATTGTTTTCAACAAATGGCTGAATTTTTGAGACTGTTTTTATCACCATGACAGTAATTTTCTGACTATTTTCTGCGAAATTCCTGACCGTGGTTGGTGGTTTTGTTTTGATCCCGACCGATGTCTTGGTTCTCAGGCGGTTTGGTATCACAATATTCGTGACGAACCGTGAAGTGGACCAAGAGGTGCCTGCTTATATGGGTCCCAGATTTAGGCCATTTTTGTGTGTTATTACTAGAAAAATGAATAACGTGAATAGTAACATGAATAGTGACACGAAATTATTTTTGTGGAAATGTGTGGTCGAAAGGATTCAAAAATGAATTGTTCAGATTGCACTGTACCTACGTGAGCTAATTCTGTGTAATTGATCGTGAATTTGCATAACATGTTTTATGTGATTTAATTATGTTAATATATATGCATGTGAATATATTAGCATGAATGTGTTGGAATTGGCATCATGCATTCCATATGACTGGGTAAATTTCCTAGAAATTAGGCGGAGTACATAGTCGGGATCGACACTATGTTAGGTGTTTCACAGGTCAGATACATTTGTTAGATCAACACTGCCAGTAGGTGCTAATTAGTGGGTTCTAAGCATAGGAAAACGTCCAAATGAGTCGCAGGAGTTAAGGAAATGGAAATGGAAATGGGTCATTACATTCCGTGCTGCGCACCTGGCACCCTAGAACAGGAGGAGCGCATGAGGTTTCGAGACTGCTGGGAGGGTCACTCTCAACAATATTATTTATCTGGGAGTGTGTCCACCACAACATCGGAGGGTTGGGTCCACACAATATCAATCGGCCTGAGTCCGCCCAATTGATATACATCGGGAGGTCCTGTAACAGATTATCGAGTCTATCCACTATTTATATCGGAGGGTTGTCCACGGTTAAAAACAAATACCTTTGTTTGGAAATGGTTTTCATTCATGGCAAAATGCATGTTTGAGGGAGTCAATGAGAACTCGAGGCATATGGGTGTGAGAGACCCGCGATATCATAGTTCTCAGATGGTGTAAGAGGACTGCCAGACACCCAAAAGCTATAAGGTCTAAAGAAGACACACGGTCATGTTTATCACATGTAATTTCCTGCCGTAGGATAGAGCCTGGATTGACTTGAGATTGGTTACGTCATTGACACTTTTGCATTGCAATGGAGCCTGAGGGCCTCGATACTGTCATTGATAATACCAGCGACGTTTCTGTCACAGCTTGGCGTATGCATGTGAGACAAGTCTCGTGAGTGACTCGAGATATATTACTCAATGATATATTGAGTGATGGAGCCAGTGAGAGCTCGGTACATGGGGCATGGTGAGTCGAGTTTCATCTATGACATGTAGACATTTAAGTAGGGATATACATGATTCACTTGAATGTTTGTTTGTTTGTTTAGATGTCATTGCATGTGCACTTAGGTGGGGAGTAGCCCTTGTATGAGATTATCACTACTGGGTTTTGCTCACCCCCTCGTGGGACCCCCCTTTCAGGTACAGGTCAAGTGTAGGCGACTGATCTGCATTCGGGACCGCAAATATGAAGAAATCGATTAGGCTCGATATATATTTTGTGCATATGGGGTTGCATTTCTATTTGTATAGGAGTGATGTAATTTAAACTCTTATGGACTATGGTTTTATAGTCATGTGTTTATATGTTTGAGTATGGATAAATGGGCCTTATGTGGCCATTTTTACTCGTATGTGGACCCGGTGTGGTCGTTGTATAATATTGGGTCATGTTGCCATGTAATTGTATAGGTTGCATTTTGGGTAGAGCTCCCCATACAAAGGAGACTCTGCTCGATTTTCGTTACATCATTGATCCCGGAAAAGGGGACACGATGTTGTGGTGTCATGTTACTCGACATCCACGAGTATTCCGAGGGTTAACGGGTTGTCAATGGGACCCCTAAGATAGGGGTGTCACATGATGCGGTATGGGTGATAGTGGACCGGCTCACAAAGTCGGCACATTTTCTAACCGTGCGGATGACCTTCACATTGGAGAGATTCTGCCGATTGTATATTCAAAAGATAGTCCTGGCCACATGGAGCAATTCAAAGATCCATAGTGCTCCGATGGTGGACCCGAGGTTCAGTACGCACTTTGGAAGAGTTTCCAAGTTATGGGCACACTACGACCATGAGTACAAAATTTTCCACCCACAATACGTATGGTCACCATGAGGACTGGCATGTGTTAGAGGACATGCCGCGAGCATGCGTCCTGTATCATAAGGGTAACTGAGAAGAGCATTGGCCCTTAGTGGAATTCGCCTACAACATCAATTATCAGGCGAGTATACAGATGGCGCCATATGAGGCATTGTATGGGAGGCCATGTAGATCACCGTTATGTTGGACCGAGGTAGGAGAGATCTTCATCGCTGGTCCTGATCTGATTAGAGACACATCCGAAAAGGTGAGCTTGATAAGACAACGTCTTCTCACGGCTAAGAGCCGGCAGAAGAGTTATGCAGATGTACGACGTCGACCCTTAAAGTTCGAGGTTAGGGATCACGTATTCTTAAAGGTGATGCCTAAGAGGGGAGTGGTTAGGTTCGGCAAGCGCGAGAAGCTATCGCCGAGATTTATGGGGCCTTTCGAGATACTCGAGAGGGTAGACACTGTTACGTATCGATTGGCTTTACCGCCCAACATGTCAGATGTCCACGAGGTATTTCATGTCTCCATGCTCCGGAAGTATACTCCAGATGCAGCTAATATGGTGGATTGGGGACAAATTGAGGTTGACACTGATGGGACCTTCGATGAGGGACCAGTGTGCATTTTGGATAGCCGTGATCAGGTTTTGCAACGCAAGACCGTAAGGCTAGTGAGAGTGTTATGGCGGCACTATGGAGTGGAGGATTCAATGTGGGAGCGCGAGGACACGATGCGGGCCACCTATCTCTTCTTGTTTAGGGATGAAGGTACGTGGTTTAGTCGTTTAATATTTAAATGGCTAGTTTACATGCATGGTAAAGTGCACGTTGCATATGCATGTGAGTGATTAGATTGTCCGAATTTCGGACGAATTCCTTTAAGGAGGAGAATGTAAGACCCGAGAAATTCCAATTTCTGTAAAAAGGGCAAAATCGTAATTTTGGTTACAAAATTGTAATTTTGGGTTAAAAATCCGGAATTTATTCTCTAGATCTCGGATGATACCGTTGGAATCGTCTTGCAAAATCTAGCTAGCACGTCGAATTTCATCGAATTCCGAGACAGCTAGATTCAAGACGCTTTTCGAGGCACGAGCTCGTGCACTCGAAAAACTTATTACGCGACTAAAAGTCACATATAACATGTACTCATGTGCTATAAGTGGCATGAGTAGAGAAATGATGAAAATGGACGGCCGAGATAGTGCCGAGTGTCAAAACTGGGAAAAGAATGACATAATGGTCATTTTGGAATTTGATTAAATGAGAATAAAACAAAATAGCTACAGTGTCATCTCCTCCACTTGAAATGTGAAGTCAAAAACGGAATGAGGGAGGAAGAAACCAAGAGCAAATTCATTTGGTTTTAGAGTGTGAAGGTTAGACTTCTCTCTAGAATCGTGGGAGATCCGATTGCCCAAGTAGCGTTGGCTCCGACAAGAAAGGAAGTCAGTTTACGCTGAGGCATTCCAGCTGCTGGCGCCTGATTTGGAGGAGTTTCGACAACTCATGAGGTAGCTTCTCCCTTACTCTGGGTTTATTCTTCGTTTAAGTACTTTGTTAATGTTTGAATTGAATGAGGCCGTGAGGGGCCGTTTGATCGGTTCCAAAACTTGGAACCGAGGTGTTGGATTTTGAAACCCATGTGAACAATCCGTGACTGTCCACGAGCCGGGATTGGGTGCCAGGAAAATTTAAAGCAGAATGATGCATTGATGTGGGTGGAGGCCGAAATGGTCGAGCGACCGAGCCCGCCTGACCCGGGACATGGATCTCAGACAAACCCCGACACCCGCTTAATTTTTTTATTTTTCATTTTATTAAGCTTTTCAAATTGTCGCTAATTCAAACCCCGGCCACCCGATCGATGATCCAAACCGGAGCTCTACATTCCGACATTTCATTTATCTTATTAAAATGTTTATTTAATTTGTTTAGTTGCGGAAGCTGCTTAGCTAAGTAAGCCCATAATCCATTACAATTTCAATGCAATTCGGTAGGCCCTTGAACATTTACAAAATACATTTACAAAGAAGGCCTTCATGCCTTTTCAAAATGATATACAAAATCAAGGTTCGGGGTTTAAACCTTTTTGTTTAAAAAGAAAATACCAAAAGAGATGATATGCAAATGACGAAGTATATACTTATACGCCGCACTTCTATGACTCACACGCACGATCTTGTCTCCTTCCCGTCTACTGAACTCCGCGCATAGATAAACTATACGCCTAAGCATTTTCACGCTAGTGGGTTATATACAATTTATCTCCAATATTAAATGTAACCTCAAGATGCATTTAACATTAAACCATGCCTATTAATTCAACAACACTCATATTTATTTCACATGCTTCACTTCCTAAATAATTTACTAAATCACATCATGCAATTTCAATGCAACATCTACTACATAAACTTAATTTATGAGATTTAAGCATATACATAAAAATCTCATTTACACTGGGCCAATGTTGGTTATTTCACTGACTATTCAATTCACACTTCCGACTCCGATTCCGCTTGATGAATCCCGCCTTATTATTACCTCAGAATGTGCCACACATTTAACACCGTCTCCCATCATGACTCGATGCCGCTTGGTGCACCTCACGTGGTATCACTTTAAATGCCATATGCCATCACGACGTGGATGCCGATCGTGCATCCCGCCAAGTGGGACATTTCTTCAATGCCACGCTTCATCATGACGGATGCCGATTGGTGCATCCCGCCAAGTGAACATTGAAATTACCCCTCGGGAAATTTCATGACTGATGCCGACAGATCCCACGCGGTTCATTCCATATCACAATTCAAGATGTCGAATCATTCAATTCATTTTACATTTCGATCTATCGATCCCATTCATTCTGGCCAGATATCACAGCTCAATTCCACATTCACTTTCGTATTCTTCAAGGATATACTCAATCTATGTACTCATTTCATATACACATTCACATACCATTTCATATACTCATTCACGCACTCATTTCATATGCTCGGGTAAACTACCAAAATACTTAACATAAAAATAAGAGTCAAAATAGAACAAACATGCGTAAACTTGAATCAAGAATAGATTCAGTTGAACAAACCCAAAAATCTCGGCACTTTGATTCCACCTTGGAATCTCAATCTCAGTTTTGCTTATCTCTCCTCGAAGTTGGAATCCCTATTCCAAAACCATTAAAGAACAATATTATTCGTGTGTACTAGTAGTTTTGGTTAGGATTGATTTTCGGAGTTTAATATGAGTTCCAATTTTTAACAATATATATATAGATGGATTCTTGACTCAATGGGCTTTCCATAGAGTCCAAGAACACCCGAATCAGAGTTCGGACGAAGGAGTTATGACCTTCCGAAGTTGGAGGTCATACACAGTCAAATCCTGAACTGACGAGCTGACCTGACCTGGACGAGCTTGATCTATCACCTTGGTCAAACATCTTCTATCCTCCTCAGGAATATGAATGTATTCTTGACTCAATGGCTTCAGAGTCCAAGAACAATCTGACCCGAGTTTAAACGAAGGAGATATGACCTTCCGAAGTTGGAGGTCATGCGTAGTCAACCCCAACGAGCCGACTAATCGGGACGAAATGCGACCGGCGACGAGCCTCAGTCTAACACCCTCGGCATGACATCTTCTAATCCTCCTGTCATAATAATGTATTCTTGACTCAATGTGGGCTTCTATAGAGTCCAAGAACACCCAAATCGAGTTCAAACTATGAGATATGACCTTCCGAAGTTGGAGGTCATGCAGTCAACCCCCGACGAGCCGACCGAACCGACGAGTCACTGAAGTGACGAGCCTGGCCACTTCTCGTATGACATCCGCTATCCTCCTCAGGCATATCAATGTATTCTTGACTCAATGGGCTTTCCATAGAATCCCCAAATCGAGTTCAAACGAAGGAGATATGACCTCCGGGGTTGAGGTCATGTGCATCAACCCCGACGAGCCGAATTTAACCGACAACCACCGCTTGATGACCAATGTTGGATCTAATAATTATCTGACGAATTAACGCTTGACGACCACTGTTTGACGACCACTCACCCATTTGACTGTTCAGAGTAAAAAGACCATAACTTGGTCTATAGGAGTCCGAATTGAGAAATTCAAAAGCCTAACATCAAGTTCATTGATGTGGCTACAATTTCATAGAAGGACTTACTGCCAAATTCTCTTTATTTCTGATCCAAAACCAGTTCTAAGGTCCGGCTAGTTGACCCGAATCGCGTAACTGACCACCAGATTTAGCTGGGCTGGACTCATTGCGACTATAACTTAGTCTACAGAGGTCCAAATCGAGAACTTCAAAAGCCTGACATCAAGCTAATTGATGTGGCTACAATTTACTAGAAGGACGCACTACCAAATTCCCTTCACTTCATACCCAAAAATCAGCTCTGTTGTCTCTGCTAGCTGCAAGACTAATACAATGTGGCAGCTTCCCATGGTTTAAAATGTAACCAAACATTCCCCTAAGGCAAGCTAACCACCCAACATTCATTAGGGTAGAAAATGGCCAAGTAGGAGAAGACCTACCTCTTGGAGGTTGCCGAAACTCCCGTTTACGATCTCTACTTGTAGCTCTTGTCACTAGGAAGGACTTCCCTCTTGCTTCGCCGGAGACCTATGGTCCAATTGTCGGAAAATCTAGAGAGAAGATGGAGCTTCTCTCTCTAACTCTTCCTTTTCTCTGTTTTTCTTTTTTTTATGGATCACTCTAAATCGTACTTTAAAGAAAGAAAAAAAAAAAAAAAAAAGAGGAAGCTTCCTCCCTCTTTCCTACATGCCACATGTCCTTTCCTTGATTTTTTTTCTTTATTTCTTTTTATTTTTAGGTCCCTTCATTTCTCTATTATTCTTCATTTAAATCTCCTATTATTTTTCCTTTACTCATTTATTTCTCCTAATTTCACTTAGACATATAAACTTATTTACAATTGACCCTTAGGTCCCCATTTTACAATTTCCATATTTTCTCTTTTTCACTTGGGTTTATTTCTGGATAATAATCATTTAGTCAATATTCATCTAAAAATTTCTAGAAAAATACCCAAGTTGGCTCAATTATACCCGGAATATATAATAATAATATTTCTTTTATTATAAAAATTCTAGGGTATTTTTGGGGCGTCACAATGGCCGTGAAATTCGGGTTCACAAAGTGAACCGACGATTGGTGATTTTTCGGGAATAGTAACCGAGGTTTCACTACTCTGAAGGCTCAATGTTCACAAATAAATTTTGTGAATTAATGTGTTTGGTCGAAAGTGGTTCAAGAAGAATTGCTTGTGTTTGATCATTAGCCCATGTGATATTTTACGTGATGAAATGAGAAATTACATAACATGATTGTGTGTGATTTAATTTTTATGCGAATATATGCATGTTTATATATTTCCAGATGTGTTATGATCAGAATGGAATTGACATCATGTGCATTCATATGCACTGGACACCCTAGACAATAGAGGAGTGCATGAGATGAGTTTATAAATGGTTTCTAGAGTGTTGTCTAAAATGATAATTATCGGAGGGTAGTCCATACCAAAATATCAATCGTCAGAGAGACTACCTGAACTGATATACATCTGAGGGTAGTCCATAAATAATATCAATCAGCTCTGGAGATGGCCCAATTGATATATACACACGGAGGGTTGTCCACAAACAAATAAACATAATAATTCATACGAGGCTTAGCGAGTGTGAGGAGCTCTGAGGACTCGTACAAGATGATCAAGACATCTGGCAGGATCATGCATTTGCTTAGATGTGTGTTTATTTTGGATCATTGTACTGCACTTAGGTGGAGAGTAGCCCACTTAGGGTGATTCCACTACTGAGCATTAGCTCACCTTGTCGAGGGATATTATTTTTCAGGTACAGGGAGCGTGCGAGGAGACGGCTCATCCTAAAGACTGAGCTTTAGAAGAAAGTCAGATTGCGGCTTTGGGTTATGATGTATGACATGTATTAGAATTCTCTAATTTTAATATATGTGTGGTATAAGAGTAAAATTCGAACTCTTTGAAACTATTGGATATAGTCGATATAGATATTGTGATGAGCCCAAGTGGGTCGCTTTTAATCATAGACTGTTATATTGGATTGCTCGGGGACGTTTTATACAAAAAGAAGCCTGCAGAGCTCCCAGCATAAAGGAGACTCGCCGATGCCAGAGAAATGCCCGTTACCCGACATTCACGTGTTTCCGCGGTTGACTGCAGTCAACGACCCCTGCTTTCGGCGTCACGTGGAGTGCTACGGCGCAATGAAATAGAAAGCAGTTGACAACATCCACATGGATGAGCTCGACATGAGAGACGAACTGGACACCCGACTAACACCCTCAGAAGAGCTGGAACCAGTACAACTTGTCGACCAGCCAGAACACCTCGCCTACATCAGATCCAAGCTGGCCGAGGACGTCAAAGACCTCCTCAACCACTTCTTAAAGCAAAATGTGGACGTATTCACTTGGAAGCAAGAGGACATGGGAGGAATTTACCCAAATAGCTTATCACCCACAAGTCAACGTCGCTCTCCTTCAAAACCCACAAATGTAGTTAAAGCTTCGCCAAAAAAGGCGTAAGGCGATCAACGAAGAGGTCAAGAACCTCCTGGGGCCCGAGCGCTATCCGAGAAGTAGATTATTCCAACTGGTTGGCTAATGTGGTTCTCGTCAAGAAGGCAAATAGAAAATGGCGACTCTGCATTGATTTTACCGATGTTAATCGAGCTTGCCCGAAAGACAGCTTTCCCCTGCCCCGAATCAACCTCATAGTGGATGCCACTGCTGGCCACAAGCTCCTCAGCTTCATGGATGCTTTCTCGAGCCATAATCATATCAGAATGGACCTCGAGGACCAAGAAAAGACCTCATTCGTGACCGGACAGGGAACATACTGCTATCAGGTGATGCCTTTTGGGTTAAAGAACGTTGGGGCCACCTATCAAAGATTGGTAAACATAATGTTCCAAAAACATATTGGAGAATCCATGGAAATATACATAGACGACATGCTGGTAAAGTTAGTCAAGGTCGAGCTCCACGTAGACCACCTAGCTAGATCATTCCAAGTCCTGAAGGACTAGAAGATGAAGTTAAACCTAACCAAGTGTGCTTTCGGAGTCTCTACAAGATAAAAGTCGTGCTCGAAGTGCTATCACCCTCAAACACTAAAGAAATTCAACGCCTGATTGGGAGAATAGCTGCACTGAGTTGCTTTGTGTCCAGATCCAATGACAAGTGTCAGCCTTTCATTCAAGTTCTGAAAAAGGCCTTCCATTAGGATGCCCGCTATGAAGAGGCGTTCGCAGATCTAAAAACCTACTTAAGCCTCCACCCCATATCAGGTAAGCTCCTCCGACGGGGAACTCCTACGCCTACTTAGCCATTTTCGATTTCTCGACTGCGTCGCCCGGTCAACGGGATAAAGCGCAGCCAGCTTGGCCTATTGTAGCCGAGCCTAAGAGGAGAGAGGAAAGGCATCCGAAGATGGAAAAGCTAGTTTTTAAAGATTGGTGACCACCGCCGTATGACTTCCAACCTTACCTGCCTCCACACCATCGAGATTCCGATAAAACACCCAACGGCTAAATATTGCATAAAACCGTGAACCTCATGAAGACCGGGGTAAAATTAGCCATGTGAGCTAAGTGAGTCAATATTATGTACAAGCCAAGAACATCAGCGACAAGTTTCGCATATTTCATCATGGAATTCACTCGACAAAGCCTACCAACTACCCAAACAAGATCCGACTCCCATCCGGAGGTCGTCTATAGACGGGCCACCAATGCCCAAGAAAGTGGTGAGTGTGGTTGATTCCGAATTTCTCGACGGGATCGATGTGGAATACGACTTAGATTATGGTTCCAGCCTCAATAACGGCCGAATATGAAGTCGTTATCATTGACTTAACTCGCCCACTCCATGGAGGCTGATCAACTAGAGGTATGCAACGATTCTTAGTTGGTGGTAAAGTAGATAGAAGATTACTACGAATAGAAATGCGAAAAGATGATCCTTTATCTCAAAAAGGTACGCGAGTTGCTCAAAAAGTTCGTACGGGTTCAGGTCAAACACGTCCCAAGAACGGAGAATTAATGGTGCGCACGCCGCTAAGCTAGCAAATCCGCGATCGCAAGAAGACTCGACGCACGGTAACGGTCGAGCACCTCATGGAACCTTCACGACGCTAACAACGACAAGGTCCTCCCAAGAATGACCGCACCGAAATGGATTTGACCCCATCTGTGCATCATCCGTTGAACGGACACGCCAAGAGATCCGGTCAAGGCATCTGTAACCAAGAGCAAGGTCAGCTAGATTCGCTCTTTTGCGGGGGACCCTTTATAAACAAGGTTTTTATGCACCCCTCCTCAAATTCATAGGAAATTAAGATGCCAACTACGTACTTAGAGAGGTGCACGAAGGCATTTGTGGCAACCATATTGGAGCTTAGGCCTTAGCAGGAAAAACCCTTAGGCAAGGGTATTATTAGCCCACGATGCTCAAAGACACCATAGAACTGGTCAGAAAATGCAAAATCTATCAAGAGCATGCCAAGATCTCCCACCTCCCATCCGAGCCACTGACCCCGATCATAAACCCCTGGCCTTTTTAGCAGTGGGGATTAGACATCCTCGGGCCTTTCCCATTGGAAGAGGCCAGTGCAAATTCGCCATTATAGGAGTGGACTACTTCACCAAGTGGGCAAAGGTCGAGCCATTAGCAACAATCACCAAGCAAAAGGTACATAATTTTTGCCATGCCCATAATATGCGTTCGAAATCCTAAAAAGCGCGTATCCGATAACGGAAAGCAAGCCGACAACCTCGAATTCAAAACTTTTAGCTGAAGTTTGGAATCAAGAATTACGATTCATCCGCAACTCATCCACAGTCCAACGAACAAGCCTAAGTCACTATAAGGACTCTCAAGGTAGCATTGAAGACTAAACTGGAAAACCTAAAGGGAAAATGGGTAGACTACCTCCCTGAGGTACTATGGGCGTACATAACTACATGCAAGTCTACAACTTAAGAAACTCTATTCGCCTTAGCTTTTGGCATCGAGGCGGTAGCCCCTGTCGAGGTTGGGCTCAAGTCACCTAGGGTTGAGTTCACGAACGCCGAGCACAATGAGGAGTCTCTTCACTTAAACCTTGAACTCCTGGAGGAGAAGCGAGAGCAGGCTCTGAAACGCACCAAGGACTACCAACTAAAACAAGAAGGTACTTCATGATCGAAAGGTCAGGCATAAAAGTTTTAAGCCTAGCAACCTAATGTCAAAAACCCTACCAAACCCGTAAAAGACCCTACTCACGGGAAACTGGGACCCAACTAGGAGGGACCCTATATCGTATCACGAATAATCCGACTTGGCAACTATGAACTTCAAACATAAGAGGGAAAGACCTTGCATCACTCCTAGAATGCCGAGCACCTCAAGCGGTTTTACCCATAAACCTCCGATTGTATCTATTAATAAAGCACAACAGTTTTACTTTCGTTCAAATAATGGGCTGTTTATGTTCCTGTGATGCCTACCTCAGAATCATAGAGAAATAACTAGTGAGCTCCTGCTTATCGTAAATCCATGGGCCTTAAAAGGCCCTGTATGTTACATGTAACATCAGACAAGTATACGTATTTCCAAAATATTGTACTTTTATTTTAGAGAATTACAGTTACTCCAAAAAATTACAATCAGCAAAACCATTCTCTACATTTCAGAAAATTACAATCAGCAAAACTGGGCTCGATACATCTCGTAGAATTGTGAATCTGAACACCACTCAAGGCAAACCACGTTGTTATGGTAAGTGCCTGATGTTATGTATGAGATATGTTACGTCAGACTTGAAGCATTCAATGTGCCGCTCCGAATATGTTCCTCGAATCTAACTCCATCAAATGGTAAGACTAGCGAACAACACAACTCCAACAAATGGCGGGACTAAGGAACAACACAACTCCAACAAATGGCATAACAACGAAGCCAAACGTCGGCCTATGACCACCAAATAGACTTCGTGCAATGGCAATCAAACCCTAAAGCTTCATCACGTCCGACCTGCTAGCGAAGGCAAAGAAGGAAACGGGAGGGAGACACACACACCTCAAGGAAGGCTATTTATAAAGAAGCCTAGACACCTGGGGAAGTCACGCAGTTTGTTCCGATTCTCCATATACTGGCATTAAAACTATGTGCACTTTCCCAAGGGAAGGAAGATGAAGGAGCTAATGCGCCGGTTCAATAAGAGCCCGCGAGCTCATAGCCACGCAGCTGGGCCATTAAGAGCCACGAGCTCACTCGACAAGAGCTAAGTAGCTAGAGCCACGAGCTCGCCTCGACAAGAGCCGTGAGGAGCCGATACAAAGAGCCACATAGCTTAGAGTCCGAAGGAGCCACGGAGCTTAGTTCGATAAGAACCAAGTAGCTCAAAGCCACGTAGCTCAGTTTGACAAGATCCATGAGCTTGGATATTAAAGAGCCACGTAGCTCAGAGTTCGATAAGAGCCAAGTAGCTCAGAGCCACATAGCTCAGTTCGACAAGAGCCAGGAGCTCGGATATTAGAGAGCCACGTAGCTCAAAGTCCGAAAGAGGCACGAAGCTCAGTTCGGTAAGAGCCTAGTAGCTCAGTTCATCAAGAGCCACGTAGCTTAGTTCGACAAGAGCCAGGAGCTCGGATATTAAAGATCCACGGCCTATTCTGGTGAAGAGCCCGCAGGGCCTGGCCACAAGAGCCACGGTCGCTCCAACAAGAGCCCAAGAACTCGTAGTCATGTAGCCTGGGCCTCACAAGAGCCACATAACTTAGTTCATCAAGAGCCAAGCAATTTGTGAGCCACTCTGAGCTCAATTCGATAAGAGCCAAGTAGCTCATACGTAGCTCAGTTCAACAAGAGCCAGGAACTCGGATATTAAAGAGCCACGTAGCTCAGAGTCCGAAAGAGCCACGAAGCCTCCGCCCTAAGAAGAGCCCAGTAACTCGGGCCACAAGAGCCATGGAGCCTGGGCCGATAAGAGCCAAGTGTGGACTCTCAATTCGATCCACGAAATAAAGGCAACTCGCTAATAGGAAAAAGTGAAAAAAATGGGTTACGAAGTTTGGAAAATCCGTCCCCGAGGAGGAACGGTTTTTCTTTGGAGTTGCCACTTACTTTTATTTTTATTTTGGCTGAAAATCAAGTAAAAATAAAAACCCCTAATGACTTCCAAGTTAGGAAAAAAGCTGGTATGCGAAAAACTAAATTCGGTCCTGGATCGCTTTACCCATTAGGAAGGTACCTCATGCGAGGTAACATCCCGCTAAGCCCGGAACTCGATCTTTACTAATGAATTGGGTACATGGGGGCATATAGGTCAAAGATCAAACAACCTCTAAGGATAGACAGTCAACATGAATCACATAGTCCTAAGTGGTATTTGGCATGCATATGAATTCACAACCACTAATGGCGCGTACTGGGTCCCCCCACATGTGTCAAGCACAAGGTTGGGCTTGATCGCCCAAAGCACTCAACAACTATTCAAAACCAAACACCAAAATTCATACCAAAGAGGTTAAGATAATCAACTAAATTCTAACTAACGAACGAACGAACAATCCTAAAAAAAGTAACTCTTCAATCTAACTATAAAACTGAAACTAGTTAACTTATGTAATAAGATTTTTCAATTTAACCAGCCACCAAGACTAAATTTTCAAACACTAACTTTTTAATTTGATAAACAACAAATCTAATTTTTTTTTAAGAGCACTAATTTTTCCATCTATGCTAAAGTTAACACTAATTCTTTTTTTAAAAGCGCTATTACCCTCTTTTTCTTCTTTTTTTTTTTTTTTTTTTTTACACTAGAGATGAATTTTAAAACTACAAACAAAACTAATTTTAAAATATAGACTTTTTAATTTGACAACAACCAAAACTAATTTTAAAAACTAACCTATCTATCTAAAATAAAAACAAATATTTAGAACATTCATTTTTCCATTTAAACTAAAAACATCTTACCTAATACCCATAATTTTTCAAAGCAAACTGAATATAAGTTATCAAATTTATCAAACTAAGATCCTAAGCATCAACATAATCAAAAAGCATTTAGAAATTATTTTAGCCAAAATTCCATGATTAATATTACCCAAAAGCATCCAAAAATCATTTTTACTAAAATTCTAGACATTAATATAATCCAAAACATTCATAAATAATTTTTACGAAAACAACAACCAAAAAGCAACCAGAAATAATTTTCACTAAAACTCTAAACATCAATATTACCCAAAACATTCGGGAATCATTTTTACTAGAACTCTAAACATCCATATAACCTAAAAAATTCAAAACTCATTTTTACTAAAACTCTAAACATCAATATAACCCAAAAGCATTCAGAAATCATTTTTACTAAAACTCTAAACATCCATATAACCTAAAAAATTAAGAAATCATTTTTACTAAAACTTTAAACATCCATATAACCTAAAAAAAATCATAAATCATTTTTACTAAAACTCTAAACATCAATATAACTCAAAAAAATTTAGAAATCATTTTTACTAAAACGCTAAACATCCATATAACCTAAAAGCATTCATAAATCATTTTTACTAAAACTTTAAACATCAATATAACTCAAAAAAATTCAGAAATCATTTTTACTAAAACTCTAAACATCCATATAACCTAAAAGCATTCATAAATCATTTTTACTAAAACTTTAAACATGAATATAACTCAAAAAAATTTAGAAATCATTTTTACTAAAACTTTAAAACATCAATATAACCTAAAAGCATTCATAAATCATTTTTACTAAAACTTTAAACATCAATATAACTCAAAAAAGAATTCATAAATCATTTTTACTAAAACTTTAAACATCCATATAACCTAAAAAAAATCAGAAATCACTTTTACTAAAACTTTAAACATCAATATAACTCAAAAAAAAATCATAAATTATTTTTACTAAAACTCTAAACATCAATTTAACCCAAAACATTCAAAAATAATTTTTACTAAAGCAACTAAACATCAATATAACCCAAAACAATCAGAAATTATATTTACTAAAACTCTAAACATCAAGAACTGACAATATTGGCCATACAATACAAGAACAAAGGACAAAGGCCTACAAAGTCTCTTCCCAAATAACTATCCCACGGTCAAGATGGCCATGGTAGCCTCTTAAAATCAAGTAACAGCCAGCCATAAAAGCCTCTCAAACCCGCAAGCTGCAAACAAGAACCTCTTCCAAAATCTTGAATATATCCCAAAGAAGCCATAAAGAAACATTCCTTTCTCTAAACCAGATTCGAACAACTCAGAAAATAAACCAAAATAAATAGATAAGTAAAATAACATAACGTAAAACTATAAGAAGTCGCCTACCTGGAACACACTGTATGTGCTTCCTAGTCTATTACCAGTCTTTTCTCCAAATGCTTTCTTCTCCACCGAACTGTCTACTCTTCTCTCAAGCTTTCTCCCCCTTTTCTCTTTTTCTTTTTTTTCTTCTTTCTCCCCCTCCTTTTATTCATCAAACCTCCCTCCTTTTGAAAACTTCCACCCTAAGAAAAATCCTTCCCCCTTCCTCTTAAAAAACTTTGTGCCTTAAAAATATCCTCATTTTTCATGCATGGAGAACCCAAGAACTCTTTTTGGGAACCTCTTTCCCCCATTCTCCCAAAACCCATTAATCCCTATATTTTCCTTTTATCCATGTATTCTTTTATTATTTACGTTAATGAAATCAATTTCAAAATCATGCAAACTAATAATAAAAAAATATATATTTTCCAAATATATTACCTACATAAAATAAAACAAATAAAATAGAATAAAACATTTTTTGAAATTATCAAACTATCAAAATAAAAGCATTTTTTATAAGTATTAAAAAAATTAAATGAAACAAACATTTTCTTAAAAAAAAAATTAACTTAAATAACTAAAAATCATTTTTCAGAAACATTAAATTAAATTAAATAAATAACAAATTTTCAAAAATTAGATGAATAAAAGTAAAAGTTTCCTCTTTTATTAAAATTATTAAATTAAAATAAATGAGTAAAAACTACTTTTTGAAAATGATCAAAATAATAATAATAATAATAAATGAATAGATAAATCAAATAAATCACATAATAAAGTAAAAATAAATAAATAAATAAAAAGTCATGTTAAACGAAAGCCATGCAATATGTCACCCATGCAAGCTATGCGAGTAACAATGGGCCACCTGAGAGCTTCAACCAAGTGGCCAATGATCAATTTGAAAAGAATGTGTCAAGAGGACAAAATTTTGGGTCTACAAATATGCACCTCTTCGGTCGAGTGAATGAACAAGTAGTTCCCAAGTACGTAGGACAAGAGGTGGATGAGAGAAATGAACTCTAGTGAAGAAATCTAAAGACCAACAATTTTGTCCTTGCACAACCATAATGAAAGCTAAGGGAATTAGGTCACGATGATTGGAGGACTAATGGATCCAAACACAATGTCGGAGAAGATAAGGAATCCGGACATTACGCCAAAGAGAACTAATGGGATCCGGGTGTGATGCCAGAGGAGATAGGAGAATCCGGACACGATACCCAAGAAGATAAGAAGATTCAGACATAATGTCGGAGGGAAAAAGAAGATCCGGGCACGATGCTAGAGGTGGTGTAGGAGAATCCAGACACAATGCCAGAAATCTGAAACATAAGGACTAAAGGATTCGAGCGTGATGCCGGAGAACCACCGAAACAGAAGGGGATCGATCCGGGCGAGTATCGGAGAACCCAATACAAAAAGGATCGAATCCGAGCAAGTACCGGAGAACCTGAAACAAAAAGATAGAATCCGAGCAAGTACCGAAGAATACGAAACATAGGGGATCGATCCAGGAGAGTACCAGAAAAGGGTCCAAGCAAGCACCGAAAGAATGATCGAATCCGGACAAGTACAAGAAAAGTGATCGAATCCATGCGAAAGTACGGAAAGTGGGGAATCGGGTGAGTACCCCAGTAGGATCCGAAAGGAGTACCGTAAGGGGAACTAGCGAGTACCGAAGGTAGGTTCAAGTAGTACCGAAGGGGGAATCATATCCATGCGCAGTACCGATAAAGGGCTCGGGGCGAGTATCTAAAATGGATCATATCCCGCATGATGCCGTAGAACCAAACATAAAGGACTATATTCAGCGCGATGTCAAGAACCTAAACAAAAGGGATCGAACTGGCGTATTGAGAACCTCAAAACAAGTTAATCGAAGTAAACAAACTCAGGGAAAAGAGGTAAGCCCCAGTATGACGTCCAGGGTCTGCCAACAAATGACTTGAATAAGCCAGAAATCAAACACCTCAATCATGACAAAAGAAGGGGGAATGCCTCAGTATGACAATAGAAAATGCCACAAATGATAAGCGAGAAACCTAGAACTTAATAACAAGATGGAAATAAAGGGGTATGCCCCTATACAACAAACTCACAAATGTGACCATAGCGAAGAGAGGGGTTGCGCCCATTTAAGGTATCAATGCTTATGTCAAAACTCATAACCCACATGTGTGGTCAAAGTCGAGCCGAAACATCACAACTGGCCCATTTATGAAAAATCCTCCATTTTATTCCGCAACATCCAATATCCACAAAACTTATATAGGGTATGCCCCAGTGTGCACATTTGATATGCAAGTGCCTTGATGAAAAAACTCTGAAATAAATTTCTAAAGTCCCAATCGTCTGAATAAGAGAATAAGAACATATAGGGTGTGCGCCAATGTGCACCCCTACTAAGTTGACAAATATGCATGAATCTGACCCCAAGCTAGCCCTTAGAAGCACTCTGTTGTATGAAGAAACCCGGCTGCATGTGGGGCATACTCAAACTTTGATGCCAAAACATCTCTAGGCAAAATGGGCTGCCATTGTACATGCATAAGAGCCAAAGCCAACAAGAAAGGATGGGGATATGCCCCAGTGTGAACGTGTCAAAGCATCAAGCTAATGGGGCTATCAATGGTCCCACCAGATTACTTCAGACTCGATCGCGATCCTGGTAAGAAAAACTGAATGGAGAAGCAATATGTGACCTTCGATACTCCCCAAGAACAGAGACCTATCGACATCCCGTACTTAATCAGTAGATAGAACTTGTCCATATAAAATGCTTCGAAGCGAACACGAGATCTCATGGTCTTAGGGTGGTCTTACGACTCGGACCGTAATGTAGGCCAGGGGTGAAAGGTGAATAACATGATGGGAAACAAAGGCCCAAATACTCAATAAATACTGCCAAACCCCTATACGCGCAATGTCAAATATCAAAGAATCATGTGAGTAAGGTGACTCAACCAACATCCAAATGAACAATGTCAAACGACAAGTGAAGTACACCAAAGGACACGTCGCTTAAGAAGCGAGATGACAATCAATAAGGGTAGAAGAAGATTGAAAGGGATAAGACAAATGATGAATGGATAAAGAAAAAAAATGGAGAAACAAGCTGGGATAAAAATCTGGCAATGTGTGACCATGACGAACAACTCATCCCAGGAACACCAAGTCGAAGCAAGTCACTATGAGATGGGAGTGGTGATGCAAGTATTGATCCAGGGACCTAGTGCGAAGCAATCCAAACCTCATTCTCAATGTGTTACCCAGATCCATGGAGAAAGATCATACAATGTTCTCACCCAACTCTCAGAGGAATAATAAATCTCTCGAACCTAAATGACCTTTGATGGTCCCAAGTATATTAAAGAATACCAAACAAACACAATTTTTTTTTTTTTTTTTTTGCGCCGAACCACCAATGAGGTTGAATTCCATACTAACACAATCCAACCAAAAGAACCTTAAACCCCAATCCCAAATGGTCCCCTCAATCTAAGAATCCCGGATCAAAACCTATAGGCGGAACGAAGGGTGTGACAAACCTGACTGGTAGCTCTAGGATGAGAGCACATCATCATCACACAAAAGGAGATAAAAGTGAAACGAATAGAGATGATTGAAACTAGACTCAAAGGTAGATGGTGTGAAGATGCAAAATGGAGAAGAAAAGAAACAAACAATGATGCGAGAAAGAACAAACGAAGAATGATACAATGCTCATAATGCTCATAGATCCACTAATAAATAAATTATCAGGGTAGCCCCAAACCAGGTCAGAAAGTATGCAAGGTCAATGAAAGAATAGGTCATAATAAACCAAGTGAGGCTCAAAGGGCTAGCAATAGGATATATCAATGTATGGGTGTGCAATAAGAAATATGGCTACTCAAAATGATGGCCACCCATCCTCTAACCATGATCTCACGCGTAAAACCTCTTCAGCTGATCCACATTGACTGGCTCCTGTGAACTAATCTCAAATTCGCATTTGTCAACCAGCAACTCCCTCTCGAGTAAAATCCGACCAACATACTACCACCCAAGCCTGGCCTAAACTTACCCTAGGGCCTCTGATCAATCCCGAGGACTTTCAAGACTAGTCACCTCTTTTGGAATTTCCGGGCTTAACCTCTCTTTTCCGAATGCACTACCATTTTCCTCTCGATAAGCCCGAACACAATCCGCCCCACCTCCTCCCTCATCAAGAAGCTAAGCTGGTCATAACGGACCGAGCCCACTGGCCCCTGATATCCGATGCTATAATGCTACTCTCAAGATCCCATCTCACTTAACAGTAACACCGCCCTCCATGCCATATACCAAAGAGGTGTACTCTAAGAGAGGTACGTAAAAGATGTACGATAAGTCCACACGCGAAAGGGAGCTCGACTAATCCCTGCAAGTCTCAACCATCTTTCTTAAAACTTCTTGATATTCTTATTCGGCAGCTTCAATCGCCCCATTAGTCTATGTACTTATATGCAGATGATCGGGATGATGTCAATACCATACTCTTAGACTAGCATATCCACCTCGCCTCTAAAATGCGCTCCTTTATCTGAGATCAACTCATGAGGGACCCCATATCGCAGAGATAATGCGATCCGATGAATTTGGCCACTGGTCGCAACACATTAATCCAAAGATGTTAAGTTAAACCCCGAGAAAATCCAATTTTTCCGGAAGAGCTAAGAAATGGTAATTTCGGGTCAAAAATCCAAAATTTTTCTGTATCTCGATGATAAACTGACTTCACCGTCGAATCATCTCGTGAAATCTAAATTTACCATGTCGACTTCGCCGACTCAGATACGTAATTTCACGCTGGCGTGACGGAGACGAAGACGGACACTTGAAGATACCTTCAGGAGTGGCCCAAGAGGCCACTGTCAAGATGCGCAATTCAAACATCGAGCCTGCCAGGCTCACATGAGACACATGGCATCACGCCACAGAGAAAATCAAGCGGTAGATGGATAAGTGGATATGCGTAATCCCACACCACTTAAAATTTGACAAGTGGCATGAGAGGACAAGTCCCTTGTCTCCATCTTGACCAAATGGGTTGGGAGAGGAGGAGGAGGAGAGAGAAAGACCAAACGAGAAAGAGAGAGAGAAAAGAGAGGGATTTTAGAAAGAGAAGCTCTACCTTCTCTTTGTAGAATTCCTGATCTGATCACCTAAGCCTCCTGTGAGGCAAGAAGGTGTTGCCCTCACGGCAAGGGCCACACGTGGGTGTTTGATTTTGTGGAGTTTCGACAAACCCAAGAGGTAGGGCTTTCTCCTACTTGATTTACCCATCGCTTAAGTGTTTTGTTAATGCTCAGCGATCGAGGCCTATGTCATTTAATCGGTCCTAAAACTCGGGACCGAATCAGGAATTTTCGAGCCCGCTTGACTTTAGGACCGTTTGGGCGGCTTGTGGTGTAATTTGTGCATTAAATTATGTTTTGGAGTGTATGAGGTCGAAAATGACCATGAATTTTGCCACAAAGTAGACCGACACAGGAGTGCGCAATGCTCACTGACACTTCCACGCTTCTGGCTGGGACTCGTTAAAAATAGTCCTTGGCCGCATGAATTGGACCAAAACGTTAATGTATTGTTCGCATGAAATCAAGCCAAGGAATGGCTTTGAATCAGGTGGAAATTAATAGGTTAATGCATGAACTTCATAGCATGATGCCACAATTATATAAAATATAATTGTGTGTGTCTATTGAATTAGATTTGTTATTAGCTCAAATGAGTTTACTGGATGTTATCGATTAAGATTGGAATAACATGTGGTATGAGTGTGTGTTTACATTGAATCGTTGCATGTGCACTTAGGTGGGGAGTAACCCATTTAGGGTAATTCCACTACTGGGAAATTGCTCACCTTATCGAGGGAATATTATTTCAGGTACAGGGAGCGATCGGGAAGGCGGCACTCATTAGAGGCTATTTTGAGAAGAAAGCCGACTTGTGGCTTTGATTGAATAATTATGTAAAACATGTATTAGGATTCTCAATTTTAATATATGTTTGTGGTAAGAGTGTAATCAACACTGTTCATGTAATATAATTGGCTGGATATATTTTGATGAGTATGATGTGTAGGCCTATCGTGCCATTTATTTCCATGTGTGTGTCTCAGGATACAAGACGTATAAATTCTTTCCGTTGTGCTGACTGGTCATTCAACGACCCCTGGCTTAGGCGTCACGTATAGCTTCCACCCACTTAGTGAAATAATCAATAGCAACCAGGATGTACTCATGCCCACCGGAAGACTTGGGTGAGATCTTTCCAATAATATCAATTTCATAACAAAACGGCTAAGGATGTAGCATGCAACTCCTGCATGTAGCACGTATCAAGTCTCCGTGCATTTGACACCCAACATCTCGCACAAACTTACAACAACTGTCTCCATGGTCAACCAAAAGCAGCCGCCTCATGATATTACGTTTACAAGATTCGACCTCCCATGTGTGGGCCACGACTCTTGCATGAACTCTCTCATCACTCGACCGCGAAATAAGACGGCTTCAGACATAATAATAATAGCCATCTAGTGATCTCCCGGCAGCGGCATCCCCATAAATAACAAATATGGTGGCCAACTGTCTCAATGCTCTCCTATCCTTGGTTGTGGTTGTCTCAAGGTAAGCGCCGCATGACAGAAACTGATAAATATCATGATACCATGGTAGCTCATCCTGATTCTCAATATCTCCAATCAAACAACAGTAAGCGGGTGCGGACCTGGTCTCAATCAGCAGTGGTTGCACAATCACTCCCACAGGAATCTCAACCATAGAAGCCAAGGTGGCTAAACGACGCTGAGTCTAGATTCTCTCATTTTAGGCAAGATGTATTTATCTCTAACTCGCCAAATCCGACAACCAAGAGGTCTAAGTAAGCATGGTGTGGCTTTAGCTTCTCATCTTCGAAATCCTTCGCATACCTCGGTCTCACGATAACTAAGTCGAATCCCCATGGATCTCCAATTGCCTAATGCCAAGACTGGGCGTCAGCCTCTAGGCCTCGTAATGTGCCCTATACTAATTCATATTATTCGCTAACTTCGCTGATGATCGAAAATACTAAACTAATCGATCTAGGAATGTGATCACCCTGTGGTGATATCAATAAGATATAAATACAATCCCCGACTGATTGGCGACACTATCAAAGTACAACCGCCATCCTGCAATACTGGTCGCTAAAACAAACTACTCATCAGGGAAATCATCGTCAATCGATCTATCATCGGATACTGGCAAAGAAGCCAAATGATTCAGAACAACGCTCCTTTACCGATTTGCGGTCACATATCAATATCAAACTCTGTCAATAGAACCAACCATCTCATGAGTCTACCAGTTAGAACAGGCCTATCAAACAGATACCTCAACGGATCCAATCGTGAGACCAAAAGTATGGAATACTCTGTCACATAGTGCCTAAGTCTCCTGGTGGCCCAAACCAATGCTAAACAGAGGCGCTCAATTATAATGTATTTGCACTCGTATTCTAGCATCCTCTACTGTATAATAAATGGCTCAGCTTCTCCTTTCCCGAATCATCGAGTCGAGCCAACATGCATCCCAAAGTTTATGTCCGAACTCGACAAATATACAGGGCCGCCTCGGTGTGGGAGGCACTAAAACTAGGGGAGAAAGTAAACACTCCTTAATCTTCTCAAAAGCACGCTGGCAATCATCATTCCAAACCATAGGCTGGTTCTTCCTTAGAAGACGAAAGATAGGCTCACATATGTCCGTCAGTCTAGCAATGAACGACCGATATATAATCGTAGTCCGCCTAAAAGCCTCCTCGATCTCTTCTCTACCCGAGTCGGGAAGGTCAAGTACGGGCCTTGATCTTTCTGGATCAACCTCTATACCGCGCCTCACTAACAATGTGACCTGAAGAATTTCCCGTGGTTACCCTAAAGGTGCACTTCTTGGGATTCAATCTCAATCTGAACTGTCTAATCCTCTCAAAGAAACTCTGTAAGGCTGCTAAGTGATCTTCCCTGCCTTGGGATTTCACTATCATGTCATCCACGTATACCTCAATGTCTCTATGCATCATGTCATGGAATAGCAGTAGCTATTTTGATAGTGGCCCCGCATTTTTCAACCCAAATGGCATAACCCAGCAATAAGTACCTATTCGATGAGCGTCAAACACCTGCTATTATACTCGCCAGCCTTTCCATTTTCCCGTTTATTTTAGAGTAATTTTATAGTTTTGCGGATCAGAATACTGATTTGATGTCTCGCTAGAATGCATACCGGGCGAAAAAGCATGCAGCAGAAGCGCATTGGAGCAAATGGGAACAAGGCGATGAGGGTACCGTCACGCCACGACGCTTTCCATCGCCGCGTATCGCCTTCCACGCGACGCCTTATCGCCGTGACGCCGCCACGCCGCGACGCCGCCGAGATCTGCAATCCTATCATTTAAAGTACGAATGATTCGTAAAGGGTATCTGGGAAGCGCATTTTAACGGAGGCACGGTTTCAGAGTCGAGTGACACGGCTTCGAGGAAGCGCCCGATCAGATCGCTTTTCATTTTCGATATTTCCTGATATTAACGATGTTTTCTTTATTAAACATTTTCTATCTTTTTCTTTCATGATGTTTTAGATCTCTTTCTGTGGTTACGCCGAACCCCGTCATATGTGATGGATTAAAGATTGATCTTTTATGTTATTCGCTTGTTTATAAATTGTCGTGATCTATTCTATACCTGTAGTTTAATTATATGATAATGTCTCGGCCACACAAGATAATCGTACCGAGATCCGAGATTCGAGAGATATATCTTCGTGGATCTCGATAGAGTAGTTTTCTCAAATTCGATCTTTACACAGAGATATTCCAACCATGAAGGTGGCATCTGGGTTAGAACATTTAAGCATTTCTAATCAGTCGAGATAGAGATATACTCGACCCTATTCACGAGATAGCTGATATACCCGAGAGAGGATATCTCGTAGGCAAGATCACCTCACCAGTGACATATTATAAATATATTGAATAACAATATCTTTAGAAAAGCAATCCATCGAACGTGACAGGGGGAGATATAACCTTAGGCTTCAAAACCAATACCTTAATTGAATCAATAGTTTAGGTAATCTTTGATATTTGAATTCCTCCTAGAGTCATCTTTTCGTGATATTATCTAAAAAGGTAACTTTCAGAAGTCAATATACATGTCCTCAGTGGATCGATATCCGTACCCACGAAAGTACACTATATTACTTCAAAGAAGCGCACTACAAGATAGCGTATATTTTATACACAAGGCTTCGCCGTCATCTGATGAAGGAAGTCTTCTCCATATCCTCTAGAGCCATCAAAATCTGATTATACCCAAAAAAAACCCATCCATGAAGGACAACATAAGGTGCCCTACAGTGCTATCAACTAACATATCGATGTGTGGGAGGGGAAAATCATCCTTAGGGCTGGCCTTATTCAAATCTCAAAAGTCAACACAAACTCTAACCTTGCCATCCTTTTGGGAATTGTGGACACGCAGCCACCCAATCAGATACTCAACCACCGATAAGAAGCCAATACTAAGTTGCTTCGAATTCTTCCTAACTCGCGACTCCATCGGCTGTAACCTCCTCACTTCGCTTGAACCGTCTAGCATGTGCAAAATAGGCAGGTGATGTCAACTATAGTGGGGTCACTACTGCATGTCCTCACACAACCATGTAAATACATCCAAGTATAACCTGAGCAGGTCAATCAATCTACTCCTCTCAGATAGGGAAGAGCCAATCCTAATCTCCCTAGGCTGATCTGGTACACCAAAATCTATCAACTCTATGTTATCAGAAACGGGTGTAACTTTCCTGTCCTCTGTATCAGAATTAGACTCTGACTGACCACCTAGTGGGTCATTTATGTCTCCCATATCATTAACATTGCATACATAAAACATGAGTTAGTGGTGCAATCAAAGGTAATGTCAGGATAATGTGCAAATACTTGAAAATACCATGTCATTATTATCATCGTAAAAGCTTCATCAAAGCGGTGACAAACTGACATAGTGTGTCAAAGAAAGAGGTGGGTCCACAGAGTCGGACGCTCCCTCAACAGAAACAGTATCACTAGTAATATTAGTAGCAACAAGTCCATCACCATCAAACTCAAGCATAGAAATTCCAAGCACATCAAAAGCGAATCGAGGCCCGGGTGGGGAAGCATCTTAATGCGCTAAAGGCCGATCATACCCATCGTGACGTTGCAAGCTGGCCATAGCGTCACAAAGATGAATCAATCTATAGAAACTCCAAACATGTCAAAAGTAGAATGTGTTCACGCTGGGTCTGCATATAGAATACTACGTTGTCGATCATGTCCATTGCGTCCATATAAGTATCAGACAAAATCACACCATCGGGACCATCTCCCAAATCCATAGGCAGGTCATAGTCAGGGATCTCCTCAAGAAAGCACATGGAAAACACACTGGCTCGATCCGGTGATGGGGGTGCAACTATCATGGCCTCGGGAGGCTTGATGGTCTCAGAATTCAAACACATCTGTCCTAGGGCATGCTGAATGCCCTGAATCTCAGCCATCTTTGAAACACGGTCAACTCCCTCTGTGCGGGGTGCATACTCTGATCCTTTGGTAAAATAGTCAACCAACTAAAAAGTGTATGGGCAAAGGGGATAATCGAATGGAATGCCAAACATGCGAGCTCGCACTCTCTCTCTCTACACAATCGCGTCTGGGCGTCACGCATCATCCGCCGTCGATGTAATCAACCCATGTACCATGTCATGATCAATCAGAATGCTAGTAAACTTATGCGCCTCAGCCGTTTAGTGACTCCAATCCCAAACTGCATATAAGACATGCCTCTCATCATGCTAAGCACCAAAGGCACTCAGATTAGCTCAATGACAGGCACCATGTCTCGCGGTCATCCCTTCTTAGGCTAACAACCTGAACTTCGTCGAAAGTAAACCCTATTAAATATAGGTCATCCTCATCAGGATGATCTCGTAGTGACTGCCTGAGGAAGTAATAACATCTCTATTAGATCAGATCGTGATAATGCACTTCATGTATGAACTTCAAATTCTTCTGGCAGAAGAGAAGATATAGCAACCCGTTTCATGAACTAAGTATTATTCAAGAAGCGTGTTAAAGGATGACTAGATCCTCAAAACCCGAAAAGAGGCGGAGATCTCGACCACGATCACATGTGTGCCGAAAATGGTAATTGTCCTCTGAGTCTTATCATAAGCTTTGATGGTCTATGTGGATGGCCCAAAATCAGATGGTGAAAATCCCAAAGCAATGGCAAGAACTGAAGTGATTAAAATTGTTCAAGATGAGCCGTTGTCCAAAGAGGGATCTGACAACACCCTTCGACCTGAACAAACAACATCAATGAATAAGGGACGAACATGGCTTAATCCCTCAGGTGGTAAATCATCGTTAGAAAATACTATGCATGTAGCCCTATCCGCTATTAGAAAGTGGATCAGTCCCTCGAGGGTGGTAGCAGTGTAAACTCCAATCTAACTAAGAGCCCTGATCACCCTATTCTATGTGCTTGATGAGGCTAATAAGCTCCAAATGAAAATGCGGGCCTGAGCATACTGAGCAAAATCTCATTATCTTTCCTCCGACCTCATCTAGCATCAATGCCAGAAAGGTCTATCAACAGTAAGGCTACCCTCCCACTTTCTCGCGAATAATCCGAATATTCGCGTACCGCCCATACTCCCGGGAACGTAATGAGGTGTCATACGTAACATGGCCACAAGTATATCGCGAGTATTGTCGCCCGTCGAGAACATCATCCGAATCAATCTTAAAATGGCCTCAGACCTAGCCGACTTCGAGTGTATCCACTAAAGTATGAGTTTGCATACAAACTGATTGGCTGAGAAGACTCTCCCATCCCATCATGAATATCTCATCTCCTGAATACTCAATCAAAAGTACACTTCGGGGGGTGGAGGCCAACCGCAGTGGCCATGAGGTAGCGGTGTCTCAGAGTCACAAAGATGGCGTCTTAAATCAACCAACCTGATCAATCAAGTCCTCACAGTGCCTCAAGGCAAAAGACAACTGCTCGTGACTCATGACCCGCCTCGAAGGACGCGGCACGTGAAGACCCGCCCGAATCCGAGCGGGTAAGCCAGTGGTGGTCTAGGTGGTGGCGGAACAATCAAACCCTTCAACTAATCTTAAATGCTCACTGGCATCCTCGAGTCAGAACAACCCGACCACCCGTGGAGGCGCTCTATACCGATGATGGTACTGCATAAGTGGCCTGCCTTGCGTAGCATATACCGTCATGGCATATGTAGAAAAGCAGCCTCAACCTACTCTGAAATGAGCAGCCGGTCTGCATTTCAATCCTATTAAAATACAAAGAGATCAAAACCGCTCCAAATCCAGGGGTGACGTGGGGACCTGTGGTTCCGGTCATGCCAATGGCACCAACACCTGGTGGTCTGGTCCCACCTCGCTTCTTCCTCAGTCCGAAGGGGAAGAGTCCGCCCATAACTCTCTAGATATACCTCCTAATGCCATAGAAGGCTTGAACCAATGATTCAAAGTCCGTTTGTGGGAAGGCTCCAAGAGATGCTCTGAAGTGAGTATCAAGACTGTGCACACCCAAGGCCATCCATCACGCTCCTGAGGGTTCATCGGAGGACCAGGCTATCTTCTCCCTCATCGGGAGATAAATGGAAGGATCGACTATTCGCCTCTCGCCCGAGGGCCTCTAACTCTCTAGGATACGTCCACTACAAAGATAAAAGAATATTGTCTCGACAAACTTGCCCCAAATCAGCCCATCTCCTACGTCTCGAAGGGTCCAATGAAGCAAATCAACGCTGGGCAACCCCACTAATTGCTGTGACTTCAGCATGCAGTTGCAGAGATTTGGTGCCCTAATCAATATTTATAATCTAACCTCTTATCACAGAATATTAGCTATCATAGTGATAGTGGCTCGTAAGGTCAACACTACATGGGTTTTTTTCGTGGTAGTAACCAACAAGCTTAATTCAAATGGTGATATCACTGATTTTAGGTTTAAGTAAAACAATGTACGGTAATGTGGAGGACTGCAAGTAAAATATAAAAATGTAAAAAGACTTCAAGTCTCGGCCACTGGCTTAAGGTTCTGTGGCAACTAAGAGGTCCTAGTGGTCCATTTCCTCGTTGCCAAGAATGACCTATAGTCATTTCCCCAACCGACCTGCTTAACTATAAACCGAACTCCTAATAAATTTTCCTTGAAAATTAGCATTTATTGGTCATTAATGTTTCAAGACAAGAAAACGGATCCTTCTGATCTACCCTATAGTGACAAATATTATAATCCAAATCATAATCGGATCTAGTAATAAGCATCCATCGAGCTCCCAAAAAGATTGCCGGCAATCGGCCAATCAGATACATCAAAAGCGATTCAAACCTATAGTAGGAGGAGGCAAGATAAATGATAATAATCGCCGCGTTAAAACAAGAGGACCAAAAGCTAGCTTTACCTCAAAATCCACCAGCTGTTCTCTACTTCAAGGGGATTAGAGGATGAGTCAACCATCGTCTCGAGTGGCCATCCTCAGGGTGTCTGCAAGCTTAGAAAGTGAGAGAAAATGAGGGGAAATGAGGGAAAGAGAAAACAGGCAGGAAAGCTCCAAGCTTTCATGCCAAAATTATTGCATAAAGTGATATCCTATATAGAGCTTGACTGAGGCTTATATACTGCTCAGAATCAAGGGAAATTACCAAAATGTATAAACTACCAAAAATACAAAGAGGGTAGTTTGGGAAAAAGGTACAAAAAGTGGTCAAAAAACTAGGTCAACAAATCACAAGAACGGGTTGCGAAAATTCGCAACCTACGAAATTTCGACCAGAACTCCGCAAAATTCTCGTTAGCTGCGAAAATTTGTGTTTCGGGGTGGTTTTGCAACCCTGCAAAATTTGCAGTGTTCTGATTTCTTCTATTTTCTACTCCAATTTCTCTCTAACTTCCGACCGCGAATCCTCGAAGTTCGGGCTTTGAATTTTCAGGTTCGAGTCGACTTGATGACTTTAGCCTAATTTAGCTTGCAAAACTACTAAAATAGCCAGCAAATGCATCGTATAGTTCGACCTCGTGTGTCAATCGAGTTATTTAAGTTGATTAGTACACAAAAAGCGCTCAAAACTATGATAAATGTGGTTCAAAATAGCACTATTCGGGGCACTAATCACTCTCCCCAACTCGACATCAAGCAAATTCCCTTAGCAATGACGTAAAAGAAAGAAAGAGCATAAATTGCGTTCACAAAAAATGGTATTTCAAAAAGCATATGGATGAGTAATGTCTAACCTTCAGGCGAACTACTAAGACCCCGCATAATAACCATCTGGAGAATGAATGCCATACGTAATCTCAAGTTTTAAGAGTATCCAACTCAAGGAATCGACCGAACTTCCACCAAAATCTGTTTATATGATCGCTTGAACAATAAACTGCTAAACGCTTTCCCAAGCAAGCTAATGCAAGACCTAGAATGTCATCAACCTTAAATAAATTTAGTCTAATCGTTATTCCACACTTCTTTTCGTGTTTGTAGGTGTACGCCAGGAATCGACCTCACCAAAGTCCGTAACCCGGGATCCACCGATGACTCCAAACCAATTAAGGCTTAGGCAAATAAGTCATAAGGGATTCTTCGACCAATAACTCTTCGTGTTTCACTCTATCGAATGATTTCGAAAATCCAGCACCTACAACTCGATAAACCTCACCCATCCACCCATGTAACGAGCACTAACTTGGTGGCTCCCAACCAGTTGGTTTAGGGCACCAGTTTTTAAAGACTGGCCATATACCCCTGACCGTGATCGGTTTCCTGCGCGCAGTGTCGCAGCCTTTTCTCGTTTCTTTTCTTTTATTTTTTCTTTTTCTTTTTCTTATGGAAGACTTACCGCCTTCTTTCTTAGGGACCTTAACCTTATTAAGGTGTTGTCAAATCTTAAACTAGGTGGGTTTTGCAAAGTAAGGGGGCTAGGCAGTTTCTTAGCTTATTGAAGAAAACCGATGTACACTGTGTGTGGTTAGATAAAGGTGGAAGAAGAAGGTTGAAAACCATGAGACTTCAACTGATCATCTACTTAATCATGCATGGAACTAATCTAACATCAATAGCATTGGGCATTGTTTCAATTTTTCAACTTGCAGGTTAGGCAAAACAAAAAAAAAATGGGTACAATTTTTGAATTGAGAAAATAAGCTGTATGGTATGTATAAAAAGATATAAGGCCATATTTTTAGCTTGACAAAGACAACTACAACTTCAACAAAAAAATGAAAAATAACAAGCCACTAAACATCACAAAAAGGGCTTGTTCAAAACAGCTAAATAAACATGAATGTAAAAGTCACTTCCTTCGCTAACTCTCCCCCCAACCAAATGTCGCATTGTTCGCAATGGGGTTCAGATTGGAAAGTTAGAGAAGGAAGTGCTACCTCCTCAATGTGTAGCCGGTAGGAGGTCATCCCCACCTTGGGCAGGCTGAGGTGTTACTGTGTAGTCGGCAAAGTGGTCGCATCACGCCGCCGCAGCAGCCATGAGAGGTCAGAGGGGGTATGCCGCAATGGGTGCTGGCTCTTTTCGAGGGAGGAACTGGTGCCAGGCTCTGCAGCACCGATAGTGGGAAATCGTATAGCCTAGGTGATTCGAATTTACATGAGGATGGCCCGATTCCGTGGCGAAAAGGCTCGGTCCGAGCTATAACGGCCTCAATGCGAGTCATCCCCTGGGCTTAGGCAAAGATGGCAATGCGAATGATGCGTTAATGGCCGAGAATGTGCTGATCAGATCCATGACGGCCAGAAACCCGAGCCGAATATAGAAATATGTCACGATGGCGCAGCGCAATGCTCTGTCCAAAGAACATCCAAGGAGCTAAGGTACTAGAGGCCGAGGGCTTTGTAGGTGCAGAGGATGCAGGGGCTATGGGTAATGGAGCAGTGGTAGGTGGAGCTGGAACTGAGGATGCTGGAACTTAAGGCTCCTATGCACCGCCGAGGAGCCAAGCCTTCAGAACAGCCACCAAGGTCCTCCCGCTAGCTTTGGAGGCAGATGAGATAAGAGCGGGCATGATGTGCCACCAACACCAAGGATGGCCTCAATCTCGACGGCTCTAGCCCGGGCTCAAATAAGAAAGCCGATGTGCTCGAATACCGCATAAAGTCTCGTGAACGTGGAGGGGTAAGGGACTCAACTCGGTCAGGTTCCTGTGATGAACCCCGTCCTCGGGCAGAAAATTGGCAGCATATGAGCTCTACTGGCCAAACTAAACCCTCTGATATAAGGTATAGAGCCTCCATAATGGCCTTTACCTTCAGATTTATAAATGGAGCTTTAAAAGACAGACCATGAAGATTAGTCTATGAGGTGAGCATAATGAGGCAACCTACCTCAAACAAGATGTTCCACTGGTCATGTCTCAGATAATAGATGAACCATCCCCAGTCAGGATGTAATTCACTACCATAATTCACTGAGTTAGCGAGGACCACCGATAGATTGAACGTAGCTCCTATATCTGTGGCCCGAAGTATCCCTAGTCGGCCATCAATAACGAAATGAATAGCTGTCGGATTGGGCTGTCGCCTGGAGTCATCATGTGGTAGAACTCGATGACCACTCGAGGGTAGAAAACCGACGTGGGGTCATAAATGGCTCCAGGGAGTACCTCTGCACTAGTCGCATCAAATCTCGGAGCTCTGGATCTTCGGCTAAGGCCAATAGATCATAATGAGCCTCATCGTGCAAATCCCTCGCACTGCAATTAGTATTTCCTAGAATAGGGCTGTAGTAGAAGTAGGGTCGCCCCGATGAGTGAGGTCAGATGTCTGTAGGAGCTCCAACAAGGCTCGATTGGTTGTTGATCGGGCTCATGAGGCCTCGAACTAGAAGACTCTCCTTGCAGCGAGAGGTTCGGGCCCTTCGGGAAGCGCGGATACCTCGATGGCCTAAGATGGGGAGGGAGAATAGGCCAACCCCGTATGGTACTTGCGCAAGGAGCAACAAGAATGTGAGGCATGGGCAACAGTAGCCTCCGCAATCCCACGACAAGACTCGCCTGGCAAAGAAGCAGGGACGACTACACGGCAGGAGTGGGCACAAGAAGGCATGGCGGCAGGCCGTGGCTGGGAGAAGGAGAGGAGAGGATGGGAGGAGGAGAGCTTCAGAGATGATGGAGAAGAAATGGAATGGCTTGGAATGAAAATGAAAGGAGGGGGGTTTAAATAGGAGGTTAAGGAAGGTGAAAGGTTAAACCCCATTTAATATGGTGGTTAGTGGTTAGGGCTCAAAAAAATATCTGGAAAAATTAATGATGCGTAGGAAATGAAAGGTTGCATGGAGGTGAAAATGGAGGAAATTTCTCGAATTCCGAATTCGCAGTCATGAAATTCGCACCTACAAAACTTTAACCATGCAACAAAAACACAGCCAACTACGACACCTGCAAAACAGAGAACCAAAATTATGAGAAACTTCATCTAAAAGAGAGAAAAATTATTAAGAAAACTTAAAATAATTACAAAAAACCACAAATTAGACTTAGAGTAAAGCAAATAAAAGTCTAACAAAATCGAGTGGCTTTATGTTATCAGAGAAAACCACTCCCACTGTAGCCTTTGATTCATGGAGGGTCAAGGAGGGAATCTCCTCCGTCTACCGTGGTGTCAGACAAGATGTGGTTTTAAATTTCGCTTCATCGACCTGAACATTCTCGTTGTCCTTGGAATTGAGCAGCTCCATCGATCCACGAGATAAACCCGAGGGATGGTGAATGGGCCCACCCATCTTGGATTTGAGCTTGCTGAAAAGGTGAAGCTCGGGAGTCGTAGCTAAAGACTCGTCCCTGCTTTGAAATTTTTAAGTGGGCTATTAGCTGATCATGCAACTTTAACTTATCTGTAATTTTCGAGTCAAGCAGCATCATTCTCAGCCCTAGCTCATTGATATTAAGGAGTCTTTTAAGGCCAAAATTTCTCCCCATATCCGTGTTCGCCTTCTTCATCATTTCCACCATGCCTTATACTGATTCCACAAGCAGTGACATACCTTGCCATAAACTAGCGACACGGACATGACAAGGATGGCTTAGAGGCCGTTCTATATGCCACAAGGAACTAGGTGAGTTTGAGAGACCAATCCTTTCAAGCAGTTTACTACTTTCATCGCATGGTCTTGATTTCCCTATTAGCCCAATCCTCGAATTACTGCTCGAGGATGATACTAAGGCTACTTTATGTTTGACACCATATTTAGAGGTTCTCAAAAGCCTTAATAGAGAAATGGGAACCTCCATCATTGGATTATGGCTTGGGGACCCCAAATCCGAGAAGATGTTCTTCATGAATTTCAACACCACCCCGTGGTCCGTCATAAGGCAATCGCTCAACCCATTTTGACACATAGTCGACTCCCACCAAAATGTAAATATATCCAGCGAAGTAGGAATGGTTCTCTACGAAATCGGACATGTCCCAAAACATCGAATAGATCAACTATCAAAATCGGGTTCAAAGGCATCATGTGACAATGAGAGATTTTCCCTAATCTTTGGCATTTGTCACATTCTTTGCACATGGTATGGGCATCCTTGAAAAGAGAGGGTCAATAAAACCTGTGATTATACCTTCATGGCGGTTCGACGCAAATGGCCTCCACATGCATTCCTCTCATGGCAATGGTTGAGTATCCCTTGTTGTCTTCTTCGTGCACACATCTTCACTATCCGATTGAAGTAATGCGATTTGTATAAGTGGCTCTTCCCAATAATAGGAGTGAATTTTTGCAAAGAAAAACTTCTTGTCTTGTGTCTTCCAATCTACTGGTAACTCTCCTCTTTACAAGTGATTGGCAATGTGGGCATACTAGGGTGTGTTCTCAACTAGGGAGAGGACTCCCAGAAACTCATCATCGATTTATGGTTATGAGTGTCAGGAAGCATTGTCAATCTCAAGAGATGATCTGCAACAACATTCTCCACACCCTTTTTGTCCCTAATCTGCAGGTTGAACTCCTGCAGCAGGAGAATCCATTTAATAAGTCTTGCCTTGGCATTTTGCTTTGTGAGTAGGTACTTCAAAGCTGAGTGATCTGTGAAGATTATTATATCCGACCCAACCAAGTAAGCATGAAATTTTTCCAAAGCATAGACTACTACTGCCAGTAGCTCTTTCTCGGTAGTGTTGTAATTCCTCTGCACCTCGTTCAATGTCTTGCTTGCATAGTAGACCACATAAGGCTTTCCTCTCCCCCTCTCATTCGAGAACTCCGCTCCAATGGTGAGGTCACTTGCACGCACATTACTCCCCAGTTGCACTTCCACCAGCCTCACTATTGGCACAAGGTCAAGTAGGCCATGAGCCCTCAAAGCTCTTCCAAGTGCCATACCCAAACCCACTTGGCATCTTTCCAATAGCTTATAAAGAGGCTTGGCAATTTTTGAGAAGTCCATGATGAACCTCTTGTAAAAGCCTGCATGCCTTAAGAATTGCCTCACAATCTTCACATTTGTGGGAGAGGGCAGTTTGGAAATCATCTCAATTTTCGCCTTGTCAACTTCAAATCCTTTCTTAGAAATGATATGTCCCATCACAATTCCCTGTTTGACCATAAAATTGCATTTTTCCCAGTTCAATACCAAGTTCTTCTCTATACACCTATGCAATACAATTTCTAAGTTGATCAAGCATTCTTCAAAGCTCCCTCCATAAACTGTAACATCATCCATGTAAACCTCCATAATGCACTCCACCAAATCACAAGATAAGAAGCATGCATCGTTGAATGTGTGGCATTACAAGCAAAGGGCATCCTCCTATAGGCATATGTGCCAAATGGGCGTGAAGGTGGTCTTTCTCCCCGGGCTCCTACAAAGAATTTAATTTGAAAATACCGAACAGCCATCCAGAAGCAAAAGAGAAGGGGCAGCCCGTAAATCCTTTCTTCAAGAATGGGTCCATGAAGGGTAAAAGTGGAAGTGATCTTTCCTTTGTCACCCATTTAATCTTCAGAATCACCACATACCCTCCAACCTAGTAAGGCGTGGTGGGCACTTCCTTTCCTTTCATTATGCACGCGGGTTACCCCGATTTCAGGCACAACATGGGCCGGGACTCACCCATGCTATCATATACGTAAATAATACCAAATTGTCGCAACTTCACGACCGCCGATGTACCACGTCCCGCGATGTGTGGATCACTCTATGGTTGCCTTACTGATTTTGCCTCATCCTCTAAATAGATGTGATGGGTGCAAACTGCTGGGTTAATACCATTCAGATCAGTGATTTTCCACCCACAATTTCGCTTTATATTCTCCCTAAGGATGTCCAAATAGTTGTTTTCCTATCGGGTTGCCGAGGAGGGGGAGATACGCAACCGGCACCGTCTCATGTTCTTCCAGTATGCATACTTTAATTCCAAGGTAGGGGCTTGAGATCCGGGGCCAGGCTCATTGGCTTCTTCCCAACAAGAGGGGGTAGAATTTCTTCCTTTTTTTCTCCAAAGGCCCTCAGACAATATTCAGCCTTCGGGTTTCCCCGTCGCTTCTTCAAGACGCCAAACAGCCTCCCTCGTTGAGCACATCCCGCATTTGTTGCTGATCAGCTTGTTCCTCCAAGATTGTATTAATTATGCAAATTTCCTCTGGACCCTCTTCCGCTAGTTGCATATGCTTTTTACTCAAGTGGAAGATATTGAGTTCCAAAGTCATGTTCCCAAATGTGGTCTTCCCAGGATGATGGGCACCTAGTTAGCCCCCACTGCAACCGGTTATGTATCAAGCACTACAAAGTCTACAAGATAGTAGAATTTGTCCACTTATATCAAAACATCCTCCACAATGCCCTTTGGTATTTTTATGGATCTATCTGCAAGGGACAATGTGATGGAAGTGGGCTTTAGCTCTCCCAAACCTAGTTGCTTATACACTGAATAAGGCAGCAGGTTGACACTGGCTCCCAAGTCTAGCAGTGCCTTTTCTACACAAGTGCCTCCAATATTCACCGAGATGGTAGGGCAACCCGGATCTTTGTATTTTACTAGAGTCTTGCACTGAATGATGGCACTGACTTGTTCTGTAAGGAAGGCCTTCTTGTCGACATTCAACCCTCTCTTCACTGTGCACAGGTCCTTAAAAAATTTGGCATACGTGGGGACTTGTTTAATCATGTCAAGTAGGAGGATGTTGACTTTCACTTGCCTTAGCACTTGTAATATTTCAGCCTGGTTGATGGCCATTTTCTTAGCTTTTAGTGTCTGCGGAAAAGGTGGGGGTGTGGTATTTTTCACTGCATTCCCTTTAGCCACCTTCTCCTCTAGTTCAGCTTCTTTTGTTTCCTAGCCTTCTTCTGTTGTTCTGGGGACTGGTTGTTTAACCTCTTTACCACTTCTCAAAGTGATAACCGCTTTAACTTCGTCTATCCTAGGATTTGGCTTACTGGAAGAGCTCAATTCATGCACTCCCTTAGGATGAGGCTGTGCTTGAGAGGGGAATTTCCCTTTTTCCTGCACCTGCTACTGGTTGGTTAACCTTGAGATTGAGTACTGCAAGTTGTCATATTTTTGGGAGATCTCATACTGTAGGTTATCATATTTTTGGGAAATCTCAGAGTGCAGGTTGTTTATCTTTTTATTGAGTGTGCTTTCCACCGGTCAACGATTAGCCCGCATTCACGCTCTGCTCTCCACAAAGTTGCCCACCACTTTGCTCAAGTTCATGATAGCTTGTTCAACTGGGGATAAGGATGGTGGTGGATGTGGTTGAGATGAGGAGCCACCCTATTGCTGTGCAGCAGGGGGCACATATGGTGGAGGCTTTGTCTTCCAAAAGAGGTTAGGGTGGTTCCTCCAGTTAGGGTTATAGGTGTTACCATATGGGGCAGTGGTTGGTGGCTTGTATTGACCCACAACATTAGCATGCTCAACCATCATATCCCTTACTGAAGGAACAGTTGGGTAGTGCTCTCCTTGGTGATCAGTGGACTGACAGATGAAACAAGGTTGGCTTGGCATAGGATGCCTCGCCATCGGCCGCACCTCATGATGGATTTTGCATTTCAAGCTCCTCCAACCTTCTACTAAGGCGGATAGCCGCCTTCAACTCCATGTCCTCTGTGATTGAATACATGCCTCCCCTTGAATTGGCTGCAGGTCTCATCCTCTCTACCTCTCTAGGGTTGGGTTCATCCCATGCTTTGGATGTCTCAGCCACATAATTCAAGAAATCCATGGCTTCCTCTGGATGTTTTCTCATGAAGTCCCCTCCACACATAGTCTCCAACAACTGCTTCATGGCAGGGGACATTCCGTTATAGAAGTGATTAACCAGCATCCATGTATCAAAGCCATGGTTAGGGCAGAACTGATATCTCAGGCACTCTTCCTAAAGACCGGTAGAATTTCTCATTTTCTGGGCCGTGAAGGTGTAAATTTCCCCTCTCCGTACTATTGGTTTTATGGGTGCCGAAGAATTTCGCGATAATTCGGGCCGTATATCTCCCTCAGCCTTAATAGTTCAGTCTTAGAGAGAGTTGAGCCAGATTTTTGCCTTGTCCTTCAGAGTGAGAGGGAAGAATTTCAGTCTCATCAGATCAACATTGGGGATGTCCTCCTTGAAGGTATTGCATACTTCTTGAACTACTGGATGTGTGAATAGGGATTTTCACTCTCCATTCCATGGAAAGTGGGGAACAGAGGCACTAAATAGGGCTTGATAATGATGTCCTCTGGAGGAGGTACAATGCATGAGGGTGCACTCACTTTAGTGTACATGGTCTCTCATTGTTCTCAGAGTGCATTCGGGGTTCCTTTGAACCCCTGTTGGCTCAAGGTTCTCAAGTGGAGGCTCCATCTGACCACCGTTTATGCTCAATTCACAACTCTATTCTTGTGGAGCACTACTCCTTTCTAATCAGCCTACTGTATTCCTATCCCAATGTTGCATAAACTCCTAAGAAAAGGGCACAAAACAAAACAAGAGACAAAAACAAAACAGGCTAGCAAAAAGGTTAATATTAGGTAAAAAAAATGAAGATAGAAATTGTGTATTGACAGTACAAGATTGAATCAACCTAACAGTGAACTGCTAGGGGAAGTTACTGTAAGAACAAAAAGGTTGAAACTTCACCAACACTTGTGATGTGGATCACAAGTTCAACAACTCGTCACTTGCACTTAGGCACCACTTAAGAATCGATCGCCATTTGATTCGCGTGGATCGTAGGATGCACAAGGTGAGGTGCTCTAATAAAAAACATTTATAAACCTAACCTCTTACATCGGCCGTAACATAGCTACTACATAGTGGCTCTAGGGTCGAACATTGGATGGGTTTTCTTGTAGGTAACTAACAAAGATTCAAAATGGTGATTTTGTAAGACCCGAGAAATTCTAATTTCTAGAAAAATTGCAAAATCGTAAATT